>CM060305.1:109226037-109231037 GCA_030674185.1 Monoplex corrugatus
GTAAGCGAAAGGTTCTAAGTTCAGTTCCTGATCGGACTGATCTTGCAGATGAGGCAGCAAATCAAAGTTTTGTGTGCAACATACCCTTAGCACACGTAAAAGAACCCACGGCAGCAAAGAGTTTGTCCCTGGCAATTTACTCCCGTACTGCCATTTTATACACTCCACATTTGCGGTCGCAACTATTCTGGTCGTGGTTTAGTAACAAGTTGTTTTTTTTAACTTCAAGACTGGGTTATGAACTCTGCCTCCCCCTCTCACCCCCACCCCCACCCCACGTCCATCCCCAATCCTCAACCTGGAGGACAATGAATCGCCCTTCACCAGGCCTCTCTACCTTTTTCCTGTCCGGCTTGGGTGGCTCTACCTGGAGCCGAAGTTACCGTCGGCTTAGCTCTAGAGGTCCCCCAGGAACGAAACCCCCACTCCACCCCGAACGTGACAGCGTACCTGACATCATTTTACACAAAAATCCATTTTTATAAGTAAGCAACAACAACAACAACAACCCCCCACATACACATGTACGAAACTGGAGCGATCAATGGCTGATTGTAGTTGTCATTCACTGTCCATCGAAGACGGAGTATGCAGACTGTGCAGCTCTCCGATGCCCGTGTCGTGTGGACCAAACAACCAGACCAATGCCCATTCAAGCATCCAAGACAACACTGCTCGGACTCGGGCGTGCCATGAGAACTGAGACCTAACCCTTTGACTCCCGCACCCTGTCTATCAGCATCTGCATTGCCAACCATGCTAGCACAGCAAAAACTTAACCCTTTGATTCCCTCACCCTATCCACCAGCTTCCTGCAGGTGGATAGGGTGAGGGAGTCAAAGGGTTAATGTGTGCGTCCTACTCCACGCTTACTTTCATATCCTGGCATCAACCAGGCCCGAGAGATGCAGATACCTGCAGTGTCGGTAGGGAACATTGGGCAACTCCCTCAAAGACGCATTTATAAAAAGCCAGTGAAACTCGAATGTACTGTCCCAGTCTTCCTATCGAGCTTATAGCACGCTCAACTCTTGGTTGGGACCACAGAACACTAAAACAACAGAAGGGACAAGCCCTCTTAGCGCGATCGAAAAACGCGTGCTGGTTGGCTCGGCTGGCCGCCATCTTGTTAATGCTGAGATTCGCTGTCGCGGCGAGCGATACACACACGCAGTGCGCTGCTCTCACATGGCTTGCCTCTGTTTACGTTTGTAACCTGACAGACTGTTTACGTATGTGTGTGTAAAAGGAGAGAGAGAGAGAAGAGAGGGGGGAGGGGACAGGGGTGGGGGGGGGGAATTGCCGATGCATGGGTAGAAAACTATTGCATGATACTCATAGTCATACCCACAAAAAAAAATTCTTACTTCTTTGAAAAGTGAAACTCTTCATTAGCCGTCGCACTATTATTTTCACCCAGTCACTGCTTCAGAAACATTGACCTGTCACTTAGTCAGTTAGTGTGTGTACTGGGACTGAGGGGGAGGATGTGTGTGTGTGTCTTACACTTCATACCATTAGTTTTTCTCTTTGTTATGTGTTGAGTCATCATTTTGTGTGTGCTTACTTCTGAATTTATGTTAGTATTGTTACACAAGCAATCAGTCGATCTTTTCAGGTTTAATGTCATTGTCAACAGCGAGGATTATTTAAAAGATGGTACCTTTAGACATTTGATTATAACATGCGCCACACACATGAGACAGAAGTCGTACACGACAAGTAAGAATGATTGAGTTTCACAATTTTTTTCTGTGAAATTACAAGTGTTCATCACTTCAGAGTTTTTGCCTGTCGTATACAACAACATAAAAATGAAGAACTCAGAATAAAAAAAAACAACAATAAAGTAATATAATACAGAATTCACACATGTAAAATTCATGATTTAAAATGTACTCACATGACTTGACAAAGACATGCCTGGACATCTTCCCAAAATGATCAGCCACAGCGGTGTATAATTCACAGTTAATCCAGCTCCAACAGCACTCATTCCAGGAATGTTCACATCTCAAGTGTCTTGTCAGCCACAGCGGTTTATAATACACAGTTAGTCTTCACACGTTAAGTTTCTCGTCATCCACAGAAATGTAGTAAAATATTCACTGTTGCATTAATGGCCCATGAGTGTTCACAGGTGTGTAATACACAATCAAATCTAAAATCCACAGATGAACTACATAATTGTTCACAAGTTCAGTTCCTTATCACAATATCAGCTACAGCAGTGTGTTATGTTCACAGTTAAATCCAGCTGAAATAGAGGTCTGTAAATGTTCACATGTTAAGTTTCTTGTCCTTGTTCAGTTCTGCACCTCTGACTTTTGACTTCAGTTGCTGATTGAACAGTTTCACTTCGTGGTAAATCCTGATGTTGCAATAAGCAGCAATAAGGCTTGCCAAACATTCACACTCACAATTCAGATCATCTGTTTGTGACTTGACAAAGCTGTTCAGAATAGTTTGCCTTGGGTTGGCTCTTGGCAATCCCTTTGATGTAGCTACTCTGAAGTGAAGTTCAAAGCATCTGAAAACCTGCAGCAGTGGCTCACTGACACGAACCAGGCATCCAAGTTTAAACTCTTTGAGTGACACAAGTGACACAAGTGAGGGAGTTTCTCCAGTCGCCTCATTTGCACTGATGGTGAACTTTTCCACACAGAGAGGACAGTCGTTTTTCTGCTTGAACTTCCTCACGACAGCACCAGCAATGTACTGAACAATGTCTGACTCGACGGGTGGCAGTTCCATCTCCAAGTCTGTGAAGGAAGAGGAAACCAAGTTGTTCTCACAACTGAAGGAGTTGGTTTCGATGGGGTCTGCATGATCAGCATTCTCTGCATCACATTCAACGTCTGCTGTGCATGGGTTGACAATGGGATGGTGTCCATGCTCACCATCAGGCTGGCAGTTGGCACCAGCACTGATTGTCTTGTCCAAGAGCTCTGATGTTGCAGAAGAACAAGACAGGCAACGGAGTGCATCGACATATGCTGGCAACGTCGGGTGGTCGTTGAAGCCATTGTAGCCACGTATTTGACTGTGAAGGTTCTCAACGTGATCCTGGTTACACTTTCTCAGGCACAAGTGTGTCAAGACCTCCTCCTCCATGATTAGCTTTTGGCTCAATCCCTTCATTGCCGAAAGCACTAGGAGCCACCCTTTGTGACTTGGAATGTTGCTGGCCAGTTTGTCATTCTTTGGGTTTGTGAAACACCAGCTTTCCACAAAGTTGGAAAAGGAAGCAAATCGAACCTGGTCACCCTCAAAATCACTCCTTGTGACCGGCTTCTTCCCGACTGGGGCGGAGAGGGAATGAGAGTCGACAAAATCCCACATGCTGTTCACCGTCTCCACAAAGCATGCTGTTTGAAGAGCAGCCTCGGACATCAACGACTTTGACACATACAATTTCAAGGCAGCAGCGACTGAGTGGGAAAATATCTGGCATGCCAAGATGACTTTCATCTTTTTCCCTCTGGGCAGGGTGAAGTGACACTCCTTCAGCTTGGGAGCAGCGCGAATTGACCCGCCAGATGTTTCAAGGGAGAAGAGTTCTTGGAGGTGACACCACTTTGCAATCATTCTTTCTCCATCCCAGCTGAAGGAGATGTATTTCGTCATGAAATTGTTCTTCAAGTTTTTGATGAGGTGTGGCGGATCTGGCATGACAAAGGACTGTGTAGTGCCATGAAACACATACGGTCGTTCCACACACACACCCATGTCTTTCATCCATTTCCATTGGCAGGATTCTTGGTCCATCACAATGGCATCAACATACAAACCAATCCCTGTGACGGCTCTGACGATTTCGGAAATGATGGCTGTCAAAGTAGGTGTTGCCAGGTTGTGCTTGGCAACAAAATACCCCAACACCTGCTTCCACTTCAGGGTCAGTCCCCTGATCATGACCAAAATTGCTTGGTCAGCGATTTCGTCACTCTGGTGATGCTCGCCACAGTTGACAAAGCCGACCAGCTCGTCACGATGATGACTGTAGGTCAGGGCTTTGGTCACAGTCATTCCATCCAAGGAGAGTGTCACTCTTTTCTCATGTTCTTCAAGTGCTAATGTTCTCAAGCGCATCATTTCCACCAGACTCTGACACAGACCGACCCCAGTCAACACAGTTGAAAAGCGCCTCCTGAGTGTTCTTGGATGTGGAAGCATAAACCCAACGGAGCGGAGAACGGCATAAGCAGAAGTGCTCCTAAAGTACACAGCGAGACACAACTCCATAGCCTCTTTCTCGGTGTCCCAGTTGATCCACTTTTTCTTCCGCATCATGATCTTGAATAAAGCTGCTGGAACAACTGGCAGGTCTTTGAGGAAATTCTCCAGGATTGCTTCTTTCTTTGCACGAAGAGACGCTACTTGTACAGCATGGCGCTTTATAAGTCTGACCTTGGCTGCTTGTGCTGTTTTGCATTTCCTTTCAAGTTGTTTGTTTTGTTTCTTGAGGTCTTCTAAAGCACGTTTGGCCTGCTTCAGCTCTCGGGCCAACTTCTCAGGATCTGGTTCGGACGCTTTCACCACGGGTCTAGTACTGTCTCTGTCACCATCACAATCATCACCATCACCTTCATGATATACAGAGCTGGAGGCAGTATCTTGTCGTCTCCTCTTTGGTACAGGCTCTCTGATCTTGGGCGGAGGTCGTCGACATTCCATGGATGGAGGAGGATTTGGGCAGCTGACAATGGTAGGCACGGCAGTCGGTAGCAGTCGAGAATGCTGAATGTCTGTAGGGCAGTTGAAAACTTTCTCATGAAAATGTACAGAGCACACCCTCTTCGACTTGATCAGTTGATGTCAGCAATCTTGACGTCATCTCTCCTGATGTTGATGATCCACTTCTGGCACCTGAAACATGAAATACATCCACAGTTGCCTCATAGCTCAGCTTGCCAACCACCACCAAGTATGTAGAATTTGTGATTAACCAAGCTCACCTAATCACAGTCAGTCTCAGTCTCAAAGTCACTCTTACCACA
>CM060305.1:109236037-109243537 GCA_030674185.1 Monoplex corrugatus
CCCCCTCTCTGTCTCTCCTTCTCTCTCCCCCCTCTCTGTCTCTTTCTCTTCCCCCTCTCTGTCTCTCTCTCTCCCTCTCTCTCCCCCTCTCTGTCTCTCTCTCTCTCTTTCTCTTCCCACTCATATACATATAACAATACAAACAGTACGTACATACATACATGCATACATGTACATACATACATACATGCATACGTACATACACACGCATATATACATACATACGTATGTACATACATACGTACATACATACACACAACAAATGTACGTACATACATAATACATACATACATACATAACAATACATACATACATACATACATAATACATTAATAATACATGCTGGCCAATGAAGCTTGGAGTTTGTTCAAAGGTATTCATTGCAATCGGACAATCTGTATAAGCCCACCCAAATCTGCCAGCATTATTACCAGAATGAGCCTGCACAAAACCCCATGCATTGGTAAGGTCTTGAGATGGGGGAAAAATAAAGGAGGGGGGGGGGAGAAAAGACGTAAGAAACACAAAGCTGGCACCACCAGAATAATAGAAACATGCAGATGGGCAGCGAACAGACCAGACTTTAATGTTGCGGGCTGAAATTGAACTTTAGATATCAGATTCTGATTTCAAATGAACGACCAGCCGGCGAAAAAAAAAGTTTTAAAAAAAAAGAAAAGAAAACATAGTTAACGGTAAGCGAAGACAAAGGTTGTCACAGAACCATGATGTCGTTATGGGTGTGAGGAGATAAGAGGCATCAGCATTTCGCAAGGCTAACATTATAAGGCGATCACCTCTAATCTGCGTCATTACTTTACCTTCCCCAACCTTGAAAAGGATCAGGGACTCATTCACAGCTAGGTAGACGAACAGATTTTATGACAAAGTCATCACCAGGTTTGAGCCACAAGCCTCGATCCAACGGAAAGATGGAAACGCGCATAGCTTTGAATGGACGTTTCTTCGGCTGTTTCTGAACGTTGTGACATTTCAGGGTCACACAGACAAGCCAACGAATGGCCCGAACCTAATATTCTCATGTCCATACACCATATTACACATAAACAGATGTCCACTGGGCTCACCCGTGTAATACAAATTTGGTTAGGATCCATTTACGAATAAATGTTAATCCAGATTTGGTAAGGATCCATTTATATATAAATATTAATCTAAATTTGGTAAGGATCCATTTATAGATTAATATTAATCCAAATTTGGTAAGGATCCATTTGTAAATAATTATTAATATTAATCCAAATTTGGTAAGGATCCTATTCATAAATGAATATGTATTTTAATGAGTTTTTGTACGCCCCTTCCTTGATGAATTGCAACCATCTTTTGGATGGCACTGGACTTTGGTGATGTGTTGTTTTTTCGGGAAATAAAACCCACATTTCAGATAGAAAACTTCTTTACGACAAGAAAAAAAAATGCAATCCAATTAAACTGGCCGAACTTTAGCTTTGTTGTAATCGCAGTCTGACTAGTCATTCGGCCAAACCTTGACTTGACAACTTTGATGGAAACCAGACAGTTATAGTTACTCATAGCGGAAACTTACAGATACGATGAAAGGGAGATTATTATAAATGGTTTAGCCATACTATGTGTTTGCTGTGAAGAACTGGGAGGTTGGCAGACTGGGGAGAGGGGACGGGGGTGGACAGGAAGGTCGGGGCAGGGGAGAACCATAGAACGGGTATGATTGAGATGAGGGCGGTAACGGTCGAGGTTTTTATATAGTTTAATACCGCGCACTAAATGAAAAATAGTTTATTGAAATTGTCATATCACTGGCATGAGTCACCTGTGGTCCATGCCCGCTTTTGTCCCGCTACGGTTAAGAAGGTTATCGTCTTAAGTGACAGATTTGAATGCTAACTTTGTCCTCGTATAATACTTAAGAGACACCAACAGCTCAGAGTACAAAGGACACCAAGAAGTCTGGAGGTTTTTTCCTCCTTGTTTCTCTTTTTATAATGTCTCTAAATATATGAACATGCGCGCATCAATATTAAAATGAGCTATGCGTACAATTTTTGTCTTTACGTTGTTTATGGAACGGCGTATTAATAGTACAGAAAAACAGCATCCCTCATCGTCAACCATGCGAGCAAAGCAAAAACTTAACGCTTTGTCTGACTGCCTTACCCTATCTACCAGCTTCCTGCAGGAATCTGGTGGATAGGGTGAGCGAGTCAAAACGTTAAGTTTTTGCAATTGGTGGATCGGGTGCGGGAGTCAAAGGGCTAACCATCTTGGTTATTGTTTGTTTCTTTGTTTAATTGGTTGGTTGGTTGTTTTAATCATACTCTTAGCAAAGATGTCTGTATAAGATATGACCATTTAGTTTGGGTGAGCTGTGCTTTACTTATAATTAAATCAAAGTATGTTTTAATTCTGAATTACTCGTGCAAGAGCTGACGTCTCCAAACATTTCACTGCACTTACTCGTACAATGCTATCAGCATTTACTGATCATGACAGCTAGACCCAAGACCCGTTTGAATATGTTGTAAAGGCTCTCTCTCTCTCTCTCTCTCTCTCTCTCTCTCTCTCTCTCTCGCTTGCTCTCTCTCTCTCTCACTTGCTCTCTATCTCTCTCTCTCTCTCTCTCTCGCTTGCTCTCTCTCTCTCGCTTGCTCTCTCTCTCTCTCTCTCTCGCTTGCTCTCTCTCTCTCTCGCTTGCTCTCTCTCTCTCTCGCTTGCTCTTTCTTCTCTCTCTAGCTTGCTCTCTCTCTCTCTGTCTCTCTCTTTCTCTTGTGCAACAGCTGTCATCTACATGCATTTCATTGCACTTACTTGTACAATGCTATCTGCATTTACTGATCATGACATCAAGACCCAAGACCCGTTTGAATGTGCTGTACATGTAAAGACTATCTCTCTCTGTGTCTGTCTGTCTCTCTCTCTGTCTGTCTGTCTCTCTCTCTGTGTCTGTCTGTCTCTCTCTGTGTGTGTGTCTGTCTGTCTCTCTCTCTGTGTCTGTCTGTCTGTCTGTCTCTCTTTCTCTCGTGCAACAGCTGACATCTGCAAACATTTCATTGCACTTCTACTTGTACAATGCTATCTGCATTTACTGATCATGACATCAAGACCCAAGATTCCTTTGAATGTGCTGTACATGTAAAGACTCTCTCACTCTCTCTTCCCTCTCTCCCCCCTCTCTCTCCCTTCTCTGTCTCGCTTCTCTCTCTTTCTCTCTCTCTCTCTCTCTCTCCCCTCTCTCTCCCCTTCTGTCTTTCTCCCTCTTTCCCCTAACTCACACACACACATACATTCAGACACAAACGCTGACGTCTGACTTCATTGACACACTCACGCACCCCTCACCCTTTTCCTATGCACATCGTATTTCTATACAGAGGGGGGCATGGATGTGGATAAGTGTACACTTAAACCGGTTTTTCACATCTCCCTCTCTTCTTAACCGGAGGTGTGTGTGTGTGTGTGTGTGTGTGTGTGTGTGTGTGTGTGTGTGTGTGTGTGTGTGTGTGTGTGTGTGTGTGTGTGTGTGTGTGTGTGTTTTCTGTCTGAGACAGAAAAGTGTGGACATGAGTTTTGAGCTCCTTAGGGATGGATCTTCGCCAAATTTGGGTCAAAAGCATGGACCGTTGAGGAGTAGTGAAAGAATAAGGTCGAAAGTTAAGGCGTCAAGGTCAAGGTCACACTGAGTGGAAGGTGCGAGTTCGCGTATAGTGATGTTGTCACAAAGATAGGATTAAACAAATTGATGAATAGATTTGTAGCACAAGGTATCCAGCTTATATAGCGTTCTAAATGTATTTGAAACAGGCAACCAGTGCAGAGGACAGAGGGGAGGACTGACATGATCAAACTTTTTCTTCAGAGGAGAAGACGAGCTGTATTTTGTATGTGTTGCAGAGAGAGGAGAGAAGAAGCTGATAAGCCAGAAAGATGAGTGTTACAGTGATCAAAACGAGACAAAACGAGAGATGTCACAAGCTTACATGCAACTTTAGCTGAAAGTTACACTAAGTCAAGGAAAAAGATTCTGTAAACAGAAATATTTAGGGTACACATTTATGAAAAAACTGTCCCCAAACATAGCGTGTAAAGGGTATGCCGGCTATAGAGCCAAGGGTCATATTCTGTATTTGATGAAAACAGTGTAGGTACTGAAGAGTTTGGACACTTGCGTCTTTTTTTTCCCCAACATTTGATGCACAATTCAACCAGTGCTAGTGTCTGCGGACATTTGGGGGAAAATGTGAACTGAGAAATAATGTAATAGAATCTGCCCATCCAATTTGAACCATCCTGTTTTCCCGACAATGAATTTTACTGCTCCCTCTGTCCCTTACGAAGTTTAAGACTTTTTTTTGCATATTGTATGTATTCTCCGTTGATGGCATACGTATGTCTGGTGCGTGAATGCACTTTGATCTGAATTATTAAGATCTGGCGCCATATAGATACTATAATTATCATTTTTATTATAACCATTTTTCACATGAAATGATATGACCACCCTTTTCCATACACCAATTTTTGTTTTGTCTAAATTGACAGTATGTCCTAACATGTGTAAAGCTTTATCCAGATTGTTAATTTAATTTTGCAGACCAGAAGGTGAGGTGATATTCGGACAACACCAGTTGCAAATAACAGCAGAAATATTTCTTCAAGACTTCGAAGTAGTTGTATCTCATGTTTCCATTATCCCGTATAAAATCTCTGCAACCTCAGACATTAGGTGAGAAAACCTCAATCGGCTGAAAAGACCTCCACAGTCAAGAATAAAAACAATCAATGCTTGAGCAGTAGCATACATACATTTAAACAGTTCTACCATTTTTGCAGAGGTTCTTAACATTTGGAATATTTCCCATAATTTATTGCCATTCAATATATCGAAGGCGTTTCTGTAATAAACGAGAGCAATATAGATCTTGACTCTTTTTCTGTAATGCATTGTTTTATGAATCACTGAAATCAATGTGAAGATGTTGAGTATCTCAGCGAAAAGCTTCTTGTTCTTTGCTGTTTTTTTGTTTTTTGTTTGTTTTGTTGTTGTTGTTTTTCTGTTTTGTTTTGCTAGCAGCATTAAATAGGGAGAGATCTCTGTAGTTGGCTGGACCGTTTTCCTTTTCTTTCCTTAATAGAGGAACGATAACAGACTTGCACCAGGAAGCAGGAAAATGGCTGGTTTCGTATAGTTTGTTGGACAATTTTGTCAAGAAGGGAATTGCAAGGTTTTCTCCATATTTCCAGAATGTTCCCAACTTCGTCAAAGCGTGAGGATATATCCATCTTTATATTTTTGATGCTTAGACGCACTTTTTGTTCTAATACAGGATCGTCTACTCGGGAATATTTTCTTTTTGCTAGTTTATTATATAGATGTTTTTCTGTCTCCGATTCCTGACCAAAGACATTCTGAAGATGTTGTTTCCAGGCCTTCATGTGAAAAGATCTGGACATTTATGATTTTTGCCATGCTTTACCTACGATCCCCCGAAACTTCTTCTGGCTTGTTCTATTGTTTAGAAATTCCAGCTGAACCGAAGTTTTGTATATGCCTTTCTTCATAGCTGTAGTAGACATAATCAGCTCTTTCGTTCGTGTTTTGTTTTGTCGTCCCCAATTTTTTTTTACAAAATTATTCGAAGCACGTCGTGATTCACACTTTCTTGTACAGACCGTCCTTGTTTTCCCATTTGTTTTACGTGTCACACCCGAGTCGAACCAGATGAGAGAGAGAGAGAGAGAGAGAGAGAGAGAGAGAGAGAGAGAGAGAGAGAGAGAGAGAGAGAGCGAGCTTTAGTACTCAAGGATAATAGCATTAGGTCCCATTGGACCTGTCTTAGCTAGTCCATGCTATTCAGAAATTTGGTGTAGGCATATAAACGTTGTAGAGAGGGAAAATGAGAGCTTGAAAGAGGGAGACAGACAGACAGAGGGAGACAGAGAGAGAGAGAGAGAGAGAGAGAGAATAGGGGGGGGGGGGAGGGGATAATGTTGGCTGCTGTCCTGTGAGGATTTGAACGTGGAAAGAGCTGACGCTTGCAGACACTAAAATGGTCTGTCGCTATCCGTCTCTGTCAGTCAGTGAGTCAGTCAGACTGTTTCAGTCTGTCTGTCTGTCTGTCTCTCTCGCTCTCTCTCTCTCTCGCTCTCTCTCTGAGTCAGCCTGACTCTCTGTCTCTCTGTCTCTCTCTTATCTCTTTCTCTCTCTTACACACAGATAGACAGATAGAAACACACACACACTCACACACTCACACACACACACACACACACACACACACACACACACACACACGCACGCACGCACACACACACACACACACACACACACACACACACACACACCATTCACAAGTCAGTAAAACTGTAGGCCCGTATCTAACGGACAGGCTTTCGCGATGTTATTTATTTGTTGTGTGCGTGTGCCTGTGCTTAACACTTCAAGACGCCGCCTAAACACAAGCCAGCCATAGTATGACACTAAAGCCGATTAAAAAGAAAAAAAGTCATCCTCCCACTTTTTCTTTTTTTTTCATAATGCATGTAGAAAAATGTCATATCGATTGGAGAGAGGATGTGTGTGTGTGTGTGTGTGTGTGTGTGTGTGTGTGCGTGCGTGCGTGTGTGTGTGTGTGTGTGTGTGTGTGTGTGCGTGCGTGCGTATGTGTGTGTGTATGTGTGTGTGTGTGTTCCCTCGTACGTACGTGTGTGCGTGGATGTATCTGAAAAAGGATTTGTAGGGTGAGTGTGTCCCAGATTTATGTGTAGATACGTTACGGTGTTCCACTAGTCATTGATATATTATGTAAAATTTGACTCTGTTTTATGTCACAGGGACTAAAATTATCAATGGAAATAGGTTAACAATGAGTTTTTTGAAGTTTATAGACGAATATGCACCCAATTCAGTTAAGAGAGAAAGCAAAAAGAAAGATACTTTCCTGTGTATGTAAAGATGGGCATTGCTCAATTTTGAGATCATGGCCAACAAACCAGTGAAGACGTTGTTACAGGTATTAATGACGATATTGTTGTTTGGTTAGGCTGTCATAAATGAGAGTTTTTAGTATGGCCTGGCTGTTTGGTTTTCCTTTTGTGCTGTTCAAAAAGCGGAGAAATCCAATCAAAGCCTTGTGAAGCGTAAAGAAACTCTTATGTGTGACACACAGTTTTCTTTTCTCCACAGAGTATGCATGCTCACGCAGGACTCGGCCCACAAGCCTGACTTGGTGCCAGTTGTCAGAATCCCATGATTGTAGACATTAACAACCTGTGTCTATGTCACCATGAGTGTGGGTGCCAGGAGAGGCCGACCGTCAACCGTGCATGTCACGAGACAGGCGGGATGGAACAAGATCTCCGTCTCTTCCAAAGAGTCCGGCGACAGCAGCGTGTTCGAGGACCCCCGCTCACCACGACCTTACAACAACACGCAGGGTAAAGTCTTCGCCATCAGCCCCAGCACGAAGTACACTCATTCCCACATTCTCCGCTACGGCA
>CM060305.1:109246037-109256037 GCA_030674185.1 Monoplex corrugatus
ACAACAACAACAACAACAACAACAACAACAACAACAACAACACACACACACACACACACACACACACACACACACACACACACACACACACACACACACACACATATATATATATATATATGTATACTCACATACGCGCACATATACACGCATATGTACACTGTCACACACACACACATACACACACACACACACACACCACACACACACGCACACACAACCTATCTGCTTACAGTTTTGTCGCTGTTGTTGATGTTGTTGTTGGTATTGCTCTCTCTGCTGTTGTTATTGCTTTTGTTGATTGTGTTGCTGTGGTTGCTGCTTCTGCTGTTGTTATTTCTATCATTAGTTTTGTTGTTGCTGCAGTTGTTGTGCTGTTGCCGTTGTTACTGCCAGTTTTGCAGTTACTGCTGCTGTAGTAGGTTTTTCTTGTGTTAGTGCTGTTGTTGCTGTTATCGTTACTGTTAATTTGTTCTTGTTGCTTGTGTTATTCTTGTTGTTGCTGTTTCTCTTGTTGCTGTTGTTGTTCATGCTACTGTCGTAGTTTTTGTTGTTCTTACTGTTGTTAATGGTAATGGTTTTTGCTGTCGTTTTTGTTGTTTTGTTGCTGCTGCTGTTATTATAATTCTTGTTGTTGATGTTAACGTTGTTGTTGTTGCTGTTGTTGGTGGTGATGCTGGTGCTAGTATTGCTGTAGTTTTTTTAAGTGTTGTATAGATGCTACTTTTACTAATACCGCTGTTGCCATTGCTGAAGATGTTGTAATCGCCTGTTGTTATTTTGCCTCCGACATACAGGCCAGGATATGTGACGATGTGGGGGGATCATCCTCAGCACGTTCCAGCGCCAATGGCAACCAGCTGATAAAGGTCCTGGTGTCTAAAAAACAACCCTTCAGGATTCAGCGACCCTTCGACATCAACCTCGTCCCCAGTGCCTCCAGCCCTGTCACGCACACGGAGGAGGTTTACCTGTCTTGTGCAGGTATAAACTGTTTTTGATTGCTTTGCTTTGCACTTGGAGGTGATTGTGTGTGTGTGTGTGTGTGTGTGTGTGTGTGTGTGTGTGTGTGTGTGTGTGTGTGTGTGTGTGTGTGTGTGTGTGTGTGTGTGTGTGTGTGTCAAATTTTCATGGAGGAAGATGGCGGGAATCGATCCATTAATTGACAGACCACTGATTGATTTTACCCAGCAGGTTTGTGTGTGTGGCTGGTGGCAGGTGACCGTCTCCTATTGGTTGTTACCAACTTAGATGAATTAACGTTTTACAGGCACGAAAGCTGCTTGGTTTGGGGCAATGGTCTTCCAAGTGAAACATCTAGAAACCAAACTTTGTGCGGAGCGCCTATGGGGTGAAAGGTAGAAGTTTATGTACAGGTCAACATAATTATGTGCAGGCCAGTTGGTACCTGAACCCTCTTCACATGTATACGCACACAGAACACTAAGTGTCCCCGTTAAAGATCCCTGTAAGGCGTAACACAGTTCGGTGGCTTATGGAATCACGTAAACAACCGGCATGCACGTCCCTGAACAACGGAGTATTATTGCCTTAATGGTGGGAATAAAGACAACAAACAAACCGCTGTACATTTAATGTTTCACTTGTATGCGAGTGCTCGAGCCAGATGCAGTTCACACACACACACACACACACACACACACACACACACACACACACACACACATACAGACACACACACACACACACACATACAGAGAGAGAGAGAGATACAAACACACACACACACACATACAGACACACACACACATACAGACACACACACACATACAGACACACACATACAGACACACACGCACACACACACACACACACGCGCGCGCGCGCACACACACACACACACATACAGAGAGAGAGAGAGATACAAACACACACACACACACACACACACACACACACACACACACACACAAACACACACACCGATTATCGCTTGGTTCCTTTATCTTAACATTACGATACATAAAGCTCTTCTACGTCTTGGTTTTCGTGCTCCCAAACAGGTAACAATCTGGTGGTGGTCACCCTGAACCTAGAGCGAGCAGTGTTCCTGGCGGGGGACGATATCAAACTTAGGTTAGCAGCAGCAGTGCCCCCCTCGCAACGCATCAAGTCCATCACCTGCAAGCTACAGCAACACCTCAAGCTTGACCACCAGCCTGACATGACCACGTTCGTCCTCTCCAATGTGGACCGCACTGACCCCCAGGTAATCTATAGTGGTCTGGCTCTGTTGTCAGAGCCATAGACTCGAACTCAAGATCTGATGTCGCCATTTTTTTAATCCCAGCCTTCAACACAGATACAGACCTGTTCGCTGCTTGTCTTAATCCTTTGACTCCCGCACCCTGTCCACCAGCAACCCGCATTGTCAACTATGCTAGCAAAGCAAACACTTAACTCTTTGACTCCATCACCCCATCCACCAGCTTCCTGGATAGGGTGAGGGAGTCAAAGGGTTAAGTTTTTGCAGCTGGTGGATAGGGCACGGGAGTCAAAGGGTTAATGTTCCATTCATTCTGATTTTGTCTATTTGGAGTTTTGTAGGTCTCGTTCTCACACCTTCCCTTCCATTTCAAGATCATGCCAGCACATAAGGTTTTGCATTGACTCAAGGAACATGCCGGACAATTACTGACAGATTTGGGTGAAGCGCTTATGGAGCTGTCCAGGTGCAATGAATCCCTCTTGAAGAAACTCCAGACTCACATACTGAATCACACTAGGGGTCTTAGATTTTACAACAGTTATTGGCTTCGTAATTACTTTACATGTGTATGTGTGTTTGTCTTTTTTTTTTACCTTCACTCATGCTCGGTCGTTCATTTAGTGAGTATGCACTTTTTCGTTTTATGAAAGAAAAAAAATATTCACAGAGTATATTGATTCAAAGCTTTTCCTGTGTAAGTAGGACCTACGTCACGTGATAACATCCGGGTCATTTTAGAGGCAGATGTGTACTCAAAATACCAACAAACCTTTCTATTAATGGAAGGGTTGAGTTCTGGCTTGTGTGTTTATGTTTTAGGAAAGGTTGTGGATTGCATGTTGATGTTGGGATTTGTTGTTGGTTATGTATCTAATTGATTTGACTTTGCTTCTTTTTTTTATCTCTGGTAGATTTAACAAAGCATCTAACTGCCAATGTCCCCCCGTGGGGATGCCGGGGGTTCTTTCAGTATAAACAGCATCCCCAACGTCTGGAAATTCTGAGCTAGAAATTTCCTCTTTTCCGTCACTGCCTTTGTTTCTGCCTTTCTCTTTTGCTTTCTTTCATTTCTTCCTATCATTTTCTGCCTCGCTGGTCCATTCACCTGTGTGTTCGATAAAGTCTTGCGTACTTTTTCTTAGGATTGCTTATTGGGTACATGTATTAAGTGCATTTTTGGCTCTAGGGAAGTGAGATATACGGAACCAATTTTAGGTAATTTATCCCCGTTTTTCTATATGTTTGGGTATCCTTAGGTACGCTTAAATTTGTATTTAGGTGTGTTTCTTACATCCTCTGTGCGATAAATTGGACGGAGAGGTCAACGCCGGGGGCATGTCATCAGATTATGTGCGCGATTCCATTGATATGTATACCAAATTCTTTTCTTTTTTTTTCCTGTTGAAGTTTTGTATGTTTTGAAGCGGTTGTAGTCCTGATATGGCTCTACGCAGTCGGCGGACTATAAACAACAATAACAACAATAACTGTCAATGTTTCAGTCCACCTCAGAATCAGCAGAACAGACATCGTATGACGTGACGATCCCCACCCAGACCAACCTGGTGACCTCCTTCCTACAGGGCTGCTCCATGGTCCGTCTCACCTACACCCTGGCCATAGAGATGCGCTTCACTCCTGCCGGTGGCAAACTGTCCTTCACCATACCTCTAGGGATCGGACCTTGCGCGGAACCTATCTACGCAGAGAAAATCGCATCCAGGAAAGCAGTGCCCATTTTCAACCGCCCCACTCGCTTTCCTTGCTTCTCACCATCTCAGGCGAAAGGTCCTCTCCAGGTGGATCGGAGCTCGAGGAGTTCCCAGTCTATTAATGTGGTGACCAAGTACAGCAACAGTTTCTGGGCCAAGTGCTTCTTGTGCTGCTTCACTGCCACCGATGACTGACCGTAGTATATATAACCCATATATTAGGTAGAACCTCAAGACTTTGCCAACGTGTTGGTCTGTGCACAGGGTTATGGCTTATGCTATGATCATTTTGGGTCCTTTCCTATCACATGCCATCTGTGGTGCTGGTGCATAAGGGATTTCCGTATGTGGAAAGGCTGTCTGGAGCAAAACTGACACTTGAACTGATGACTGACCACTGTACATGTAGATGGCCCAGACACTTCAGTGCAGAAGTGTTGATCGTTCACGAACGCACTGTTTTGTTAGGGCATTCGCCCAGAATCCGTCTCGATTTTCTTGTAGATTTCAGTTCGTTCGCTGGGTCTCTCTGTTCAGTTGACTTGCTGTTGATAATTCATATATTATATAACAGCGACAATTATTAAAACAGAAGATATGAATATAAGACGGAAGACTTGCCAATTAGAATTATACAGGAACTTTTATATGCGATATTTCTTGTTATGTTCTTCATTATCGCTATTGATCAACTATCAGGTAGTTTAATATCTGACAGCTTCTCTTTCACTTCTCGTCTGGCTCGGACTGACAGCACTGGATGACTAAGACCCCTTCATGTCATCCTGGCTAACAGTCCTCTTGTCTCATAATAGCGACTGATGACAGAAGCCGACCCCATACTGGCGATATTGTCATTGTGCTTGTTCATGGACTGATGAAAAAAAAAGATTTATTATTATGTCTGACGTTCTTCTTTCCAAATCATTTAAGCTCGTTCAACGATTGCCAGTAACCTGGATAAATTTGTTTACAAGTGTATGTTTGTAAATATGTACGTCTAATTTTAATTATAATTTGTATAAATGTTTTTACGATGAACAATAAAAATTCGTACCATTATATTCTTTGACATTATACAATATTTGTCATGCACCTCGTCTTATGACACACGCTGGCTGAAACGTTCCTCGTCTACTTGTGTAGGTCGTCGTTCCACCAGTTAATGTTCTCTGAGCCAGAACCTGTATTAACCACCGCCTTATCAATACAGAGCTTGGGAAATACAAGATAAGGCCTTGGGAACGTAAATGTGTTGACATTTGACAAGAATAATCTCGCCCCAGATACAGTTGGTGACTTTCCTTTCGTTTGCATTGCATTGTAGATGTTACATTTATACAGAGTGTACTGGATAATTCTTATGATTAAAAATATATTTTGATATTTGTATAAGTTGCACTCATATATTTAGTTAATACTTTTGTAATTCGTCTCTTAGCTAAAAAAATCCAACAACAAATAAACAGATAAGAAACGGTTTTGTTTAACCCCTTCACCGCCAGTGATTCTAGAATGTTGAAGTCCTCAGCGCCAACTGTTTTACAGAAAAAAAAAAAGAAAAATGCACCTATCGATTTCAAATGACAGTAACTTTCCTATTTCTCAACCAAATTGCTTTCTGTTTTTGTTTTGTTTTTAAAGAAAGAAGAATGATTGCAGTTTAGGATTGTGCCACAACAAAGTATGTTTATGCAACGGACTGATTTAAGAGCAGTAAGTCAAGAGAGTAATGGACCCTATTGTTGTCGCATTTTGGCAACATCGGCGGTCTGCCGTACTGTTGCCAAAAGGCGCCATTGGCGGTGAAAGGGTTAAAACAACTACCATGTCAGTTCTGGGCGATTGTGGATATCCACTTTTGTTTCTTTTAAATTTCGTTCAGAGCTGTATTTTCGTGGACGCATGTCTGTACGTTGTTCTGCTCGTCTGGCCCACACTGTGTCACTGCTCAGCCTGTATACTCCGTTTTCATGGGTTATTTCGCCATGCTAGCAATCATACCCCTTTTCGGGGATGGGTGTGGATGGGTATAAGCTGTATATATGTATGTTTCTGTGTCCATAAGCTACCGAACACTGATACGGCTGACAGGATTTTTAACACACGTATTTGACATTGTGCGTACGTATACACACGAAGGGGGGTCATTCACTGGCAGGTCTTCGTGTATGTTGATATGAAAGATTGGGAAAATGTCCACCGGCCTGACCACCTAGCTATGACTGTCTGTACACAGTCCAACCTTTTCACTCCATCATCCCATCCAGCACTGAAAAAAAATTAATCCTTTCACTTCTCGCACGTTTCATCAGCTTCTGAAGCCGATAGATAGTGTGCAGAAGAGAAATGGCTAAATTTTTACTTTCGAAGGAAGATGGTGGATAGGGTGAGGGGGTGAAAGGATAGAGTTTTTGATTTGCTCACATGGCTGATGATAAAGAAAGCTGGTGAATAGGGTGGTGAAGTTTTTGCGTTGCTTAGAAGAATGCTGGGAGTTCCATGGACAGCAAAGAAAACAAACGAGATTCGTATGGAGGGCCATGACCGCCAACGCCAATCGGTAGGGCCACAGACATCTTATATAGGATGTCTATGGGTAGGGTACATGATGATAGCATGCTGATAACACAGGGAGATGGTGGATAGGGGGAGAGACTGAAAGAGTGACGTTTTCCCTTGCTAGCATGGAAGATGGTGGATAGGGTGAAAGAAATGAACGGATGAAGTTTTTGCTTTGTGGGAATGGCTGATAATACAGGAAGCTGGCGAATGGGGGAGGGAGACATGCGACTACATCTCAAACCGAACAGGCCAGTGATTAGTTGATGCAGCAGACATTTTGCTTATGCATAATTATGTATCAACTATGACCAGAAGGAACAAAGTCGCATGATCGAAAGAAGCATGGGAAACAGTGCGAAAAAAATGCGGGATAGATCTAACCGTCGGAACAACCGGATACAATCACTCTGGAAAGATGCGCTTCCAAACTTACCAGGAGATAAGACAAAATGTGTACACATTCGAGATATGATGCGAAGCATGTGGTGGATATTGTTTTTAGGTTTCCTATCGTGTGATTCCGTTTTTTCTGGCCATAGTTCATACATATGCATATTCATATGCATGTCTGCCGTATAATCGAAAATATCGACCAATCATTGGCTGGTTCGGTTTGAGATATAGTCGCATGTGAGAAGACGTCAAGGGTAAAGGTTTGGTTTGTTAGCATGGCTGATTTTTTTAGCTAGTAGGTAGAGTGAGGGAGTTAACAGGCAAAAGGAGGCTGCTGTGTGAATGAAAGTTTAAGACTAGCCATGTCTCTTGAAGGCTGCCTTTCTTATGGTGCTGTGATGTGATAGATCATAGCTATATCATCACTTCTCAATAATACAACATGCTGATGCTGTATCATTATTCCCCAGGTGTGCTGTTTTGATATGTAGGCGTCGTACATCATTTATATCTGGACGTTCCCTTTATTGTAGATTCACGTACTGAAGGAATGCCTGTTTATCGTGTGTGATTTTAGAAAGGTGCTAAAATTTATAATCATTGAGATGTTTTGTTTATTATCGTTTGTCCCGTGGGTTGGATGCCTTGCGAATGCCATTTTAAACCCAGTTTTATGTGTACTGCTGTTTCAGCTTTTACTAACGTCCTGTTTAACCATTTGACTCCCGCACCTTATCCACCACCAGCAAAAAAGTAACCCGTTTACGCCCTCACCCTATTCACCAGCTTCCTGCAGGAAGCTGGTGGATTGACTGAGGGAATCAAAGGGTTATATTTTTGCTTTGCAATCACAGTTGATGCAGCAGGATGCTTGTGGATTGGCTGAGGGAGTCAAAGGGTTAAAGAAAGGAGATTGTTTTATATCGACCGGAGGGAACTTGTGTGTTTGTGTGTTTACATTTATCTATTGACAGTCTGTATGTTTATGACAAAAATGTATTGGATAGATTTTCTCAGGTGCTTTCAGGTGGATCTTAATTTAATTCGAAGTTGTGTACAGTTTTGAGGTCATGGCGTCAAGGTCAAGATCACATGGACCAAAATGTGCCTGAGATCAGGACTTTTTGAAAAAAAGGCGTGTTATCAGCACTTTTCCATGAGGTGACATTCTACCTTGTCTTTTCTTCACATCAAGTCTTATTTTGCCTGGTATTTCTAAAGAAGGCTCTGACATTGAGAAATAGAAAATCTATATTTTCTGGTGGGAAGCAAGAACTTCGAAGAGAGGAGATCGTAGAGTGGCTTGACCTTTTTATATCGTTACACTGCTTCCTGTCTTCGTCAGTGGTTGTTGTTGTGTGCTTCCCGTCTTCACCAGGGTGTTGTTGTTGTCTGCTTCCTGTCTTCGCCAGTGGTTGTTGTTATTGTTGTTGTTGGCTGCTGCCTGACTTCACCAGGGTGTTGTTGTTGTTGTTGTAATCTGCTGCCTGTCTTCGCTAAGGGGTGTTGTTGTTGTAATCTGCTGCCTGTCTTCGCTAAGGGGAGTTGTTGTTGTTGTTGTAATCTGCTGCCTGTCTTCGCTAAGGGGTGTTGTTGTTGTTGTTGTTGTTGTAATCTGCTGTCTGTCTTCGCTAAGGGGTGTTGTTGTTGTTGTTGTTGTAATCTGCTGCCTGTCTTCGCTAAGGGGTGTTGTTGTTGTTGTTGTAATCTGCTGCCTGTCTTCGCTAAGGGGTGTTGTTGTTGTTGTTGTTGTAATCTGCTGCCTGTCTTCGCTAAGGGGTGTTGTTGTTGTTGTTGTTGTAATCTGCTGCCTGTCCTCGCCAGGAGGTGGTGTTGTTGTTGTTGTAATCTGCTGCCTGTCCTCGCCAGGGGGCGTTGTTGTTACTGTTGTTGTAATCTGCTGCCTGTCCTCGCCAGGGGGTGTTGTTGTTGTTGTAATCTGCTGCCTGTCTTCGCTGAGGGGTGTTGTTGTTGTTGTCTGCTTCCTGTCTTCGCCAGGGGGCGTTGGTGTTGTTAAAGTTGTCTGCTTCCTGCCTTCGGCAGAGAGCCTGCTTATTACGCATTTCCTTAGATGCCACCGACGGCAGGAAAATTGGATGTATGAGTTCAGAGACAATGTTTCTGAATCAAAATCTCGTGTAAAATAAATAATGACTGCTGTACTGAATTAGCTCTGAAAGGAATGATACAAAAGGCAAAAGGCTCAAAGACAGTGATTTTGACATGACATCATGAGAACCCTCCCCCATCCTCACTCCAACTTGACTCCACTCCACCCCATCTCTAAAGTTGTGTATTTGGCATGATCTGCATTCTAAAGAGATGACCACACGAATAATGTGATAACACATGATCTGAGTCCATGGAAGCATAATTTTGGTTTTTGTAATGATTTGAGTGATTTTATTATTTTTACTATGCTTTGAGTGTTGATAAGAAAAACATTGAAACTTTCTCACTGAGTGTGTGTTTGTGTAAAGCAAGCAAGCGCGTGCGTGTGTATGTATTTGTACGAGCGCGTGTGTGCATGTGTTAGAGTGGGTGTGTGTGGTTCGTGTGTGTGTGTGTTTGAACGCATGCGCTGTATGTGTGTGTGTGTGCATGCACAGTTTTACTGCGGTTTTTCTTTAAATGGGTACAGATACTGATTGATTCGTCAACTATAAACAGTAGCGTATGTGAATAAGCAGAATTCATACGTCAGTTCTAAATACATTTAATTAGAACACTACCGTTACCGATCATGGGTTTGATGTACGCAACAATTTTTGGTTGAAAACAGACATCTCATCTCTCTCCCTCGACAGGATTGTCGGTAGGAGTCACGCTCGACGTCACAAGTTGAAAACAGACCGATACAAAGATATATGACACAATGACATTGACAGCGCGTATAAGGCTTACACGCATGCTTATGGTTTATGCAATGATAATTTTGGGTGTACTTGCAGCGACAGGAGATAGATTCGTATGGAGGGCCATGATCGCCAAAGCCATGCGGCAGGGCACACGATGATGATGACTTGTGGATCTTGTCCATCACAATTTTTCTTACCATCATCATCATCATCGTCATCATCTTCTTCTTCTTCTTCTTCTT
>CM060305.1:109261037-109293537 GCA_030674185.1 Monoplex corrugatus
ATCCCCTTTGTGATCTTGTAACTAAGGGGAAGGAGCCGCACAGCGCTGTACGTAGCCCGGAGCAATCTTTCTCTTGGTCTGAGTCCCGTCATGAAAAGACGTACAGCGCAGACCCTCTGCACAGCCACAGTAGCCGTTCATCTTATCAAAAGAATTGCAGGCTTCCCTTTGCTTTTTGTACTTTTGGCAGGTGCCTGCAAAACGAGAGAATAATATAAGACGGTTAAGCCTCACAATCACATTAGTTTTCTCTTTTAGACACATTTCTTTTGATATTGAAATGTGTTTGTCAAATGAAAGAACTGCATGGATGATGACAGAGGGACTTTCCCCGTTGACCAGACGGATAGCTAAGTATACTTGTCATTAGAACCTGGTGCGGGTCTTCATGTGAGACAGAAGACTAATGTTTGGCGTACATGGTCTTACACCAGTGCTGCATGGCAAGGAGTCCTGTGGCACTGAAGCTGTTGTGCACTGTTCAAATTTGACTGTACCATCCTGTTTGCATTGCTGTCGACAGCTTACTTTGTTGCAGACAATGTCTTCCCAGTCGATGGTGTTGATATTGCAGCTGACAAGATTGGCTTTCAGGTCATCCTTTTATCGATTTAATGCTATCTTAGCTGGTCACGGTGTCCATGCTTCAGCTCTCCGAACGGTAAACATCTTTGGGAATAAGTTTTTTTTCCACATGATACAGAAAGCATGCTGTGTCCCATGAATCTGTCGTTTGGTGAGCAGACACCAGTGCTTGGCAAGCCACACTTCTTCAGAACTTGAAAGTTGGACACTCGATCTTGCTATGTGATGTTTCAGATCTTGAGCAGATATCTTTGATAAAACTTTTTTCTGCTGTTGAATGTGTAGTCTGTAGATAGTCCAGGCCTCACACAATTACAGGAGGACGCTCAGGATCCGGACTCTGCACGCAGCAATCTTTGTGGCGATTCTTATGTCCTAATCTTGCTACAGCCTGTTGTCAGCCTTCAAAAGGAAGAGCCAGACTTGGGGATACGCAGAGTCATCTTTGCCCAATGTACGTCCCAAGTAGCAAACTGTCTACCATGGTGATCTGTTTGTTAATGACAGTCGAAGATGGTGAAATGCCAGAAGCCTGAGATGGTTTTGGCTGAAACATAGCCGTAATCTGCCTTGGGCTTGTTGTAAGGCCAAAGCTTTGCAGGCGTCAGCAAGCTGGTTTAGTGATACACATGATGTCTTCGTGCAAGTGTGCAGCCATCTATGAAGAGGAATTCCCAAAGGACAGCTTTGAACACTTAGGACTTGGTTTGAAATGTCCACAGTTTAAAGAGGTTTATTTTATCTGAGCAGAACAAGATGTACACCTTTTCCCTGTTGTTAAATTGTCTGTTGTATCAATCAGCATAGCTGCAAAGAGGATGGAGGGGAATATGGATGGATACATAAGGCATAAGGAAAATTTAAAACATGGTATAAAAAATGGCACCGCATTATTTTTTTTTCTTTAAAGCACTTTTTAAATAATAATGATCTTGTTATCACTACCATTACTACTACTACTGTCTTCATTATCACTGTTTCCACTGTTGTTCGTCCTTCACTGTCGAAGAAGACCACGACTTCAATTTTGACTGGGGGATTGGCGTTTGTAGGTCTGGAGGTGGCTGGTCATGCCCATTTGGACAAGGAAGACTCGCCCACACACATGGCAAACGTGGGTTCGTGCAACTATAGAATTGGAGGTCGCTCGTGCCTTGCGCGCTTCTCGATTTCTTCAAGCCTCTGCTGTACGTCTGCTGCTCTTGCTCCGATGGTCAGCTTGCCTCGCCAGTTCGGTCGATCTGGTGCAAACGTCTCTCTGGTATTGGGGTTGTTGCCCAGGTCGTTGATTGATACTTTCAGGCAATCTTTAAAGCGGTTTTTGTTTTGCAACCAACGAGCGCTTTCCCTGGCTCAGTTCTCCATACATAAGTTGTTTTAGTAGTCGATTTTCAGTACTACTATCACCATCACCGCTATCACATTTTCTAGTACTAATTCTACTACCACCATTGCTGTTAGTTCCAGTAACTTCTGTACTGCTTCTATTGTTACTATTACTGTTTCTGGTGGTGCTGCTGCCACTCTACTACTCCCACATCTACTGGTGTTTAGATTTCAGATTTTATTATCATCATAAAATAGATGGACATTTCTTGATTAGAATCACAAGCAGCATACCAGTTTCCTTAGGCAGCAGGTCCACGAGTTGCCTTTTCTTGCTGACCACCACAATGTTGACAATCTGACAGCACTCGTCTGGGGCACACTGCTCGTCCTGCGTACATGGCGTGTTCACCTCTCCCTGCAAGTTGTTTGGACAACAATTTACATAATACGTACATTACTTAGTTGTCTGGCATCACTTCGTAAAGAACGGAGGCTTTTGAGATCAAACGCCTTGGGACATTGCTACATGTTTTACTTTACACGTAAGACCAATGGGTACGCACGGAACAGGATGAGCACCTTCTGGATCCTCACGAACCGCTTCTAGCAACAGTGAAACGATATAAACTCGCATGGTTTGGTCAGGGAAAATGGTATAGTCACGAAGGGTTGACATAGGGCATCCTGTGCATATGAATCCGGCGCTCAGCCAACTCAGCTGTTGAGGCCCGCGACAGGATTAGAAAGAGGTGTATGCCTTTTTGAGAAGGAGTGTTTATCAGTGTCTACATGTAGAATGTGGTAGAAACGTTGTCGGACATTGGCAGAGATGAGGCGATGCAGTTTGCCGTGGAACTGTTAGTTTTGATCGCATTGTTTAGGTGTGTGTGTGAATCTCCACGTGTGTGTGTGTATGTGTGTGTGTGTGTGTGTGTGTGTGTGTGTGTGTGTGTGGTGTGTGTGTGTGTGTGTGTGTGTGTGTGTGTGTCTGGTGTGTGTGTGTGTGTGTGTGTGAAATCAGAACTTATTTACTTGTTATTGTTATTTTTGTTTAAAGCCCAGCCGACTGCGTAGTCATGCCAAGACTATAACCATTTCAAAACGCACAATACTTAAACAAGGAGAAAAAAGGATAAGAATATTTAGCTCACAAATCAATGCATTTGTGCACATATCTAGGGAAATGCCCCTGTCGTTGACCACTCCATCCAATTTATTACACAGGTGATTTATAAAACATACCTGAATACAAATTCAACATAACTCAAAACACTAAAACATTAAAACGGGCCTAAATTACCTAAAATTGCTTCCGCGTGAATGGACCAACAAGGCAGAAAATGATAGATCTAGGAAGAAATGACAGAAAGCAAAGGAGGAAGGAAGGAAGAAAGAGAGTGACAGAAAAGAGGAAATTTCTGGCACAGAATTTCTAGAAGACAGGTATACTATTTATACTGAAAGAGCCCCTGGCATCCGACTAGTGGGAACTTATTTACTTGTAATAAGAACCCAGAACAGGGCTTTAATACACAGACCGGTTGCCCCTGGCATCCCCATGGGGGGGGGGGGGTATTTATTTGTAATAAGAACCCAGAACAGGGCCTTTAGAGAAAGACCGGTTGCCCCTGGCATCCCCATGGGGGGGGGGGGGGTATTTACTTGTAATAAGAACCCAGAACAGGGCCTTTAGAGAAAGACCGGTTGCCCCTGGCATCCCCATGGGGGGGGGGGGGGTATTTACTTGTAATAAGAACCCAGAACAGGGCCTTTAGAGAAAGACCGGTTGCCCCTGGCATCCCCATGGGGGGGGGGGGGTATTTACTTGTAATAAGAACCCAGAACAGGGCCTTTAGAGAAAGACCGGTTGCCCCTGGCATCCCCATGGGGGGGGGGGGGGGGTATTTACTTGTAATAAGAACCCAGAACAGGGCCTTTAGAGAAAGACCGGTTGCCCCTGGCATCCCCATGGGGGGGGGGGGGGGTATTTACTTGTAATAAGAACCCAGAACAGGGCCTTTAGAGAAAGACCGGTTGCCCCTGGCATCCCCATGGGGGGGGGGGGGTATTTACTTGTAATAAGAACCCAGAACAGGGCCTTTAGAGAAAGACCGGATGCCCCTGGCATCCCCAGGGGGGGGGGGGGGGAACTTATTTACTTGTAATAAGAACCCAGGACAGGGCTTTAAGACAAAGACCAGTTGAATCAAATGAGATAAGGACCAACGGTACATATTTCAAATACCACATTATCATCACCATCATCGATAGCAATGTAAATACATATGCAGGCTATCATCGACATGTTCTGTAATAGGTGCTTGCAAATTATCTTCAGTAAGCGTGTCATGTGGATTTAGTATCTATTGTGTTTAGAATAATAAATGTTGAAAATACGTTTGTGCCCATTTTTTTAAAAAATCGGTTCAGTCTTGTTTCTTTCTAAAAGGTACAGCTATCTTATATATGAAGTTATCTTCAATCACACCACAAATTGAGATTTTTGTATCTATTTTATGAATGTTTGTGTATGTACGTCTTTCAGTTTGAAGGTCATGTGCACTTTACTCAAAGTTTTCATGGTGTGTGTGTGTGTGTGTGTGTGTGTGTGTGTGTGTGTGTGTGTGTGTGTGTGTGTGTGTGTGTGTGTGTGTGTGTGTGTGTGTGTGTGTGTGTGTGTGTGTGTGCAAGTGCATATGTGTAAATAAAGCGGTTTAGAGTTGGAGTTTATTCAAGATTGATTTATCGCACTCTTACAATTCCATATGTGCTCCTCCCAATCTGCCATCTATTTTTCAGCAGACTCCATGAGTCTGCGCAAAACCCTATCTGCTGGCAAGGCCTTGAAATGAAGTGGTGAGAAGGACAGACACTCCGAAACTCTGAGCTGTCACCAACAAATTGAACAGAGCATAAAGATGAGAAGCGAACAAGTCAGTTTTTATGATGCTGGTTGGGTCTGAACTCCAGATATCAGATCTTAAACCCACAGATGTATTACAAGAACCCACACTCCTTTTGCAGTGACTGTGCTGCTTTAACCAAGTTTAAGTTTACGAAATGAGCCAACGAAAGATAATGTTTAGGTTTGCGGTAAAGGACAGAGTGAGTGTATGGTTTGGCAGGTGTATGCGTTCGGTAGCGTCACATTAATGACGTGTTTTTTGTTTTTTTGTCCACCATGCCAATAATTTACAATAATTCAAAGGAAATCCGCTCAGTGTGCTCATTGCAGCTTCATTTCATACCACCAAACTGAGGTTAGTCAAAACTGTAGTGCCGGTGAGTGCACAACCTGTTGATATCAAGTTGGCTTTTAGGCCATGCTTCACGATAGGAGCAACAATAGACTATTCTTTAGACCGTATGGACAATACAAAATAATTTCTCTGATACTAGAACGTTCTATCTGATATGAATTATGCTAGTGCTGACAAACATATGTCCTGTATCATGCCTTACTTTTGTTTTGTTTTGATATCTTTATAAGCAATTTTCAGAGAATACATACGAGACAGAACCAGAAAGAGAACAAAAATAAACACAAACATTCTATGGTACAGTTTAAGCAAATTAATGCTTTTTTTTACGTTTAGCCCTCGGCCGTAGAGAATCTACACTAATACATATCCACTCCAACAGCAGGGAAACATCAAACTGATGAGAGATTCAGATTCAGATTAAGATGATTTATTCGTATAAGCCATAGCCGTCATAAAGAGATATCAACCAAAGAGATGATGTTAAGCACATACATGTAATTGTTATTTATCAGTGTGAACCAAACAATTTTGCAACAAGCACAAGTGATAAAACAAAAATAAAATAAACATATATCTATGAAATATCTTTCACCTTTTAAGAGATTTATACAGAAGAATCGTGAAATCTCTCATTACTTTTTTCGTTTTCTGTTGACAGAAGTAAAGTTAACAGGATGAATAAAATGATACGACAGAGGGGGGGGGGGGGGGGCAGAGACAGAAACAGAGTCAGAGACAGAGAGAAGGAGAGCAAATGAGCGAGAGAGACAGACAGACAGACAGAGAGACAGAAAGACAGAGAGAGAGGGACTGAGACAGAAACAGAGACAGAGAGAAGGAGAGAGAGAGAGAGAGAGAAGGAGAGAGAGAGTCAGAGAGAGAGAGAGAGAGATAGGGAGACAGAGACAGAGAGACAGAGAGAGACAGAGAGAGAGAATTAGAGAGAAAGAGACAGAGTGGGAGAGAGAGACAGAGAGAGAGAGAAAGAGAGACAGACAGAGAGAGAGGGGGGGGGCAGAGAGAGAGACCAAGAGAGAGAGAGAGAGAGAGAAAGAGAGAAAGAGACAGAGAGAAATAGAGAGAGAGAGAAATAGAGAGAGAGAGACAGAGAGAGATAGACAGAGAGAGAGAGAGAGACAGAGAGAGAGAGAGACAGAGAGAAATAACCTACTAACCGTTGCAGTATAAAACAAGCACAGAATCAAACCAGTGAACAAAATTATTTTCATCATCGTAAAATAGTTGTTTTTCAGTCTGGTAAAAAAAAATTGACCTAAGTAATCTGACGGCACCCTTTAATAGAGAATCCTACCTACACGGAGCTAATCATGAAACGTGGGTTATCTCTGTCTCAGGCAAAGTTGCAGTCACGCGTTTCCTTGTTCCAGTAAGATTTGATTCTGGCTGAAAATCTATTGGTTTAGCGACTCTTATCTTATGCTGGTCATCAGTTTCTCAAGACAGTGTGTCTGCATTTGGAAATAATTCCCTGTGCTTTGAGGCCACGGACGCCATACGATGGAGAAGACTCAAAACGTTTATGGCATAAGCCATAAGCTTGCGTATGAGCCATAAGTGCTGGCAAGGTCTTGATAAAAAATGCGACCCGCTCTGACTAAAGGTACAGTAAGTCGGGTGAGGCCTTCTGCTGCTGTGGGCTAAAAACTCTGAACACGGTACCATGTCCTAACACAGTAAAATCAAATTCAATCGATAAGTATCATTTTTTGGTGTTTCAATGTTTTCTTCTTCTTTCAAAATATTCACAAGTTCCGTAACATTTTGGTGATTAAAGTACGCTTTTCTTAAATGTTTTTTCTTTTTGTTGTTTTGGATGGATGGAAGGGAAGTATGGAATTTCAGCTGATTTGGTTGATATTTAATGCTTGTTGCTAAGGAGTTTCTGACAATACCTTTTCAATTCAGGCCTATTCTCTTAAACAGTTTTTTCTCAAAATGGCTGACTTGACCCCTCTCATCTTTGAAAGCCCATAACTTTTTTGTTTTTGTAGCCTGAAACTCAACTTTAGTACCATTTGAAAGCTGAGATTCTAAACTTTATAGCGATACCAAAACCTAAAAATGTCTAAACTGAGACTTATTGTGCCTTTTGTGAGAATGGGTGACAAATGTGGCCCAGCTGAGAGTGAATCCATGACCGTTATATTACCAGCATGGAGTTGTGTCCATCTGAACCAACAGGGCCATGACAAGAAATCATACAAATTGTGATCTGCCTAAGGATTAAACTCATGACCAGGGCACTGTCAGCATGGCGCTCAAACCAATTCAGTTAGCTAACGGGACCACGATAACATTGAAATGAAACAACACGAACTAGGGCATATAAACAACATTTACAGATAAGAACTAAGACTTTTTGTCTTGGATCGAGGTTACTACTTTTGTTTGCTTTTTGCTTTTTTGTTTTGTTTTGTTTTTGATCACATATCTCAACCTTTTGCTTGCAAGAGGGAGATCTTGGCCCTTGGCCCCAGATGGCGTTTTTTGTTACCTGCAGTCTGTGTGTGGCATAGTGGTTGAAGCGCCTGCCTAGGACGTGAGAAACCCGGGTTCAAGGGTTCAATTCACAGGGTCGGGAGTTTTCTTCTCCCCTTCCCCCCTTCACTGAATATTAAATGGTGGTCTAGGTGCTATTCTTCCTGTCAAATAGAATGGAAACACCATATGTACACAGACACACTAGGTGCTATTCTTCCTGTCAAATAGAATGGAAACACCATATGTACACAGACACACACAGATACACATAGACACACAAACACACACGCACAGACACGCAGACACACACAAACACACACTCACACACACACGCACACACATACACACACACACGCACACACACTCACTCACACTCAGACACAGACACACACACAGACACAGACACACACACCCACCCACACACACACACACACACACACACACACACACACACACACACACACACACACACACACACACACACACACACACACACACGCTCAGACACACTCACTCAGACACACACACCATCCTGGCTTTATGTGGTGTGCTTGGGTGAAAGAGTTCTCCATCAGCCTCTGACCTGACCTATCCCCCTCCCTCCTGACTACTTCTTGGTAATCACAACAAGAAGAATCACGGAAGAAAAGAAAGAACAACGCAAAAAGAGCACAAAGTTCAGGACACAAAGGCACATAATAAATGGAAGCCAACTTATTCAAGTGGCATTGAAATGGGTTAGAGAGCTTTAACTTGATTCTTGGAAGTGTGCACATCATCATTCATAACGAGCGATAGGGGTTTAAAAAGCTGATTGTCTACTGGCCTAATTTTCAGATCCAAAGAGTTTGGAGTTTGTTTGGGATGTGACGTTTGTTCAAAAAGGATACATTGCACTCAGGCAATCCATGAGCGTTCTTGACAGTGATGATCTGGCTGACTCCTTTAATTCTTTCTTTACTAATATACACAACACCACACTTCATAGGCACATGTTTCGAACTGAAGTATGCCATGGCGTACCTCGAGTTTAAGAATTGTTAGTGCATGGTTCAAAGGTCATATGTAAAAGAAGAGTGACAGATCTGTTCGACGATTATCATAAAGTGTATGTGTACCTAAGACTGCTTCTATGTCTTTGTTTGGTGAGAACTACGGACGACAATGCTACACATTCAGTTAGTACAACGTGTGCATGGGTGTGAATGTTTGTGTCAGTTTATGTGTGGCCTAGTGACATTAATACTGATTCTATGTGAATATACAGTGTGTTAACACATTTGCCCATTCCATTCCTATGTTTACATATGAATAGACAGTGTGTTAACACATTTGCCCTTTCCATTCCTATGATTCTATATGAATAGACAGTGTGTTAACACATTTGCCCTTTCCATTCCTATGTTTACATATGAATAGACAGTGTGTTAACACATTTGCCCTTTCCATTCCTATGATTCTATATGAATAGACAGTGTGTTAACACATTTGCCCATTCCATTCCTATGTTTACATATGAATAGACAGTGTGTTAACACATTTGCCCTTTCCATTCCTATGATTCTATATGAATAGACAGTGTGTTAACACATTTGCCCATTCCATTCCTATGTTTACATATGAATAGACAGTGTGTTAACACATTTGCCCTTTCCATTCCTATGATTCTATATGAATAGACAGTGTGTTAACACATTTGCCCATTCCATTCCTATGTTTACATATGAATAGACAGTGTGTTAACACATTTGCCCTTTCCATTCCTATGATTCTATATGAATAGACAGTGTGTTAACACATTTGCCCTTTCCATTCCTATGTTTACATATGAATAGACAGTGTGTTAACACATTTTGCCCTTTCCATTCCTATGATTCTATATGAATAGACAGTGTGTTAACACATTTGCCCATTCCATTCCTATGTTTACATATGAATAGACAGTGTGTTAACACATTTGCCCTTTCCATTCCTATGATTCTATATGAATAGACAGTGTGTTAACACATTTGCCCTTTCCATTCCTATGTTTACATATGAATAGACAGTGTGTTAACACATTTGCCCTTTCCATTCCTATGATTCTATATGAATAGACAGTGTGTTAACACATTTGCCCATTCCATTCCTATGTTTACATATGAATAGACAGTGTGTTAACACATTTGCCCTTTCCATTCCTATGATTCTATATGAATAGACAGTGTGTTAACACATTTGCCCATTCCATTCCTATGTTTACATATGAATAGACAGTGTGTTAACACATTTGCCCTTTCCATTCCTACAGGTTGGAAATGCCTATGGATACAAAAGACTACATTTACAATGCTTCTGTTTTATGGGATTAAGTTACCCTTTTTGGGACAGTTGTGTAAAAAAAAACTTGAGCCTTGGATTCAAGATGTCATTTCTCCAGTTTAATCTCACCCTGCAACAAAGAAAATTTGTTCACTGTCCATGTTATTAATGCTCCAATCATTCAGGTAGTGATGGTTTTCACAGGTCAAGTTGCCTTCCCCAGATCAAGACCTTGCTAGCTCATAAGATTTTGCGCAGGCTCAAGTTGTCAGATTTGGATGGGGTGCGATGAATCCCTGTTGAATAAACTGAATTCTGCCGGCTCCTTGAAAGGAAGCCATGCTAGACGGAAAACAGGACAGGTTGGTTTCATTTGTAAACTATTTGTCATTACAAGACTACTCTTGTTATCCGAATCGAATTATTCATGTGCTTTGATAATGCATTATTGTTAACATTGTAAAAAGTTTCGGGTGAATTTTGCCCTGCTCTCTGTGCATGTTTTATCTTTTTTAGTCTCTCTTTAAGAAAAAACAGTGGGATGGGGAGAATAGTTACATTTGGACCAGAGATGTGTGTGTGTGTGTGCGTGCGTGTGTGTGTACGTGCTTGTGTGTGTGTGAGTGTGCGCGAGCGCGCGCGCGTGTGTGTGTGTGCGTGTCTATATGTGTTACAGAACGTGTCAGCATGTTTTTCTCAGTTGTTTATAGGCGGATGTTTGAGTACTACTGGATCATAGGTGTGGACTGCTGAGGAGTTGTAACTGTGTAAGTTTAGAGTGCAAGGTGTCAAGGCCAAGGTTCAAACGGGCCAAATTAGGAAAGTGTGTGAACAGCACTTTCTCGGAAACTTTGAACGATATTTGAATTTGGTTTTAGTGTCGTAACAGTCTACTATTGCCCTCGCTTCACACACTCAGAACATGACACAATGTAGGAGGAATGCTTCTTTAATCAGATACAAGACAAAACGGGAGACGTGTGTATATCTGTGCGGAGAAATTTTTCTCAATTTTAGCCTCTCAAACGGCTTATTCCGAGATAGTTCGATTGCTGTAATCAGACTTTCTGTTGTTTACAGCAAAGACCACAAAAGCTTCAACCACAAAACAGTGTGCTGCAGAAAGACAATAATGATAACAATAATGATGATAATAATAATACTGATAATATAATCATAATGATAAATAATAATAATAATAACAACAACAACAACAATAATAATAATAGTAATATATTATTATTATTATTATTATTATTATTATTATTAATGATGTATGTAAAGATGTCTGAAGTGAGAAAAGGCAAAACGAGAGGAAAAACATCAACGTATTTTATTAACTACTGACTCCCTCATCCCAACATACCAGTTTCAAATGACAGAAAAGATTGAATCGAGGCTAGTGGATAGGAAGAGGGAATCAAAAAGTTAAAGTCTGGTGTGTGAGTCAAAGATAAAAGTCCAAATGGGGAAAGGCAAAGGAGGTTTCTTGCTGGTGACGTCATGACTAGGGGGAAGGAGCCGCACAGCGCTTTACGAAACCAGGAGGAGCCTTTCTTTTGGCCAGAGCCCCCTCGGGAAATAACATACAGCGCAGACCCTCTGCACAGCCACAGTAGCCATTCAACTCATCAAAAGAGTCGCAGACATCCCCTGGCTTTTTGTACTTCTGGCAGGTGCCTGCAAAACGAGAAAATCGTACAAGATGGTTATGTCCGAAAAAAACATTAGTTCCCTCTAATCTACACTTTTCTCGCAATACTGGCACGTGTTTTTCAATTGAAAGAACTACATGGATAATGAAAGGCAGACCAATAACTAGGCATGCTGATCTTTAGCACCTGGTGTAGGTCCTCATGTGAGACAGAAAACTAATGTTTGGTGTACATGGTCTTACACCAGCGCTGCATGGCAAGGACTCCTGTGGCACTGAATTCTACTTCTGCCGGTTTCTTTTCTGTTGAATAACAGCTGTTGTGCACTGTTCAACTTTGACTGTACCATCCTGTTTGCATTGCTGTCGACAGCTTACTCTGTTGCAGACAATGTCTTCCCAGTCGATGGTGTTGATATTGCAGCTGACAAGATTGGCTTTCAGGTCATCCTTTTATCGATTTAATGCTATCTTAGCTGGTCGCGGTGTCCATGCTTCAGCTCTCCGAACAGTAAGCATCTTTGGGAATCAGTTGTCTTCCACATGATACAGAAAGTATGTTCTGTCCCATGAAATTGTCTTTTGGTGAGCAGACACCAGTTCTTGGCAAGCCACACTTCTTCAGAACTTGAAAGTTGGACACTCGATCTTGCTATGTGATGTTTCAGATCTTGAGCAGATATCTTTGATAAAACTTTTTTCTGCTGTTGAATGTGTAGTCTGTAGATAGTCCAGGCCTCACACAATTACAGGAGGACGCTCAGGACCAGTGCTCTGCACACAGCAATCTTTGTGGCGTTTCTGATGTCTTATTCTTGCTACAACCTGTTATCAGCCGTCGAAAGGTAGAGCCAGACTAGAGTCACCTCTGCCCAATGTACTGCCCAAGTAGCAAACTGTCTACCATGGTGATCTGTTTGTTAATGACAGTCGAAGATGGTGAAATGCCAGAAGCCTGAGATGGTTTTGACTGAAACATAGTCGTAATCTGCCTTGGGCTTGTTGTAAGGCCAAAGCTTTGCAGGCGTCAGCAAGCTGGTTCAGTGATACACATGATGTCTTCGTGCAAGTGTGCAGCCATCTATGAAGAGGAATTCCCACAGGACAGCTTTGAAACACTTTGGTCTTGGTTTGAAATCTCCACAGGTTAAATTGTCTGATGTAAGGATTTGTACTTATGCTTTGTGGATTATACCAAGGCTTTCGATCGGGTAAGACATGGAGAATTGATCAACCAACTGGAGAGACGCAATGTTGATGGAAAAGATCTACGAATAATCAGAAATATGTACTGGGAACAAACAGCTGCAATGAGAATAGAAAACGATATAAGCTCTTTCCAAAACATCAAAAGAGGAGTCAGACAGGATTGTGTTTTGTCACCAGATCTCTTTTCACTTTACAGCGAAAACATCATGAGAAACCTAGAAGAAGACCCTGGATTAAAGGTTGGAGGAAAAATTATAAACAACATTCGATATGCAGATGACACCGTGCTAATTGCAGAAAATGAAAGGGACCTACAAAACCTTGTGAATATACTAGAAATAGAAAGCAAAGGTAAGGGGTTGGAACTAAACAGTAGGAAGACTGAAGTCATGGTGCTCAGTAAAAAACATGAAATCCCCTCATGCAAAATAACAGCAAACGGCACAACCTTGAGACAGGTTGATAAGTTTAAATACGTGGGAGCGATCATTTCATCAGACGGCAGATGCACATCAGAAATAGCCATCAGAATCGGCCAGGCCAAAACAGCATTCAAGAAGATGACAAGCATTCTTACCAACAAATGCCTATCAATTAACATCAGAAAAAGAGTTCTTGAATGTTATATAGAACCAATACTGTTGTACAGTTGTGAGGCGTAGACAGTCAACAAGCAAAGCCAGAACAAGATTGAGGCAGCCGAGATGTGGTTTCTAAGAAAAATGTTGAGAGTTCCATGGACAGCAAAGAAAACAAACGAGACAGTCTTGAAGGAGGCAGACACAAGTAGATCATTCATAAGGAAGATTAGGAAAAGACAGGCAACATTTATAGGCCATTTTATGAGGAAAGGGGATTTGGAGCACCTGGTCACAACGGGAAAGCTGGAGGGAAAGAGAGCACCGGGTAGACCCCGGGAGAAAATACTGGACGGACTTGCAGAGTGGCTGAAGACAAGGAGGGTGGAAGAGATGCTTGAGGCAACAAGAGATAGAGACAGATAGAAGTCCATGATCGCCAATGCCATGTGGCAAGACACCTGATGATGATGAAGGCATGAGGAAAATTTAAAGCATGGCCACTCAATGGCACCACATTATTTTTTTTCTTTAAAACATTTTTTTAAAAAAATAATGACCTTGTTAATACCATTATCACTACTACTACTACTATTTTCATCATCACTATTTCCACTACTTCGTTGTCGAAGAAGATCACGACTTCAATTTTGACTGGGGATTGGCGATTGTGGGTCTGGAGGTGGCTGGTGATGACCATCTGGACAAGGAAGACTCGCCCACACACATGGCAAACGTGGGTTCGTGCAACTATAGAATTCGAAGTCGCTCGTGCCTTGCGCGCTTCTCGATTTCATCGAGACTCTGCTGTACGTCTGCTGCTCTTGTTCCGATGGTCAGCTTGCCTCGCCAGTTCGGTCGATCTGGTGCAAACGTCTCTCTGGTATTGATGTTGTTGCCCAGGTCGTTGATTGATACTTTCAGGCAATCTTTAAAGCGTTTCTTTGGCAACCAACTGAGCGCTTTCCCTGGCTCAGTTCTCCATACATAAGTTGTTTTGGTAGTCGATTTTCAGTACTACTATCATCACCACCACCACTATCACCTTTTCTACTACCAGTTCTTCCACCACCATTGCTATTACTTCCCATACCTTCTGTACTGCTTCTATTGCTACTATTACTGTTTCTGGTGGTGCTGCTGCCACTCTACTACTCCCACCTGTACTGCTGTTTAGACTTCAGATTTTATTATCATCATAAAATACATGGACATTTCTTGATTAGAATCACAAGCAGCATACCAGTTTCCTTAGGTGGCAGGTCCACGGGTTGTCTTTTCTTGCTGACCACCACAATGTTGACAATCTGACAGCACTCGTCTGGGGCACACTGCTTGTCCTTCGTACAAGACGTGTTCACCTCTCCCTGCAAGTTGTTTGGACAACATTTACATACTACGTACATTACTTAGTTGTCTGGCATCACTTCGTAAAGAACGGAGGCTTTTGAGATCAAACGCCTTGGGACATTGCTACATGTTTTACTTTACATGTAAGACCAATGGGTAGGTACGGAAAAGGATGAGCACGTTCTGGATCCTCACGAACTTCTTCTAGCAACGGTGAAACGATGAAAACTCGCATGGATTGGTCAGGGAAAATGGTTTGGTCACAAAGGATTAACATAGGGCATCCTGTGCATATGAATCCGGCGCTCAGCCAACCCAGCTGCTGAGGCCTGCGACAGGATTAAAAAGAGGTTTATGCCTTTTAGAGAAGGAGTGCTTTTCAGTGTCTAGAATGTGGTGGAAACTTTGTTGGACATTGGCAGAGATGAGGCGATGCAGTTTGCAGTGGCACTGTTAGTTTTGATCGCATTGTTTAGGTGTGTGTGTGAATCTCCACGTGTGTGTGTGTGTGTGTGTGTGTGTGTGTGTGTGTGTGTGTGTGTGTGTGTGTGTGTGTGTGTGAGTGTGTGTGTGTGTGTGTGCGTTGTGTGTGTGTGTGCGTGTGCGTGTGTGTGTGTGTGTGTGTGTGTGTGTGTGTGTGTGTGTGTGTGTGTGTGTGTGTGTGTGTGTGTGTGTGTGAAATCAGAACTTATTTACTTGTTATTGTTATTTTTGTTTAAAGCCCAGCCGACTGCGCAGAGCCATACCAGGGCTATAACCATTTCAAAACGCACAATACTTAAACAAGGAGGAAAAAAAGGAAAAGAATATTTAGCTCACAAATCAATGCATTTGTGCACATATCTACGAAGATGCCACTGCCGTTGACCACTCCATCAAATTTATTACACAGGGGATTTATCAAACATACCTGAATACAAATTCAACATAACTCAGAACACTGAAACACATAAAAACGGGCCTAAATTACCTAAAATTGCTTCCGCGTAAATGGACCAACAAGGCAGAAAATGATAGGTTGAAATGACAGAAAGCAATGGAGGAAAGAAGAGACAAAGAGAGTGACAGAAAAGAGGAAATTTCTAGCACACAATTTCTAGAAGACAGGTATACTATTTATACTGAAAGAGCGCTTGGCATCCTCCTGGGAGGAACTTATTTACTTGTAATAAGAACCCAGAACAGGGCATTAAGACAAAGACCAGTTGAATCAAATGAGATAAAGACCAACAGTACATATTTCAAATGCCGCAGTATCATCACCATCATCGATGGCAATGTAAATACATGAGTAAATAAGAATCTTATAGTTTTCCCCAATGCAGGCTATCATCGACATGTTCTGCAGTATGTGCTTGCAAATTATCTTCAGTAAGCGTGTCACGTGGATGTAGAATATATTGTATTTAGACTAATGAATGTTGAAAATACATTTGTGTCCTCATTTTTAAAAAAAAAATAGTTCAGTCTTGTTTCTTTGTAAGAGGTACAGCTATCTTAGATATGAAGTTATCTTCAATCACATCACAAATTGAGATTTTTGTATCTATTTTAAAAATGTTTGTGTCTACTTCTTTCAGTTTGAAGGTCATGTACACTTTACTCAAAGTTTTCATGGTGTGTGTGTGTGTGTGTGTGTGTGTGTGTGTGTGTGTGTGTGTGTGTGTGTGTGTGTGTGTGTGTGTGTGTGTGTGTGTGTGTGTGTTTTGTGTGTGTGTGTGCGTGTGCAAGTGCATATGTGTAAATAAAGCGGTTTAGAGTTGGAGTTTATTCAAGATTGATTTATCGCACTCTTACAATTCCATATGTGCTCCTCCCAATCTGCCATCCATGAGTCTGCACAAAAGCCTATCTGCTGGCAAGGTTTTGAAATGAAGTGGTGAGAAGGACAGACACTCTGAAACTCTGAGCTGTCACCAGCAAATTGAACAGAGCATAAAAATGAGAAGCGAACAAGTCAATTTTTATGATGCTGGTTGGGTCTGAACTCCAGATATCAGATCTTTAACCCACAGCTGTATTACAAGAACCCACACTCCTTTTGCAGTGACTGTGCTGCTTTAACCAAGTTTAAGTTTATGCTTTAAGTTCACGAAATGAGCCAGCGAAAGATAATGTTTAGGTTTGCGGTAAAGGACAGAGTGAGTATATGGTTTGGCAGGTGTATGCGTTCGGTAGCGTCACATTAATTACGTGTTTTGTGTGTGTGTGTTTGTTTGTTTGTTGTTGTTTTTTTGTACACCATGCCAATAATTTACAATAATTGAAAGGACATCCGCTCAGTGTGCTCATTGCAGCTTCATTTTATACTACCAAACTGAGGTTAGTCAAAATTTTGTGCCGGTGAGTGCACAACCTATTGATATCAAGTTAGTTTTTAGGCCATGCTTCACGATAGGAGCAACAATAGACGACTATTCTTCAGATCGTATGGACAATACAAAATAATTTCTCTGACACTAGAACGTTCTATCTGATATAAATTATATTAGTGCTGAAAAATATATGTCCTGTATCATACTGTGCTTTTTGTTTTGTTTTGATATTTTTATATGCAATTTTCAGAGAATACATACGAGACAAAACCAGAAAGAGAGCAAAATAAACACAAACATTCTATGGTACAGTAATGCTTTTTTTTACGTTTAGCCCTCGGCCATAGAGAATCTACACTAATACATATCCACTCCACGAGCATGAAAATATCAAATTGATGACATTCAGATTCAGATTAAGATGATTTATTCCTATAAGCCATAGCCGTCATAAAGAGGTATGAAATTTTTTTAAATTTCAGCCAAAGACATGATGTTAGCTAACGGGACCACGATAACATTGAAATGAAACAACACGAACTAGGGCATATAAACAACATTTACATAAAGAACTGAGACTTTTTGTCTTGGATCGAGGTCAGTACTTTTGTTTGTTTTTTGTTTTTTGCTTTTTTGTTTTGTTTTGTTTTGTTTTGTTTTTGATTACATATCTCAATCTTTCGTGACCTGCAGTCTGTGTGTGGCATAGTGGTTGAAGCACCTGCCTAGGACGTGAGAAACCCGGGTTCAAGGGTTCAATTCACAGGGTCGGGAGTTTTCTTCTCTCCCTCCCCCCTTCACTGAATATTAAATGGTGGTCTAGGTGCTATTCTTCCTGTCAAATAGAATGGAAACACCATATGTACACAGACACACACAGACGTACAAACACACACACGCACAGACACGCTGACACAAACACACACACACTCACACACACACACGCACACACATACACATACACACACACACACACACACACACACACACACACACACACACACACTCTCAGACACACTCACTCAGACACACACACACCATCCTGGCTTTATGTGGTGTGCTTGGGTGAAAGAGTTCTCCATCAGCCTCTGACCTGACCTATCCCCCTCCCCCTTACTATTTCTTGGTAATCACAACAACAAGAATCACGTAAGAAAAGAAAGAACAACACAAAAAGAGCAGAAAGTTCAGAACACAAAGGCACATAATAAATGGAAGCCAACTTATTCAAGTGGCATTGAAATGGGTTAGAGAGCTTTAACTTGATTCTTGGAAGTGTGCACATCATCATTCATAACGAGCGATAGGGGTTTAAAAAGCTGATTGTCTACTGGCCTAATTTTCAGATTCAAAGAGTTTGGAGTTTGTTTGGGATGTGACGTTTGTTCAAAAGGGATACATTGCACTCAGGCAATCCATGAGCGTTCTTGACAGTGATGATCTGGCTGACTCCTTTAATTCTTTCTTTACTAATATACACAACACCACACTTCATAGGCACATGTTTCGGACTGAAGTATGCCATGGCGTACCTCGAGCTTAAGAATTGTTAGTGCATGGTTCAAAGGTTATATGTAAAAGTAAGAGGGACAGATCTGTTCGACGATTATCATAAAATGTATGTGTACCTAAGGCTGCTTCTATGTCTTTGTTTGGTGAGAACTACGGGCGACAGTGCTACGCAATCAGTTAGTACAACGTGTGCATGGGTGTGAATGTTCGTGTCAGTTTATGTGTGGCCTAGTGACATTGATACTGATTCTGTGTGAATATGCAGTGCATTAACACATTTGCCCATTCCATTCCTATGATTCTATGTGAACATACAGTGTGTTAACACATTTGCCCATTCCATTCCTATGATTCTATATGAATAGACAGTGTGTTAACACATTTGCCCTTTCCATTTCTACAATTTGGAAATGTCTATGGATACAAAAGACTACATTTACAATGCTTCTGTTTTATGGGATTAAGTTACCCTTTTTGGGACAGTTGTGTAAAAAAACTTGAGCCTTGGATTCAAGATATCATTTCTCCAGTTTAACCTCACCCTGCAACAAAGAAACTTAATTTGTTCACTGTCCATGTTATTAATGCTCCAATCATTCAGGTAGTGATGGTTTTCACAGGTCAAGTTGCCTTCCCCAGATCAAGACCTTGCTAGCTCATAAGATTTTGCGCAGGCTCAAGTTGTCAGATTTGGATGGGGTGCGATGAATCCCTGTTGAATAAACTGAATTCTGCCGGCTCCTTGAAAGGAAGCCATGCTAGACGGAAAACAGGACAGGTTGGTTTCATTTGTAAACTATTTGTCATTACAAGACTACTCTTGTTATACGAATGGAAGATGGAATTATTCATGTGCTTTGATGATGCATTATTGTTAACATTGTAAAAAGTTTCGGGTGAATTTTGCCCTGCTCTCTGTGCATGGTTTACCTTCTTCAGTCTCTCTTTTAGAAAAGAGAGACTGAGAAAGCTGAGAAAATCTGGCAAATACAGTCTGATAACACACACCACACACACACGCACACACACACACACACACACACACACACACACACACACACGCACGCACGCATGCGCGCGCGCGCACGCATGCACGCACACACATACAAACACACACACACACACATACACACACACACACACACACACACACACACACACACACACACACCTCTATCTCTGTCTCTGTCTGTCTGTCTGTCTGTCTGTTTTTGTCTCTCTTTCTCTCTCTCTATACACTGTATATCTTTCTGACTGTGTGTCTATCTCTCTGTCTCTCTGTGTGTCTGTGTGTGTGTGTGTCTCTCTCTTTGTGTCTCTCTATTTGTCTGTCTACCTGCCTGCCTGTCTGTCTGTCTGACTCTCTGCCTCTCTCTCTCTCTCCCTCTCTCTTAAAGGGAGATTTAAGAAAGGTTGTCATTGATGTACTATGAAAAAGTGTTTGTCCTGGAGAGACCAACCTGCATTGCGCTTAAACCAGAAACACATGAACATATTGGTGAAAACATCTATTCATTCAACAAATCAATACAGGTGCAAATTTTCAGGCCTTTGTCAAGCGTACATAACAGACAATAAAGAAACTAGTTCACAAGATGTAACACAAAATCAACAACAACGGATCAATTTAACTTCCCTGATGTTCCACTGAACGGGAGAAAATTATTTCATGTGGAAAAAATTCATTGTGCCTCCCACCTCGAAAAAAAAATCTAATCCATATGTCAAGGATCAGAAATTCATTGTGTCCTCCCTCCCCTTCCCCCGAAAAACAAACAAACAAACAAACAAACAAACAAACAAACAAACAAACAAACAAACAAACAAACATAAACAAACGAACGAACGAACGAACAAACGAACGAACGAACAAGATTATCCACACGTCAAGGTTTAGCAGCAGTACCACTGCCATCGTCTAGAAGTTTATCGCACCGGCCATTCACTATCCTAACAGCAGCAAGGCAAATAAAATATGTTCACAGAGAGGAAAGTGATTGCGTCGCAGTTTCAGTAACAATAATTACCGTTAAGATAAAACCCAAGAGCAACTCCCGGCAGAATCCTTCTGTGCAAGTGTTTATTACCGATCAATGCCTTTCTTTCTTTATTTTCTCTTTTCTTTATTTCTCATTTATTTCCCCCTGCTTTATATTTCTTCTTCTTCTTTTTTTTTTTTCTTTCTTCTTCTTCTTTACTTCTTTTTTTTCTTTCTTATAATTTGTTTGTTATGCTTCATCATCATCATCATCAGGTGCCCTGCCGCATGGCGTTGGCGACCATGGACTTCCAACCATCTCTATCTCTCGTTGCCCCCAGCATCTCCCCCACCCTCTTCATCCTCAGCCACTCTGCAAGTCCGTCCAGCATTCTCTCCCTGGGTCTACCCGGTGATCTCTTTGCCTCCAGCTTTCCCGTTGTGATCAGGTGCTCCAAATCCCCCTTCCTCATAAAATGGCCTATAAATGTTGCTTGTCTTTTCCTAATCTTCCTTATCAGTGATCGACTTGTGTCTGCCTCCATCAAGACTGTCTCGTTTGTTTTCTTTGCTGTCCATGGTACTCTCAACATTCTTCTGAGAAACAACATCTCGGCTGCCTCAATCCTGCTCTGGCTTTGCTTGCTGACTGTCCACGCCTCGCATCCGTACAACAGTATTGGTTCTATATAACATTCAAGGACTCTCTTTCTGATGTTAATTGATAGGCATTTGTTGGTAAGAATGCTTGTCATCTTCTTGAATGCTGTTTTGGCTTGGCCGATTCTGCCAGCTATTTCCGATGTGCATCTGCCGTCTGATGAAATGACCGTTCCCAGGTATTTGAACTTATTAACCTGTGTCAAGGTTGTGCCATTTGCTGTTATTTTGCATGAGGGGATTTCATGTTTTTTACTGAGCACCATGACTTCAGTCTTCCTGCTGTTTAGTTCCAACCCCTTACCTTTGCTTTCTGTTTCTAATATATTCACAAGATTTTGTAGGTTCCTTTCATTTTTTGCAATTAGCACGGTGTCATCTGCGTACCGAATGTTGTTTATCATTTTCCCTCCAACCTTTAATCCAGGGTCTTCTTCTAGTTTCTCATGATGTTTTCGCTATATAGTGAAAACAGATCTGGTGACAAAACACAACCCGGTCTGACTCCTCTTTTGATGTTTTGAAAAGAGCTTATATTGTTTTCTATTCTCATTGCAGCTGTTTGTTCCCAGTACATATTCCTGATTATTCGTAGATCTTTTCCATCGACATTGAGTCTCTCCAGTTGGTTGATCAATTCTTCATGTCGTACCCGATCGAAAGCCTTGGTATAGTCAACAAAGCATAAACACAAATTCTTATTCATCTCAACTGACCTCTCTATGATAGTTCTTAGGATGTATATGGCATTAATAGTTCCGTTCCCCTCCACAAATCCACACTGTTCTTCTGCTATTTCTCTTTTGATTCTATTCCTTGTCCTCATCATGATTATTCTTAACAGGATTTTTGTTACATGACTCATCAAACTGATTGTGCGATGGAGTTCGCATTCTATAGCCCCTGTCTTCTTTGGAAGTGCAATGAAAATTGATTTTGACATATCTTTGGGGATTTTTCCAGTGTCATAAATTTCATTTAGGAGGACTGTTATTTTTTCTATGCAAAATTCCTCCAGGGCTTCAATCATCTGTAGTAATGTTGTCTGGTCCTGGGGCTTTTCCTGGTTTCATCTTTTTCAGTGCTGCTCTTACTTCATCTTTCATTATGGGTGGTCCTTCAAAGTTCTTTCTTATAATGTGTTCTTCGTTTCTGTCATCCTCAAAAAGGTCTTTAATGTACTCTCCCCATCTGTCTAATACCTTGTCTTTTTCCATGATAAGCGTGCCATCTTTTGATTTTAAGCAACCAGTTGATGTGCATGTATTTTTCCTGTGAACAATTTCTTCAATTCGTCTGTACATACCCTGAGGATCCATTTTGTGTCGTTCTTCTATCTCTTTGCATTTTGTGTTCAGCGAAGCTTCCTTAGCTTCATTGCACCTATTCCTGATTTCTTTGTTTATCTTCCTGTATGTCTCCTCGTTTCTCTTTGCCTTCCTCCTTTTCTCCATCAGGCCCAAAATTTCATTAGACATCCAGCTCTTTTTTGCTTTTCTATTTGCCTTAGGGATTTCCTCACAAGCTTCATTTATAGAACTTCTCAACTTTGTCCATTGTTCCTCACTGTCACCAACGTCTTCCAGAGCACTGAATTTGTTTTGAACATGTATATTAAATTTTTGACGTATCATTTTATCTGTCTTCAAGAGTCCAAGGTTTAGTTTGATGTTGCTTTTGGTCTGTTTCCTTTTCCTCAATTTCAGCCTAAACCTTCCCACTACCGGATTGTGGTCACTGTTGCAGTCTGCGCCTGGTAGTGTTTTTGCTGACAGTAAAGAATTTCTAAATCTTTTGTTGATCAGGATGTAGTCAATTTGATTTTTGGTATTATCTCCTGGACTCATCCAAGTCCATTTTCTTCTGTTAGGCTGCTCAAACCAGGTGTTTCCTACTATGAACTCATTCATCTGTGCCCATTCTACAAGCTTCCCCCCTCTTTCGTTTTGTGTACCAAGGCCATGAGGTCCAACTATATCCTCCACCCTATCCTGTCCCACTTTAGCATTAAAATCTCCCATTATGACTGTAACTTCCTGTGATTTACATTGGACCTTGGCTATCTCTAAAACTTCGTAGAAGTTGTCGATGTCTTCCTGAGTACTTGCAGATGTTGGTGCATACACCTGTATGATGTTGATATCAAAAGGTTTCCCTCTGAATTTGACCAGTAAAACTCTGTCGGACACTGCCCAGTATCCTTTAACTGCTTTTGATTTGTCTTTGTCCATTATGATGCCTACTCCTCTTTCATGTGAATTACCACCAGAGTATATCACTGTATATTCTCCTGATGTTATCATGCCTGCCCCCTTCCATCTCATTTCCCCTAGTCCTAAAATACTGATGTTAAGCCTTTCCATCTCCATTTTGATGTTGTCTAATTTACCTTTCTGCAACATTGTTCTGATGTTCCATGTTGCCACCTTGGTGTTGAATTGTTATGCTTACTATATTTAAAAAGGCATCGCAATTTTCATCATATTCTAAGTGAAAACTTTATGCAAATTATTTTTTTAACGATTCCAATGAAATTTTCATAACAGCAAAAACGTGATCATCAGACCATAAAAGTATATTTAGCTGGCAATGGAGTAATAAGGTGTCCAAGGTTGTCATAGCCGAGGGGTGGCAATGGGGACAAGCTCCCATTGTCTATAAAATGCCCCTCACGGCGCGCGTCTCCAATAGCCTCTGACAACTAAGTCCAGCTCCTAGCCTGCTCGCGTGGCTTAGATATAAGCCCGGCGGAACTGCTACTTTACTGATAGGAGAAGGGGCTAAGGCGGGTTACTGGCGCCTGAAAACCAGTGCTTTGGGTAGATGGGGCTCATCAGTCTGGGAAGACAGCTCATCTAAGAGAAGGAAAACTCTGATTTCAAACCTCCGCTGCCTTGCGGCCATACCCACTCATAGGAAAGGCTTCGGGAGTCAACCCTGAGGAAAAATCCGGAGTCGGAGTCCCTAAGGCAGTTCGCCGTTGTCTACAACCTCGTTCTGGCAACTCCTGCGTCGCCCCTGGTACCAGGCGTATAGGCCTCCGTCTTTCCCCTGGATTCTACTAGTGGCGAGGAGAGGGGGGATCTGCTGCATGGGCAACAGCTAGTCCTCCATATTCACTTGCCCAGGCCTGCACCTGGAGAGGTCTTTTCGTCCGTCTTCAGTTCGAATATTGTATGACCTTATGTCCACTTGCCTTTCAACCTGAGCTTTTACCCATCTTTTTGAACCAGGTGGTTTGAACCGTACAATCTGTCCCGGTTTCAACTCGGCCAGTTCTACAGTTCCACGGTTGTAGTATCTCGCCTGTTTCATCTTTCTAGCCTGAAGTCCATCTGTAACTTCTTTCACTGCAGGCTTCAACATGGATCTGGTTGTAGGCAGCTGTGTTCTTGTTCTTCTCGAAAACAATCTCTGTGCAGGTGAACTTCCCAGTAATTCTGATGGAGTATTTCGCAACTCCAACAAGGCTAAATATCCATCCTCACCACTTTGGTGACATTTCTGTATCATGCTCTTCATGATTTTTACTGCATTTTCAGCTTTACCATTTGACTGTGGATAATGGGGCGAACTTGTCACGTGTTCGAAACCATAAATCTGAGAAAATATTTGAAATTCCTTAGAGTTGAATGGTGGCCCATTATCTGTTATCAGTCTCTCTGGAAGTCCATGTCTTGCAAAATGGGCCTTCATCTTCTTGATGATTTCTTCACCGTCTTTGGCATTGAGAACATCAAATTCAAAGAAATCAGAGTAGTAGTCAACCACAATCAAATAGCTTTTCTTTTTGTATTCAAACAAATCAGCACCCAGATACTGCCATGGCAACTCCGGTATTTCACTGCTGATGAGTGGTTCTTTTTGTTGACTCTGACTAAACTCTTGGCATGTTTGGCAATCTTTGACAAAACTCTCAATATCATAATTCATTCCAGGCCAATATGCAACTTCTCTTCCGCGTCTGATACATCCCTGAATACCAGCATGACTTGCATGCATTTTCTTTAAGAAGTGGTGTCTCATTTCTTTGGGCACAACTATTTTGTCTGCCTTGAAAATCACACCGTTTTGTACAGACAGTTCATCCCGGAACGGGAAAAATGTTTGCATGTTTTCTGATAGAGTTTTCTTTTCTTCCGGCCATCCCTCCAGAATGATTTTCATTAACAGGTTCATATTTTCATCTGTCTATGTTGCTTTTTGCAGGTTCGACATGGTTGTCTCACAGACTGATAGCTCTTGTGTGATATCCATGTTCTCAAGATCTGTGCAGAATATCAGTTCTGTGTGACTCATTTGTTCTTCAGGTTTCCCAACTACAGCTCTGCTAAGTGTGTCTGCCAGATACATCTCAGTTCCTTTTTTGTAAACCACTTCGTAGTCATACTTCTGGTTGTGTAGCAGCATTCTTTGAATTCTCTTTGGAGCTGAAAGTAGACTCTTTTTGTGGATCACTTCCAATGGTTTGTGGTCAGACTCAACAATTACTTTGTGTCCAAACACATATCTTTCAAATCTATCAAGACCGAAAACTATCGCCAACATTTCTTTTTCAATTTGCGCATAGTTTTTTTCAGTTTCAGACAACGCTCGAGATGCATATTGTATTGGTTGACCATTCTGCATAAGGCAAGCGCCTAAGCCATAGGCTGATGCATCACACTGAAGAGTGATTTTAGTCTTTTCAGTTTGATCAAAGTAGCGCAGAACAGGTGGTTTGGACAGAGTGTTTTTCACTTTTTCTAGTGACTTGCCATGCACATCAGGATCCCATTTGAAATGAATTTTTTTTTAGCAGTTCTCTCATCGGGGCTGCTTCTTCGGATAGATGTGGGGCAAACTTTTGGAGATAGCCCACAACTCCCAGTAATATTTGCACATCTTGCTTTGATTCTGGAGTTGGTAGTTGTTGAACTGCAGCAATCTTTTTTGGATCTGGTTTAAGTCCTTCTCTTGTAAGAATATGTCCAAGATAAGTGACTTCCGTTTTCTTTAGTTCAACTTTTTCTTTGTTCAGCTTTATTCCTTTTTCACATCTTTGTAGCAGCATCTTCACACGCTCATCATGGTTCTGTCCTCCTTCTTCATCAGAATCACCTTCTCCCCAAGGATGATATCATCATGGACAGCTACTACGCCTGGTAGATCAGCTAGTTCTTGCTCAAGCCTTCTCTGGAATTCTTCTGGTGCCACAGATATCCCAAATGGCATTTTGTTCCATTTGTATTTTCCAAATGGGGTTTCAAATGTTGTTAAGTAGCTACTTTCCTCGTCTAGTTCAACATGCCAAAACCCATTCTTCAAGTCAAAGTGTGAAAAGTACTTGGCTTTTTTTAGTTTCGGAAGAACATCATCCAGTGTTGGGGTCGGATATTCATTTCTTTTGAGCGCTTTGTTCAAAGGTTTAGGATCGATGCACAGCCTTATCTTCCCATTGGTTTTCATTGCTACCACTAGACTACTGATCCAGTCTGTTGGAGTATCCACTTTGCTGACAACTTCTAACTTTTCCAATCTTTTCAGTTAATCTTTCACTTTTTTCTTCACCGAGAGTGGCCATTTTCTGCAGGGCATTTTGACTGGAGTTGTCTCTTTGTCTATCTGAAGATGGAGTTTTCTTACAAACTGACCAACTTCTCCATCAAAAACGTCCTTGTATTGATCCAAAATACTATTACCTTCTTCTGTGGTCACTATAGCTATATTCTCTTCGTTGACTGTGATGAGATTCATACCCTGTACTGCTCTCAAACCAAGGATTGGACTGCAGTTTTCTTCTGTGATGATAAATCTCACTTTGTATGTTTTTTCATTCTTTGGGTTCATAACTCTCAAGATACGTTCTCCCCTAGGTTTCATTTCTGATTTGTTGAACATAACTAATTTGCTCTTAGTCTTGTTTAGTTTCTTCAGGTTTGTGTCGCCTGACACTTCTCTTCGACATAACATTTGATGATGCCCCAGTGTCCAAAAGAAATCTCACTTGGTTTTCATTTATGAATAACCGCGCTCTGATCTTTCTTTGCCATTTCTTATTCTCTATTGCGTAGACTTCATTTTCTGAGTCATTTTCTTCATCTGTCTCTGACATTCTGCGAACAGCTCTTCTTTTATCTTGTTTCTTTGGTGTTTTACAAACAGCGGAAAAATGATTTTTTCCTCTACAGTTCAGGCAAGTTTTTCCAAAGGCAGGGCATTCTTCTTTTCTCTGTCTGTGCTATCTACCACAGTATAATAATAATAATAATTACAATAATAATAATAATTACAATATTTATATAGCGCAAAATCTTGATAAAATCAAACCTAAGCGCTGAAGCAGACACACACGCACGCACGCACGCACGCACGCACACACACGCACGCACGCACACACACGCACGCACACACACACACACACACACACACACACACACACACACACACACGCATGGCTATAAATGGGGAGAAAGAATAAAAGCAATAAAAGCAAGAATAAAAGCAATGGAAAATTATAGAGCATTTTTTTAACAGGATTTCTTGTTTATAGTTAGCTTTCTCATACTTTCTTGGACGAAAAGCATTTACAGCTTCAACATCCATGCTGTCTTCACTTTTTATAGCCATGCTTTGTTTTGTGCTCATCTCAAATGCTCTGCATATATCCAAGCACTTGCTCAAAGATAGCTTTCGTTCTTCCAAAAGCTTTATTCTCAGGTTTTCATTTTTTACACCCAGAACAATCAGATCTTTCAGAAGCCTCTCTTCCAGCTGAATACTGCCAAAACTGCAGGACTTGATGAGCTTCCTCAAGTCACAAACAAACTGTTCAACTGTTTCCCCTGCTGCTTGATGTCTTTTGTGAAACACATAAGATTCATACGTTTCATTCTTTTCCCCAATGCAGAACTTTTCAAATTTCTGCAGTATCTCATCCAAGTTATTTCTTTCCTCTTCATTTTGAAATGGTAAACCTTCAAAAATGTCCAGTCCTTCTGTTCCAACACAAGATATAAACGTTGCTGTCCTAAATTCTTGTTCCTCCTCTTTCAATTCAGTTACTATTTCATAACTGTCCCAAAGTCTTTTAAACTTTTTCCAGTTGCTCTGCAGATCACCTGATGTCACTTCCAACTTGGGTGGTAACGGAATATTTCTTCGTTTTCCAGATCGCCTGGTCCTTCCTTCATCCTTGCCCTTCTTCTGCTCCTTCGTTTGCGTTCATACTTACAGTTAGTTACAGTTTACACTAGTTACAGCTTAGCAACTGGCGTCATTGGTTTACTACTGGCGATTTCACGGAAACTTTTCTTGGCTAACTCTGACTTTTAGCCTCTATGGTAATTTAAATTTCTCAGTGGACTTTATCACCACGTCTGACACCATATAACGTTTTCTGGTGTGCTGGTTATTCAAGTAAGATCGTTCGTCTGACTAGCTCAAAGTCGTTGGCTTGTTTACATTGGCCATTCCAAAGGGCAGTCCTCTTTATCAGTTGTCGTCACAAGCAGACGAAATCTAAATACGTCACAATGACCACAACGCCTCCTGGTGCAGACTATCATCTCATAAGATGTAAAGAGGCCAACGAAAATCGGAGTAATAAGTTGATTTTTGCATTTGTGGACTGGTGGGTTACCATCTATAAAATTCCCGCATTTTCTCGTCAGCGAGATCTCAAGTACACATGCGCACACGTCTTGACAACCTGCTACAAATATGGAGGATAGCAGCTGCTGAACAACACTTTCACATCTTCGAGAGCTGTTTTTTTTCACTGGACTTTACTGTGGTTTCCAAAATGAGTGTCCGTACAAGTAACAGGAACAAGAAAGTGAAGGTCTGGGCGAGAATAAGGCCCACCTCCAACTTTGCGCACGACAACTTAGAACTCTTGCCTGATCATAAGGTAAAATAGCGACTAATTTCACGTTAATTTCTTGAAAGTGTAATATATATACACACATATATATTTCAACAAGATATCTTTAGTTTTGTTTGTTTGTTTTTACTTTTTCTGCATTAGCTGTGGGTCATTTCATAGTTTTAGCAGACTGAAATTGATGGGAGAATGTCTTCAACTATTTTGATCACTTGTTATCTTGTCCTTTCAATATTTTTTTTAAATTACAACATTGTGAGAGGAAGTATTTTACAACAACAATGCTTCAGATGAGCTTCAACTCCAAATGTGCAGATAGGGATACATGATGGCAAAATTCCAAGGTAATTGCCTGCCACAATGATAACTGTTGTTTGCTCAATTATTTGTAACTGAATAAACCTTCATTTACTCATGCTTTGTAAAGAATCCAAATCCATAGCAATTACCCTTCACCCTCACCCCACCCCACCCCTACTTTGTCAGTGATCCCAAAGATCTATGAAGAAACGGACAGACATTGCACAGGGAAGTTCTAATAATACTGAAATTGTTTAGTATAATATATCAGCTATTTAATCAGTAAATCAACCAGTCAGTTTATTCATGGATAATGGCAGGCAGTATTGTGTGAATTGAGGAGTGCACTGATTTTTTTTCAGTATGATACCAGCTATTTTAATCAGGTAATCAACCAGTCAGGTAGTTAACTTCTCAAGTCTTCTGTCAAGGCAGGCAATATTGTATGAATTGGTAAATCCATAATACAGTGGAGTCCACCTATAAAGAACCTGCTTATAACAAATTTAAGGTGATAATGTACTCTTTTCTTTTTTTTTCATGCCTACTTCCTTCTCTTTCTGTCTTGTAAGATACTGTCTATAATGAAAAATCTACTGTCATGCATAACAAATTCCATTTTGCACAAATGAGGTGTTGTTTCCTGAAGGCTGAGCTTGCTGTGAATAGTTTTGCGCTACAATGAACAAATGCTCAAGACTGATACAACTGCGCAGCTTCATACACTGCATATATATAGCACTGTGATCATTGTGACATAATGCCAGCAGCAATGAGTGTATGCCGTGTGTGTGTGTGTGTGTGTGTGTGTGTGGTGTGTGTGTGTGGTGTGTGTGTGTGTGTGTGTGTATATATGTGTGTGTGTGTGTGTGTGTGTGTGTGTGTGTGTGTGTATGTGTGTGTTTCTTTTTTGATATTTTGAAAGAGTGAGACATAAACCAACTGATAAATGTCGTAATGATGATGTATAAAATAGGAAGGTTGTGAGTAACATCTGAGCCCTACTGGCAAGGCAACAAACAATCAGTACTCTGTTAAGGTCACTGATTTTCTTTATTTGTAGAACTGCTATAACAAACAAATATCCATCTTCCTTGAATTTCATTGTAGGCATATGTCACTGTACTTTGTTTTCCTGAGAAAGGAAAGAGAAAATTAAAGTCAGAAGTAGGAGAATTTGGCCCATCATTGTGCTGCCTAGTTCTATGTGATAGTGAGACTGAGAGTGGTAGAATAATTAGCAATGCCAAACCAAACAGTAGTATAATTCATACACTTAGTTGTTGTTTATGGCTGACATGTAATACTTTCTGAGTTTCCTTTTTAATTTTTTCCCAGAAGTAAGTCACAAGTGTGTTTGAAACAAGACTGAGAAAGACCTATCATGAATCAAGAAAATCAAAATAACAGAATTATGGAGATAAATTGTCAATAAGTTGTCTACTAATATTGCCATTGAAAATTTTATTTAACCTTCCAAGATATTAAATATAATTGTCTTGTTTTCATTTTGCAGAGTATCAATGCCCACTTAAAGCGTGATCCAAAGAAGGGTGTTGTCAACAATCAGATTCTGGACTGGGCCTTCAAACTTGATGGCATCTTTCACAATGCAACCCAAGAGCATGTCTTTTCTACTGTGGCCTCAGACATGGTTACTTCAGCTCTTGATGGCTATAATGGTAAGTGAAGTCATCAGTTGCCATGAAAGAAGTCATGCCTGTCATAAAAAAAATAAATAAATAAAAATACTAACAGTAGAAGGGCATCCAGGAGCCATGACCCAGTCACCTTAGAGTAAGAAGTTTATGCCCAAAACACTTGTTTGAGGGTGGCTTCTTCTCTGAGGACTTCTGCTGTCAAGCTCTCCCAGAGTTTTTTGTTACAGTCACCCTGCACTGAGAATCACATGTTGACATAAACTGATAAAGCATATATTGTTGATTTGATGAGGTTTTGCTTTAGGGGTAGGTGGGGGAGCAGAGGGAAGAGTAATTAGAATATGTATAGACTTTCAAAAGGAATTGTGAAAAAGCCAAAGTAAGGGCACAGCAGAGACAAAAACACACAAGAAACAGCTTCCTTTTACCCATAGTCTGTGTTTGGTCTTCTGCCAAGACCTTCCATTTTTTGCATCATGAGAAAATACAGAAAATTCACTAGGAGGAATCAAGCTGATTCTTGTATTTTCTGTTCATCAGTGTTTGGACATTTTACTGTGATTTCAGTTTTGATATTTGAAGGGGTGGGGAGAGGGGGACAACATTAAATCAGGAACATGGTGAAATGTAATCAAAATGACATCAATGAGACTGACAAATCATCACTATCAGTAGAGCCCTAGAGGAAGACTTGAGCCAAAAATGTGAAAATTCAGACTAGATTCATACATTAAAGCATTTTTTCAAGAATTACAAAGATGTTGATGAGTTTAGTTTGTTCACTCACATTTTAATAGACAAGCAACCAAAAGTCATAGACAACAGTTTCATAAAATAAAGAACATTTGTTTTCAAATGCAATACTGTAACATCCCCCTTTTTCTAAGAGAGATTTTTCCCCAGTTTTTAGAAACAAATTCATTTTAGATAACAATTCTAAAGAAAAAAACCCGGATTGTGTCTATTTTCAGGATACCTACATGCATTTTGCTAATCAAAATATCCTCTTCATACCAAACAACACATAAGTAACTGATAATGTAACTTTGATGTTGGAAATTATATGCCGATAGACACAACATTTTTACAATTGTTCTGGTATGTGGTAACATACTTTTATTCTGATCGGAAGCTGTTTCAGTCATGCCACACAGAAACTTTGTCTCAAACACCCTGTTTGGGATTATAAATGAATCAACCTTTACTCAGCCATTTTACTAGACAAGCAACCGAAAGCCATGCACAGCAGTTTTGTAAATTAAGAACGTTTGTTTTTCAAATACAATATTGTACAAACACACACACACACACACACACACACACACACACACACACACACGCACACGCACACTCACATGCACACTCACGTGTCTGTATGTAATCATAAATATAAAGATATACGTTGTTGTTCATTTATCAGAAATGATAACTGTGTTGCT
>CM060305.1:109301037-109336037 GCA_030674185.1 Monoplex corrugatus
ATGGTTGTCTTTGGGATACAAGTCAGTCATAGTACTCTGACTACAGTCATTGATGAAACCTCGGATTATTTTTGTTTAAATGTTTTGTGTGTTTCATTGTTTGTTTCTGTTCTTTCCAAATCATATCATTATACTGTTCTTTCCAAATCATATCATTATACATAACCCAGTGTTAATTATCAATCAACTGATTTACATATCTATCATGATACATACCAAGAATAGTGAGATTTGCATAAGTTATATTCACTTGCATCATTCTTTTTGATCATGTATCAGGTTCTTGTCAATCTTACCAGATCTTCCTGTCTTTCCCATATGTTTAAGAAAAAAAAAGAAGGAAACAGACACATATATTTTTCTACAGACGAAAAGTACAGGCAGTTAGGCCCAATCAAAAAACAGAGATAAGCTGTCTCTCTCAGAGTTGAGGAAGCCTTCAGCTGTAATCTTAGAGAAGTACTGTCAATGTGTTAAGAATATTCCTGGCGGAATGAAAAAAAATGTTACGTTGTGTGCATATTTTGTTCCAGATTGTTAACTTGAGACAGATTCAAGGAACTTTTGATGCATTCCGAGAAATCTATGGGTAGGTGCTACTTTTTGTTATGTGTGGGTATGTGCATGGTCGTGAGAGAGAGAGAATGAGAAAGACAGAGAGGGAGACAGAAACAGGGGGAGAGAGAGAGAGAGTATGCATGCATGCATGTGTGTGTTTGTGTATGTTTTAAATAAAATCCTTGGCTTTGCATACATGTGAAATTAATAAAATGGTAAATGTTGCCTTGTAAAGTACCGGCTAACCATAAATGTGGGGGGTTTTTTTTTTTGGTTGATGTGAAAATTTAAGCACAGAACCCTGAGTGGTGTTTTGGTTCCAGTCATTGTTATGGAATATTCAAAACCTTTGCATTTTTCTAACCCCACCCCCCTTCCCTTAACATAATTAAAGACTGTATTTCTCTTTTGATGGAATGTGCAAGACCTGCATGCTCTCTTTAAATTCAAAATCTATGTTGTGTACATGCAAAAGTGGCTCTTGTGAGGTGCAGTCTTTTGAGTGTTGAATTTTTCTTTCTTTTTTTGTCCTAATTAAATGGGGTTTTGAGCCTGTTTTTTTTACTTATTGCCTTCTTCATCTTTCTTTGTGCTTTTCTTTTTCTGTTTCTTGTGACAGTGATATAATGTTACAGGCAAATGGAACAGGATGTGGAGGAAAGACTGAGACAGAAGTTCACCCTGATTGACAAAGCTGACACTGCTGCTATTGCTGCAGCACAGCAGGTAATGTGTTGTGTGTGTTGTGTGTGGATGTTTTTTTCATATCCCCTGTATTTAGAGTTTGGAGTTTGGTCCAGAGGGAATCATTGCATTTGGAGTTTGGTCCAGAGAGAATCATTGCACTTAGGCAATTCCATATATGCTTCACTCGGGTCGACCAGTAAGTTCAGTCCAGTCTGGCAACATAAAAACTAATTCATTTTTTGTCTATCATCATGCTATAATCATTCTGGTGATGTCAACATAGTATTTTGTAGGTCCTGTTATGACTGATGCCCAAAAAGATAGATGAGAAAATCAGCAATAAATGCAATGAAGCTAAGGATACTTGGCCAGAAACAAAGTACAAAGAAATAGAAGACCAACCCAAAACAAAAACGTGAAGTTTATGTACAGAAATATTGAAGAAATTGCTCACTGGAAAAAGGCATGCACATCAATTGGTTGCTTAAAATGAAAAGGTAGTATGATTATTATGGAAAAAGGCAAAATATTAGATAGATGGGGAGAGTGCATTGAAGACGTTTTTGACAATGACAGAACGGAGGAACACATCATTTGAAAGAACCATCAATAATAAGAGATGTAGTTAGAGCAGTGATGAAAAGGATAAAACAGGGAAAAGCTCTAGGACCAGACAGTATTACTATGGAAATGATAGAGGCTCTACATGAATTTGGTATGAAAAAAGTAACAGTTCTCCTAAATGTAATTTATGACACCAGAAAAATCCTTACAGATATGTCCAAGTCAGTTTTCATTGTACTTCTAAAGAAAGCAGCGGCAGTAGAATGCAAACTTCACTGTACAGTCAATTTTTTGGGTCATGTGACAAAGATTCTTTGAAGAATAATCATGATGAGGACAAGGAATAGAATCAAACAGAAATAGCAGAAGAACAATGTGAATCTGTTGATGGGAAAGGAACTATTAATGCCATATACATCCTAAGATTTCTCATAGAAAAACCAGCTGAGTTGAATAAGGATGTCTTGTTGATTATTCTAAGGCTTTTGATTGGGTAAGGCATGAAGAATTGAGCAACCAACTGGTAAAACTCAGTATTGATGGAAAATAGCTATGAATAATAAGGAATATGTATTGGGAACAAACAGCAGCAATGAGAGTAGAAAATGGTACAAGCTCTTTTCAAAATGTCAAAGGAAGGGTTAGGCAGAGATGTGTTCTGTCACTATATTTATTTTCACTTTACAGTGAAATCATCATGAGAAACCTAGAATAATGCCCTTAAATAAAGATTGGAAGAAAACTGATAAACAATCTTCGTTATGCAAATGACACCATCCTAATTGCAGAAAATGAAAAGATCTACAAATACTTGTGAATATAATAGAAAGCAATTGAAGGCATGATAATCAGTTAAAAAAAAGAAAAAAAAAGAAAAGAAATCTCCTTCTGTAAAATAACAGCAAATGGCACAGTAGTGAGACAAATTGATAATTATAAATGTCTGAAAACAGTCATCTCACCACACGACCGATGCACATTAGAAATATCCCAGCAGAATTGGCCATGCTAAAACAGCATTCAAGAAAATGAAAATAATAATTACAATATTTTTAATAATTACAATATTTATATAGCGCAAAATCTTGATAAAATCAAATCTAAGCGCTGAAGCAGACACACACGCAGGCACGCACGCTCGCACACACACGCACGCACACATACAGACACACACACACACACACACACACACACACACACACACACACCCACACACACGCATGGCTATAAATGGGGAGAAAGAATAAAAGCAATAAAAGCAAGAATAAAAGCAATGGAAAATTATAGAGAGCATAGCATACAATTATATATTATAACCATGTGATTCCCTCCGAGCGGAGACAGGCTGCAGAGGGGAGGGTTGAGTGAGGTTAGGATTTTATGCAGGAGAGAAAAGGTGAGTTTTGAGAGCGGACTTGAAGGAGACAAAAGTAGGTTGCTGACGGACTGAGAGAGGAAGTTTGTTCCAGGAGAGTGGACCAGAAACAGAGAAGGCTCGTGGACCATAGGTATTGAGCTTAGTGCGTGGAAAGCGAAGAGTCAGAGGATCAGAGGCAGAGCGGAGGGTACGTGAGGGAACATAGATCTCAAGTAGGCTTGACAGGTAATCGGGGGCTGCGTTATTGAGGCTTTTGTAGCACATGGTGTCTAGTTTGTACTGTATGCGCTTTGATACAGGGAGCCAGTGAAGTTGTGCCAGGAGAGGAGATATGTGGTCAGCTTTTTTCTTTTTGAGTACAAGGCGTGCAGCATTGTTTTGAATGCGCTGTAGGATGTGAATGGTGGAGGCAGGAAGACCAGACAGGAGTGAATTGCAATAGTCAATGCGAGACATTATGAAGGAGAGAACGAGTTTTGCAGTTGTTTCGACAGAGAGATACTTCCTGATCAGCTTTATACGATGGAGATGATAGTAGCAGGATCTGGCAGTTTGAGAAACAAAGTTGTTCATGGAGAGGGTAGAGTCAATGCAGACACCAAGGTTTTTAGCTGAATCAGAAATTGGGACTGATGTGTTACATAATGGGAGAGAAAGAGGAGGCAGCTGAGAAAGTTTCTGACGGGTGCCAATGAGGATAGCTTCTGTTTTGTCGTCATTAAGCTGAAGTCTATTGTGTGTCATCCAGTTCTTAATGTCCGAGTAACACTCAGTGGTGCGAGTCAACAGGCGCTGTATATTATCAGGTGAGTCACTGTCTTGAAGTTGGGTGTCATCAGCATAGAAGTGGTGTTTTATAGAATGGGAGTTGGTGATGGTGGACAGGGGGGAGGTGTAAAGAGTGAAAAGAACAGGGCCAAGGACAGATCCTTGTGGAACACCACAGGTCAGGTATGCAGGTTGAGAGTAAGTGCCATTGATGAGAACGGTTTGTTTTCTGTTTGATAGGTATGAAGTGAACCAAGACAGAGCAATGTCAGAGATGCCAAAAGTATGATGAAGTCTAGAAAGGAGAATACCATGATCAATGGTATCAAAGGCTGCAGACAGATCAAGGAGTGTGAGGAGAGAGACTTTGCCAGTATCAGTTGCAAGGAGGAGATTGTTGAGAATGTGTAGTAGGGCAGTTTCAGTGCTATGGCACTGGCGGTAGGCTGACTGGAAAGGATTGAGGAGATTGTTGGCAGACAGGTGAGAGTTCAGCTGGTTGAGGACGACTTTTTCAAGGAGTTTTGACAAGAAAGAGAGATTAGAGATAGGCCGGTAATTTTTCAGTTCATTTGGATCTAAAGCGTTCTTGCCAACAAATGCCTATCAATTAACATCAGGAAGAGAGCTCTGCAGTGTTATATAGAACCAATAATGTTGTATGGATGCAAAGCGTGGACAATCAACAAGCAAAGTCAGAACAAGATTCAAACGAATGAGACAGAAGCAAACAGAAAAAGAACATTATGAAGAAGATTAGGAACAGGCAAACAACATTTGTGGGGCATTTTATGAGGCAAGAGAAATTTGAATACCAAGGAACAGGAACAACAGGAAAGCTAGAGGGTAAAAAAAAAAGCACCAAGTAGACCCAGGGTCAAAATATTAGACAGTTTTGCAGAGTGGATGGAGACAGAAATAGTAGGAGAAATACTTGCAGTGATAAAAGATAGATACTTATGGAGGGCCATGATTGCCAGTGGCACATGGTGACGACGATGATCAAGATGAACTGAAAGTAGCCTTGCAAAGGTTTATAGTTTAACCCCTAGTGCTCCATTTGTGAGTGTTTGTGCTGGAGAAATCCCCACCCACTTTATAGTAGTTTGTTAAAAGCGACTGCCTGATTTTACAGGCTGGAGTGGCCATTGCTGATGATGGTAGCCTAGTGGGTGATGTTGATGGGTCAGGATTTGGAGTGGGCAGTGCCCCCAAGTCAGCCAAGGCAGAGCCATCAGCTGTTGTCCAGCTGAAGAAAAAAGAGCGTGACCGTGAAAGGAAAAAGACTGGAAGAGGAAGGTAAGAGAAGAGAGCATAGAGTTGCTGTTTTAACCTGTCACTGTCATGATCTTGTCATGTCTAATGTATATTGATGTCTACATGTACATAGCTTAGCTAGAGATAAAGCTCTTTCCTTCCAGTATGATTATATAGGTTCAAGCCAGCTCACTAAAATTTGTGGTTGTAGCAAAGAGGACATTAAACAAAACTGATTAGAGTATTGTCAGTTCACTACCACTCACTTCTTATGACTTTAATGGAGTATTTTTGCCTGTCTTAAGTAGCCAAAACAAATTTTTGTTGTTTAGTATTGAGTCAGTGTAAGTTTGGTGCTTTAACTAATGTGTGTGTGTGTGTGTGTGTGTGTGTGTGTGTGTGTGTGTGTGTGTGTGTGTGTGTGTGTGTGTGTGTGTGTGTGTGTGTGTGTGTGTATCTGGTCTGGACAAAGCGTTGGTGATTTTGTGCCTTTATATGCTCTGGATATAGTTTTGTGGGGGAGGGGAGGGAGCTGGGGGGGGGGGGGTGGCGTGTGTCAGGACATATTTTTCTATTGGAAACATTGATATGCCTTCACACAGATCCAGTTCGTTCATTCGGACACTTTGATATTTCAGTCCTCCTGGAGTGAAGACTGCCTCCAGTCCCTCTCAGAGTGCCAAAGGTGAGCGTGAACGAGAGGTGAAGTCCCCACATGGATCACAAGTTGAGCGTGAAAAGGATGGCGATGGTTCAGCTTCACCAGTCAGCTCTGCTGGCGCCACCTCCAGGCCTGAGAAAGTGCAGCGTCCAAGGTATGTTACTGACCTGCTTTGAAATTACAAAAACCTCTTTTCCTCATATGCCATTTTCTCATGCAGACATCACAGTAGGGAAGTTGTTGACCCTTTTTTGTGCTGACTGTTGTCCATTTATTCTTTGTTACATTTCGTTTTGGCTTGACATTGACCAGTTAGCTGAAAATTTGTGTCTGTTTTCTTCTGTTATGTAAAATATATGTTCTGTGTTTGTGTTTTTCTGTTCATAAAAGGCTCATTGTTAAGGGTATTCATGCAAAAGTCACACGCCTTACTCCCTTCCAGTCTTCCCCGTCCCAGTTTCCATGTGCATTGTGCCATGGAGTTTGGTTGTTGTTGGGTTGGTGATTGCTTTGGTGAATGATGGGAGTGCATGCCTTGGTTTCATTCTTGAATCAAGATTTGGCATATTTTCATCATCATCATCATCATCATCACCATCACACCATCCATCATCTGTCATCATCATCATCATCATCATCATCATCATCATCATCATCATCATTACTATTATTATTATTATTATTGACCAGTTGCCGTGGTGTAGTGGTTAGTGCAATGGACTACCCACTGGAAGGTTGTAGGTTCAAATCCCTATCAGACCTTCAAAATTGTATCATTGTGGGGGTTTTCGGCTCTAACCAGCTCCTGCCCAGAAGTGGGCATGCTATGAGCTCATTGGGAAGACTGAAACCACACAATTGAGTCTCATACACTTCATGGATGTGTCATTGAGGGTATTGCTCAAATCCTCTGACCAGCACCGAAGGTGTCTGTATCTCTAGGGCCTGGTTGATGCCAGGTAGTAAGTAGTGCTAGTGCTACTATGGTAGTAAGCATAGAGTACAGCCCTGTCACGCAGTCTCAATCCTAGATGGGACTCCATAGCATCATGATTATCATCCTCATTGACATCATCATCATCGCATTGTAAAAACTGTGCCAGCTTCTGTGGCCATTAAGATGGCGTAGAAATGGGATGGAAAAAATAGATATAAAAGGTGAGCACAAAGGTAAACTCCCTGAGTACGATGATCCTAAAAAAAAAAAAAGAAAATTATTATCATTATTAAAATAGAAAGGTATCTTGAGAAATTGATTATGATGATATATTTGTGTGTGTGTATCTATGTGTTGTGTTATCTTTAGCTAAGTAAACACAGCCTTTTTTCTTTTTTTTTTCCTTTTGTTTACTTTTCTTTTCCAAGTATCCATTAGTCAGTAAACAGCACCTGCTTACCGGTATATACCCTATACTTAAATCATTGAGTGTATCTGGTCCAGCAAGGATATTTTCTTTATTGTCTGTCTTTATGATGGGACTGATGATCTGGACTTTGCCATTCAACATCTTGTACACTTTTAATTTATGTGTTTCACAGCACTCCACCTAGCAGGACTACAGCATTTGAGGATTTCAAACAAGAGAGGGGCAGTGAAATTAACAGGATCCTGATAGAAAACAAAGGTATGAACAAGACTGAATTACCATTCACACACATGTTCAAATGCATGCATTCATCTGCGGGCACATCATCATCATCATCATCAGGTGCCTTGCACATGGCATTGGTGATCATGGCTTTCCATCTGTTTCTATCTCTTGCATCTCAAGCATCTCTTCCACCCTCCTTGTCTTCAGCCATCCTGCAAGTCCGTCCAATATCTTCTCCCTGGGTCTACCTGGTGCTCTCTTTCCCTTCAGCTTTCTCGTTGTGACCAGGTGTTCCAATTCCCCTTTCCTCATAAAATGGCCTATAAATGTTGCCTGTCTTTTCCTAATTTTCCTTATGAATGATCTTCTTGTGTCTGCCTCCATCAAGACTGTCTTGTTTGTTTTCTTTGCTGTCCACGGAACTCTCAACATTCTTCTTAGAAACCACATCTCGGCTGCCTCAATCTTGTTCTGGCTTTGCTTGTTGACTGTCCATGCCTCACAACCATATAACAGTATTGGTTCTATATAACATTCAAGAACTCTCTTCCTGATGGTAATTGATAGGCATTTGTTGGTAAGAATGCTTGTCATCTTCTTGAATGCTGTTTTTGCTTGGCCGATTCTGCTGGCTATTTCTGATGTGCATCTGTCGTCTGGTGAAATGATCGTTCCCAGGTATTTAAACTTATCAACCTGTGTCAAGGTTGTGCCTTTTGCTGTTATTTTGCATGAGGGGATTTCATGATTTTTACTGATCACCATGACTTCAGTCTTCCTGCTGTTTAGTTCCAACCCCTTACCTTTGCTTTCTATTTCTAGTATATTCACAAGGTTTTGTAGTTCCCTTTCATTTTCTGCAATTAGCAGGGTGTGATCTGCGTATCGAATGTTGTTTATAATTTTTCCTCCAACCTTTATTCCAGGGTCTTCCTCGTGGTTTCTCATGGTGTTTTCACTGTAAAGTGAAAACAGCCCTGGGGACAAAACACAACCCGGTCTGACTCCTCTTTTGATGTTTTGGAAAGAGCTTATATCGTTTTCTATTCTCATTGCAGCTGTTTGTTCCCAATACATATTTCTGATTATTCGTAGATCTTTTCCATCAATATTGAGCCTTTCTAGTTGGTTGATCAATTCTTCATGTCTTACCCGATCGAAAGGCTTGGTATAATCAACAAAGCATAAATATAAATCCTTATTCATCTTGATAGACCTCTCTATGATAGTTCTTAGGATGTAGATGGCATTAATAGTTCCTTTCCCTTCCACAATTCCACACTGTTCATCTGCTATTTCTCTTTTGATTCTGTTCCTTGTCCTCATCATGATTATTCTTAATAGGATTTTTGTTACATGACTCATCAAACTGATTGTGCGATGGAGTTCGCATTCTGTAGCCCCCGTCTTCTTGGGAAGTGCAATGAAAATTGATTTTGACATATCTGTGGGGATTTTTCTTGTGTCATAAATTTCATTCAACTTTTTAAGAGGACTGTTATTTTTTCAATACCAAAGTTCTCCAGGACTTCAATTGTCTCTGTAGTAATGTTGTCTGGTCCTGGGCTTTTCCTGGTTTCGTCTTTTTCAGTGCTGCTCTAACTTCATCTTTCATTATGGATGGTCCTTCAAATTTCTTTCTTATAATGTGTTCTTCGTTTCTGTCATCTTCAAAAAGGTCTTTAACATACTCTCCCCATCTGTCTAATAATTTGTCTTTTTCCATGATAAGCGTACCATCTTTCGATTTTAAGCAACCAGTTGATGTGCATGTATTTTTCCTGTGGACAATTTCTTCATTTCTTCTGTACATACCTTGAGGATCCATTTTGTGTCGGTCTTCTATTTATTTGCATTTTGTTTTCAGCCAAGCTTCCTTAGCTTCATTACACCTATTCCTGATTTCTTTGTTTATTTTCCTGTATATCTCCTTGTTTCTCTTTGCCTTCCTCCATCAAACCTAAAATTTGTTTTGTCATCCAGTTCTTTTTTGCTTTTCTATCTATTTCAGGGATTTCTTCACAAGCTTAATTTATGGAATTTCTCAACTTTGTCCATTGTTCCTCACTGTCACTAACGTCTTCTAGAGCACTGAATTTGTTTTGAACATGTACATTAAATTTTTGACGTATCACTTTATCTGTCTTTATGAGTCCAAGATTTAGTTTGATGTTGCTTTTGGTCTGTTTCCTTTTCCTTAATTTCAGCCTAAATCTTCCCACTACAGGATTGCGGTCACTGTTGCAGTCTGCACCTGGTAGTGTTTTTGCTGACAGTAAAGAATTTCAAAATCTGTTATTAATCAGGATGTAGTCAATCTGATTTTTGATATTATCTCCTGGACTCATACAAGTCTATTTTCTTCTATTAGGCTGCTCAAACCAGGTGTTTCCTACTATGAACTCATTCATCTGTGCCCATTCTACAAGTTTCCCTCCCCTTTCGTTTTGTGTACCAAGGCCACTAGGTCCAACTATGTCCTCCACCCTATCCTGTCCCACTTTAGCATTAAAATTTCGCATTATTACTGTAACTTCTGGTGATTTACATTGGGCCTTGGCCATCTCTAATACTTTTTAGTTGTCGATGTCTTCCTGAGTTATTGCGGATGTTGGTGCATACACCTGAATGATGTTGATATCAAATGGCCTGCCTACCAATTTAACCAGCAAAACTCTGTCGGACACAATGCAGTGTCCCTTAACTGCTTTTGATTTGTTCCTGTCCATTACAATGCCTATCCTCTTTCATTTGAGTTTCCACCAGAGTATATAACTGTATACTCTCCTGATGTTATCATGCCTGCCCCCTTCCATCTCACTTCCTCTAGTCCTAAAATACTAATGTTAAACCTTTCCATCTCCATTTTGATATTGTCTAATTTACCTTTTTGCAACAATGTTCTAATGTTCCATGTTGCGATTTTGGTATTTTCTCTGAGGTTGAGGTTGATCGCAGTAGCTTGCTGATGGTCTAGTGTCATCTGTGCAGCATGACGGTCCCTACCGGACAAAAGTGCTCCATAGGAGCACCTATTTATGTCGTTATCTTCATTTTTCTTTTGTCTGGCCATGATTGTGCTGGGGAAAATACGATGGTGGTTTCCCGTTGCCTTCAATGGGTTTGTTTACAGTCTCTCTGCTAGCCTTTCTCGTTCCCATGACAACCTGCAAGGCAGTAGGGTGATTTTTTTTCAGGGTTAACTCCCCTAGCCTTATTCTCTCCGAGATGTCCACAAGGCAGTCACTGTTGGTGACTGTTGACTATTAAGAATAATGAGGAGAACAAGGAATACAATCAAAAGAGAAATAAGGCGGGCACATCACTGTCAAATATTCCAAAGACATGCACATGTGCTCTAGTATGTTTGTGGATTTATATGTTTATGTGTGCACAATGTCACACACCAGTTCTCTACTCCTCCTCTCTCTTTCACACACTCATACATGTATACGCAACACACACACACACACAGACACACACACACAGACACACACACACACACACACACACACACACACAACACACACACCATTTCTGCAAAAAATGTAAATGAAGTTTATGACAGGTTTTTTTTTTATGAACCTCCTCTCCAACAATTAAATCCACCATCCTTATGCCAGCATTGAAACTGAGAATTGTATCTTTGACAGAAATACTGGCCACAAAGAAGAAGACATACTCAGACCTGGCCAAGAAGATCAACAGCACTAAAGTGGACATTGACAACACCAGGCAGGCACTGGACCGACTTCGTATGGATCGAGAGGCAGAGGGTAGGTCACATGATAAAAATGTTAAGGTTTTATTGTGTGTGTGTGTGTGTGTGTGTGTGTGTGTGTGTGTGTGTGTGTGTGTGTGTGTGTGTGTGTGTGTTGCATTCTGTGGACTGGAGCTTTCATGTGCACTTGAATATAACAGTGACTTATAAGATGAATGCCCCTTCTTTTTCATGATTACCTCACCATTGGGGTATTTTCAGGTGTGTATGCAGTGGGCGTTTTCATTATGTTTTCATAGACCACTAAACACTGACAAGGTTTACAGGATCCTTAATGGATGTATTTGATGTTCTGTATGAGTACACACAAGAAGAAGGTTCAGGCACCAGCTGATCTTCTTGTATGGGAGATAGGAAAAATCTCCACCATTTACCCGGCATGCTGTACTAATGCAGGTTCAAACCCAGACTTTCTAGTTGGAAGACTATTGTCCTAATCACAGTGTATTAGTCACAACCAAAAGTAGTAATGGAGCGGAGCTGTTTGTCTTTACTGTTGTTTCACCTGAACAGAATAATTTTTTAGACTGTAGATGTCATCATAGCATTCATATTGTCTTTTGGGCCCTTGGAAAAATAGCAACATACAGGATTGGTGGAAATAGATTGTTTAGTTTATTTGATAAAATCTCGTGTGTGAATCTGTCATTACTTGTAAAAGAGATAAATAGGTTGATTTACTGGAAGAAATGAAAAAAAAATCCTGTCCCCTGTCTCCCCCAACAAAAAAGAAAAAAGGGAAGGAAAAAGAATTTGCATGGACATAATATTCCAATTTTCTTTGTTTCTTTAGGTCCAGTGTACAATGATGATGGTGACGTTATTATCAGCGAAGAAGAGTTCCTGGAAATTCAAAAGTTGAAGGATTTGAAGATCACATACCGTAATGACCATGAAGAGCTTAAGAATTTGAAGACCCAAGTTCAGTACTGTCAGAAACTTGTGGACCAGTGTCGCCAGAGGCTGCTGAATGGTGAGCGAAAAATATTCACATGCACACATCACACACACACACACACACACACACACACACACACACACACACACACACACACACACACACACACACACACACATACACAAATCCCACATCCATCCCTCTTGCTGTAATGTTTACGCAGAAATTGAAGTATGGGAGCTTCCAGGATTGAATTTTTTAAAAACAATTTCAAAGAGGATCAGTAGAATCCTGGCATAAATGCTAAAAGCATCTAGCCTGGGAAGCAAAAGGTTATCAAAATTCTGGAGTTGAGTACTTGACATGGGGAAACTTTTTTCTGCTGCCCTAGCCTCTGGGCTGTTTCAGTGGCATTGATCCTAAGTTGCTCATTCTGGCTCTCCACCACATTGTCAGCCTCAAGTCCCAGTGCCAGGAAGCCCATGTGGGCCAGTGATTTCAAGCTTCCGTAAGGCCACCCACAAGAGGAGACCCTGCATTGCTGCTGGGTTGTTTCGACGGAGTTCAACAGTGCATGATCCAACTCACTATGGACTCTGCCTACTTATGCCCCTACCAGACTGAGTGAGAGATCTCCCAATAAGGAGATCACCACCATGGCCGTCCAATGAATGCCACCATGAATCACTGACACCTTGGACTCCAACTTGAATTCACTCCAGGCATGAAGTGGCAAAGGAAACCGAAACAAAGATCACCATGAAATCAAGATATGATGGGCCACAGAACCTGGGACAATCTGCACAATACCAGGATGAATGCCAGTTTTATGACAGTGGGTATGATGATCATGATGCTGTGGGGTTCCATCTAGGATTGAGACTGCATGACAGGACTGCGAGATAAGGACACATGCAGTGTTGGTCAGGAAATTTGGGTCATGGAATTTTTACTTCCCCTTCTTCTAGGAGGGGCACTGTTCTGTGGTGATGTCCTGCAATAAGCAGACCAAACTTCACACAGAATATGATGGAGTAAGGAAAAAAGTCTGGAATTGAATACATATTTTTCTTGTTATTTTACCATTACAGAGCCCACCTGTTCTGTGTGATAACAATGTGTCATATGGTTCGTGCAGAGTTTGACAAGTGGTATGCAGAGAGCTTCTTGAGCCAGGTGGATGAGGAACAAACAAGTCTGGTAGCCGGGCATGGCCAGCGGCCTGGTGTCTTCCTACCCATCAACCCTAATGCTATGGTTGGTCACACACCGACACACACACACACACACACACACACACACACACACACACACACACACACACACACACACACACACACACACACCACACACACACACACACACACACACACACACACACACACACACACACACACACACACACACACACACACACACACACACAGACACACACACAGACACGCACACCGACACACACTGACACCCCCCCCCCCTCACTATCATTTGGGGGGCCCTTGTTTTAAGCAACACTGGATAAACTTACCTGACCATTTTCCCATTATACATGAATCTTACAGCATCAGGTATATCAAATTCTTACATACAATGAAAACAGTAATTGATGTTATATGCCCTTTTCATCATGGGAAATGACATGTCTAAGGATGATTTTCTATTCATTGATGACCCAGCGATTCATATATGCTGGTGGCCAATACTGTGGCTGCATCAATGAGACAGCAGTGGGGTGCCTCCACTACACAATTTAACCATGAGGCGTGTCTGACATGCCACCTTGGCTGTTCCCTCAACAGCAGCGCAAAAGCTCTTGCACAGATGTTAATAACTGAACAATGACAGACATAAATGAAATAAGAGAACTGTTTATACATTCTTTTTGATTAAATTTACTATTTTCACACATTATTTAAAACATCAGATGAATATGAATGAGAGGGATGTTGATGCATAAATGCTAATTAAATCTTATATTTTTCACCCATCATCTAACACACGCAATCAATTTACCTGACATAGTCGTTGATATCTCAAATTTGCAGCCAGAGGATGAGGGAGAAAAGTTTGATCGCCTGCAGATGGAATTGCTGATGAACAATCCAGATTCTGCTGCCTTCTACAATGCCAAGATGCGCACACAGCGCCGAGTAAGAACTTTTCACTTGATGTCTGTCTTCTTTAAGCTTGCTCGTACAAGATAAACATGCAAAGCTGTATTAACTCATACAGGCGTATCCAAACTCACGTACCAGTGCACACACATAATGAAATGTGTTTCTGTCCATATTGCTCATCAAGAATGTATAAGCAATAGCAAGGATTTGATATGAGTTTAATGTGATGAGAATGGAGAACTTTATATTATTAATTTGAAATTTCTTTAAATAAGTGAATGTTTTTGTGAAAGAATGAACGCTAATTTTCTTGAACACAGTATGAACAGCAATAGATGTCAGCTGCATTTCCTGTAAGTTTCAACAAAGACATTACTTTAAGAAGCATGACTGCTTTTATTTTCAGAAAACCTATGAGTCAGCCATGTCCCAGCCTCAGCCCAGCTACCGCAGACATCCTGGAACTCCAACACTCTATGTTCGAAATAAACCCCCAAGCATGCTGCAAGTCCAGTATTAGTGAAATACTCTTTCAACAAACTGCAAGTTACCAGAGAAATATTCTTCCAAGTTGCAAGTTATCAGAGAAATAATCTCCAGCATACTGTAAACCAAGGACTTGAGAAAAAAAGAACTCCCATTCAACATGTTACAGATCTACTGTTGAAAAAACAAACAACATATTTGCTGCAATATGATCCAGTGCTAGACCAATCATTCAGAACATACTGATACTGAAAAGAATAATGATTATGTTTGACAGCCAGTATCTTTTCATACTTAATTTTGTGTCTGTTGTGTTGTTTACTAAAATGTGCCAAAGATGATAAATAAGTGAAAACAGAGGTAAAATAATTCAGATTTGAGGTAAAAGAAAAAGAAAAGAGAAGCAAGAGGATGATGCTGGTGAATGAAAAACATGGAGAACTCACCAAAATGTCTATTATCAGAAAAGCATTTAAACTCTAAAACATAACTTTATATGTTGCAGTTAATAAACTTCCTTATCATCATCATATCTGAGAATTATGTTCATTTCTTTTTATGGAATTAGTGTCCTCTTTTCATCATCCAAGTACCTTGCATGCATAGGACTGGAACCAGCACCTCTGTGCATCATCCGTCCAAAGGCATTGAAGAAAACTGTTTGTTAAAGGATAAAAATAAGGGAAGAAAAATAATGTTTGTTTTGTTTAATTAATGTTTGATTCACCCCTGTTGGTTTGCTGATCGTTCGATCCACCATTGCTTGTTCATCAATAAAGTTATGCGACAAGAAAAGTGATGGAAGGGCAGGTTTTGTTTTTGTTATATTATTCTAGTTGTTTGTTTGACAATACAATAGAACCTGCTGTCTGTGAATCCTTTTAGGTGAAGGGGGCACCAGCTATTCCATTCCTTTTCGCTTGGCATGGAATGTTTTTCAACTGTAATGGCATTGTTGTCAAAAGTCACAAGAAAATGTGGAGACGCACTGTCATTTGCCAATAAATTTCAGATCATTCCTTGTCCTGAATGGATAGTCAGTGGCCACTTGGCATGACTAACTTAGCAAATTTTGATAACTTTTTGACTTCACATGTAAACAGTATATCATATGTTGTATATACTTCCAGTCTTTGATAATGTACCAGCTGTTATTCACTTTTAAATGTTATGACAGATAAGAGTAGTGTAAAGTGGGGAAAATAATGGTACAAGATTGGGTGACAGTGAAAAGTAAGGTAGGCGGTGGCCAGTCACCTTTTAACACAGTGTAGTCATAGCACAACAGTTCAGCTGTTTCGGGTAAGAGATTTATTGGTGTGCGTTTCAAGAATACTGTCCCTATTTTGAGAGGACATCTGTCACATATTTATGATTTTGGCAGATCTTGAGAGTGTCTGTTTATTGCAGATTTTATTGTATAAGATTCTATGTGCACATGAATTTTCAGCACTCAAAAAGTACACACATTTTACAAGACCATATAGTTACATAACTAATCTTTCAACCTAAACAGTTTTTTTGGGGTGATAAATTAATCGAAAATATGTGATACATATGTCATATCTGTGATACATGCCATATTTTTAGATTGAAGCTTTAACTGAAGTTATGATTGTTATGCAGAAATTCTGGGTAAGAGTTTTGCATTTAGTGAAACAAGATAGGTCCGCTTGGAAAAAAAACAAAAACAGTGTGGAAGAAAGTTATATGGATAGTGACAATGAAAAGGACTTGTGGACCACAAAGTATATAAGAGCATTTACTTTTTTTTAAAATATGAAATGATCATATTTATTACTGAACCATATACTTGCAATTATTTAAAAAACCACTGATTACTTGAGTTTTCATCAGGTCTAGAAAGTAATTGTGCTGCTAAGGGTTTGTTTTATGTTTGTAAATATACCAAGTTTACCATTCTAAACCTGAGAATGTTCTTTGTTATGTCAAACTAGAAAGTGTACCTTGTGATACTGTTGTATTATTTTCTCTTCTATACATACATGTTGTTATTATTTCTATACTGACATATAAATACCATCTTTATGAATTTTACCTCTCTTTATTTTAAAAACTTATATTTTCAAATCTGTTTGATTTTTATTCAGTGATTTTATCACCTGATTTTTACTTTCACAAATGCTGTGAAGATTAGTTTGCCAGATGAATTCAAACAATTTGTTTGAGCGACCGTTATCTTGTGTGACTTTTGAATTGAATGATGCCACCTGAAAAACTGAATAGATTTACATTTATCAATTTTGTCTTCTGAAATGTTTGCTTTCTCTGTCTATTTGTGTGTATTCAGTAACATTTTCATTCACATGTATGTGTGTGTGTGCATACATGTGTGTGTGTGTGTGTGTGTGTGTGTGTGTGTGTGTGTGTGTGTGTGTGTGTTGCTCTAGTTTTCTCATCTTCTTCATTGTATTTTTTATGACGAAAAGAAGAAGAAAAAAGATTATTTCACACTGACCAGAGAGAGGTGTGTGTATTTGTGACAAAAATGTGTTAGCAATACTTTCTCAACCTTTTCTGGATGCATCTTTACCAAATTTGGGTCAAAGGTGTGGACTGTTGAGTTGTCGTGAATGTATAAGTTTGGAAGTCCTGGCACCAAGATCAAGATCACAAAAAAAGCCTGAAACTAGCACTTGTGTTATCCTCACTTCATATCAAGTTTTGTTTCATTGGATGTTTTATCAAGTTCAGCAACCTTGAGGAATATGTCTGGATTGCCTGATGGGGAGTGAATTGTTCATGTGTATTGAATGGGAGATCATTAAAGTGGCATGACCATTTTGTTTTCTTAGTTTCAGTTTCAGTGTATTCAAGTTGGCTTCACAGTACATATATGATCATATTTGCACTACATTCTGGTGAGGTCTTGAGGTTCTTGCTTACTTACCAGTGAGTTGGATGCCATATCATATATAAGTAGAATTGTGTGTCCTTACTTTCATACATTACTGGAGCCATCTATATATTATGGGTGTATGAGTGGAACTTGTGTCTGTATTTTTTACACATCACTGAGACCATCTGTGTGTAAACACTTAACCACCAACATCATGTATGAAAAGAACTCTGTGTCCTTATTTTTTTCCATGTTTTTGAGACCATCTGTGTATCAGCACTTAACCACCAACATCATGTACGCATAGAACAGTGTGTCATTTTCATGCATCACTGAGACCATCTACAGTATGTATCAATGTTTATCTACCAATACTGTGTATGAACCAAACTGTGTGTCCTAATTTTCGTACATCACTGTGCTCATCTTTGTATGAAACTTTAACCATCCTTGCTATCCCTGGTAGCTGTTCCCATACAGAGTAGATTCCCAACCATTACCAGGGTAGCCTCACCATTGCCATTCCAAGCTCAACTAAGTAACCCCTCTGTTGGCAACAATCCATCAGAATTTGTCACTTATAGCCAACAAGACCTAACAACCAATCCATTATTCATCCTCCCTCTATCTGATCACAAACAGCAGGACACCATCACATGTAATACAAGAAAAACAAGCTTGTTTCACTTGAAAAACATGGTTATTGTAAACCACCAGAATACCATAGCTAACGGAGCTTTATGCAAACCAGACATAGGGCCAGGCTAATGCTATGATGACAACCCCAAGCACAGTCTCATAAGTACTTGCTACTGTCACACACAAATGTGACCTCCAGTGCCACTAGCATCATTGATAGGCACACAAAATACCCATGACCTCTGAGTGACACTTCTTGTTTTCAAATATTAAGAAGGAGCAGCTTGTTAGTCTTCTCAGCTGCCTGGGCAAACTATGGAAAGCATAGTTGGTAAAGGACATCAACACCACCTTGAGAGCAACACCATCCCTACCATACATTCTGATCTTGAAAGAACCATATTACCCAGTTCACTTACCTGACACAAGAGATCAAAACAGACTTCAGCAGAAATTAAAGACTCTTACAGTATTTGCTCACATAAGCAAAACCTCCAAGTGTGTCAATAATCAGCTGAAATCCCTAAAGAAATCGTCTGTCAAGAGATGATTCTCTTGAACCACAGCTACCTCTTCCAGTGTTATGCCAGAAGAATATTAGAGTTCCATAGACAGCAAAGAAAACAAACACGACAGTTTTGAAACGGGCAAATACAAAAATGATATTGATGAAGAAGATTGGAAAAAAAACAAGCAACATTAATGAAGAAGTTGGGGAAAAAACAGCATTTATAGGGCTTTCTATGAGGCAAGAGAAACTTGAGCGCCTAATCACAACAGGACAGCTAGAGGGAAAAAGCACCAGGTAGACCCAGGGAAAAAAATATTAGACGGTTTTGTAGTGGGTAAGTCAGAAAGGGTAGGAGGTAATATCTGCAACAAGAAACAGTAGTTTTACATGCTGGGCCATGATCACCAACATGGCAAGGCACACGATGATGATGATGATGATGATGATTGTGAATGAAACATATAAGCGAACTTGTCAATACTCGTAACAGAGAAGGCATTTAAAAAAAGTCGAATCATCTCTTCAGCCCTGTTCATTGTCTGCACTGAAGACATCACCTGTAAGATAACACATATATATCAAAATTCACCATGGGCAGCATCTGAATAACATGGGTCCCACAGAATGAAAAGTCCTTGAACAAAATCTTAAGCAGGGCAAGTGAATGATTGGTCAGTTTCAAGTGAACCAAGATGGAAATATGCCACCTACTTCTTCTCTCTGAAAGAAAATTTCAGGCTGTAGACGGATGGAGTGTTAAACTTTATAAAACATTCATGCCAATCTACCTTTGAAATGGAGAGTTAAACTTTATAAAACATTCAGGCCAATCTACATTTGTTGCTACAGCTTTAACCAAAAATGAAAAAGTGAGAAAAAAATCCACCATCAACAAAAACACACACAAAAAACAAAACAAAAAAACTGTCCACCTATTCTTCTCTAGACTGCAAGAGCTAACAACAAACCCACAAAAGAACAAAACATCAACCCCTTCCTCAAAAATCTCCACAAGCATCACTCCAATTTCTGTCTTCAAATATTCAGAATATAGAACTCTTGCAGGACTATGTAGAATAGGTTGGCTAAAAATTCGACATACCATTTGATCTATCTGGAAACAGCATTACGGACAAACGTTCACAGCCAAAACTGAGACTCTAAATTGTCAAAACTCTGGACAAAAATTGAGTTGCCACAACACGCTTGGAACCACGTCATAGCAGCCAAAACTGAGACCCTCAAAACTGGACAAAAAATTAAGTTGCCACAACACACTTGAAAGCACGTCATAGCCAAGTGGAAAAAGAAGATGAAAGGTGGAATGGTGGTGTCAGTGTGATTCATCTTCTCTCAGGCTTAGGCTCTTCACAGAGAAAAGTAGAAGTATCAAAAGAAACGCGAGTTCAACTGTATCACTCAAAACAGTTTACAGGCCTTTTGAGTCTCCAGTGATGTTTCTTTAATTCTGTCTTCATTTGATGTTACAACAACTGCAACATTACGAACGGTGCAGACTGGTTGGTTCTTTTGACAGTACGATTGGGCTGTTCGCTGCCCATGTAATACATGTATTTTAATGTTTCCATCATTCTGATGGAGTCAGCCTGGCCCTTCTAACCCTCCCCTCCCCGTTTCAAGACGTGAAGACCCAGCCAGCGCATGTGGTTTTGCGCTGGCTCAGAGAGTCTACTAGGCCTAGATAATTACTGGCAGATTTGGGTGGAGTGATGAACCCCTCTTTGAACAAACTCAAAACACAAAGAGTGCTCTGATCACAGAGAGTACGAATCGCAATCTCTCTTTGATCTGATACAGAAGCTGAACGCGGAAACGACTGATTCATTCTAATCACCACTCGTGACTCTCCAAAAATGACATGACACAGACAGGTCACGGCCTTGAGACTGCTTGACATGCAAAACGAAACGGGTCATTGCCCCAAACCATACACAACTAAATTACTACGCTGGACCACGTGGGCTACACCTGAAGAAAATGCATAGATACTTATTTGGTATCTGTCGTATGGCTAACACACATGACAAATAAGCAGATATGTTAACAAAGAATTAAGAATAAAACGGACAAGAATGTTTATTCTTAAAATTCCATTAATTAAAATTCAACGCGGACAGTTTTCCTGTTTCCCCAACGGAAGTAAACTGCCTCAGCCTTGAGGGAATGCGAATGTAAAGTATTATTTTCGTTAAGAACAGTGTTAACGTCAAGGCATTATTATGGAAGTGAGATTTGCGGCTGTGTTTTTCTTTCTCAGTTTTATACCGTCTGAAGGTAAGTATTTCGTTTGCTGTTACTGATTTGTCTGCTGTTGCGGCATCAAATACGTCATTTTATCTTTTCTCTCCTCGTTTTTCTTATTTTCATTTTTTTTTTTTTTTTTTTTTTTTTACTATACAAATCAATGAGAACTATAAGACGTTGTGACGACAGCATCACATACTAGAGAAAAAATGTGTAGGGCAGGGAAAGAAAACACTGAGATCTATTCTCTAACTAGAAGTACAGAAGTTTTTTCACACACAACTGGTACGAATCCTTATAAAGTTATAGTCTAGAGATAGACTGGCAGTGCAGTAAGACTGGCAGTACCACTGCACTTATGCCCAAGTAGTGATGTACTGATAAAGGGCAGCAACACAGATCCTCCACTCCTGTCTTTTCTAGATCAGTCTGTGTATAGCACCTGCACGTGTACCCCAAGGATATGAGTTCTCTTTCTTCTGTTTCACTAGGTGTTCTTGGATCATTCTCTGTTGTCTTCCCTCTGGTGCCGAGTGGTGGACAGACTGGTTGATGTTATCCTGCATTAGATGATGTGCTCAGTACATCTCTGTAGTTTTCCTATGATAATAGTGCCCATACTCTTATGGTTGTATTGGGGGAGTCGGTTTCCATGGTAGGAATTTTGCCAGCTGGTACCTTTGCCTGAAGCTGCCAAACACAGATAATCCAACCAGTAACAACCCTCCCCTTTCCTCTTTGCTGGTGGACGGTGTGATGCTTACATGGTGTGCTGCTGATGAGAACTGTGAAAGGGAATCACATTTTTATGCAGATATGGTGGAGAAGGAGCAGGAAGATCAGTGCTGCTCAGAGCTTGGAAAGACAAAGAGGATAGAGACTTTGCTAGCTTCACTGCCGCAACAAAACAGTAAATTTTATCAGTGACATTATGACGTGAAGTCTTTAACATGTACACTGGCCTCCCACTCACTGAATTTTTTAACTAGTGTCTGAAATCCTAATTGCCAGCATCCTAAAAAGTAAAATAAATGTCATTCAGTTTCAAGTTTTGTGAACTTGGCCCCATTGTTGCCTTTCTCTTTTCACAAACACTTCCTGAGCTTCTTTCATCCATAATGGATATCATCAATGCATCTCTTCTCTTTGAAACTGCCCCGTCTACTTTCAAAAGAGCCATTCTTCAACCTCTGCTGAAAAAGGATAATCTTGAACCTAACAACATCCTCAAAAACTAACATTCTGTCTCCAGCTTGCCATTCCTTTTTAAGTTCCTTGAGAAAGTCGTTTTGAAACAACTGAATAATCATCGCTCAGCCAACAATATTTACCGTCCTCGTCAATCAGCTTGCCGTTCTGATCACAGTACCGAAACTGCTGTTATTCACATTATGAATAATTTGTTATTTTCAGCTGACTGCAGGCAAAATTCACTACTTATTCTTTTATATCTTTGTACTGTTTTTGACATCATTGACCACTGCATCCTCCTCTGTTGACTGGAGTATAAATTCAGAATCCAAAGTAGTGCTCTTTCATGGTTAATGTCATACCTATCCAACCTCTTTCAGTCAATCATGGTAAATGAGTTAAAATCCCAATCAGTTAAAGTTTAAACTAATATGTGGGGTCCCCCAAGGTTCTGTATTTGGGCTTGTACACTCTCTGCACCTCACCACTTGCCGATGTCATCAATAAACACAACATCAAATATCATTTGTATGCTGATGATTCCCAGCTTGGCTACAGTACATCTTTTGAAAATTTTTCAACTCTTCTTTCTAGAGCCTCTGACTATTACTATTAGGCTGACATCCAGAATTTGATGATACAGAATGAACTACAGTTGAGTGGAAATAAGACTGAGCGATGTTCATTGGCATGAAGTATAAGCTTTCCACCATAAAAGATGACAACACTGACAACACTGTTGTACTTTCTCATTCAGTCAAGAACCTTGCTGGTGTTCTTAATTCTCAACTCTGTGCAGAAATCCATGGCTCAAACCTGTCAGTCTTGTTACTGTCAATTGCAAGGTTTCAGTTCTGTTTGCCGTTATCTTTCAATTTCAGCAGCGTACTTGTGACTTCTCTGATCTTGGCTTGCATCAATTATTTTAACTAGAGCTCTGCTGTTTGGTTTGCCTGCTTCTTCTGTTGCATGCCCCCAGCCTATTCACAGTTCCACAGTCTGTCTTGTCCTGTGTGAAAAGAAGCATGATCATGTCACTCCCTTGCTTAATTTTTTCCACTGGCTGCCTTTTTCTCAAAGAATTTGATACAAAATCAATACATCATGCTACAAGTGTATATAATGGTACTGCACCTATTTATCTTCGTGACAACCCTTGAGTGTATATTCCTTCCCAACCTCTCCGTTCTGCTTCTGATATACTAGTTGTTTACAGATTCCTCGATACAGGGACTGGCTATTGTCTGAACGTATAGAAAATAAGGCGCAAGATGGTTAAGTATCATATTGGTTTGCCTCAGAACTTACATGCTGACTGCTGATACTGTAACAGTGTAAGCGTTAGAGAGAATTATAAAGGTAGTGAGAAAAGTTAAAGGTCACCCAGTAATTACTTCAAGTTGTAGGGGAGTGAAATGGTAGAGAACTCAACTTTTCTTAGGTTCAGTGGTATGAGTTTCACTTTTCTTAGGTTCAGTGGTATGAGTTTCACTTTTCTTAGGTTCAGTGGTATGAGTTTCAGTTTTGCCGAGGCATTGTTTCTGTACTGAGCATTTTGAGGGTGGTGCCCAGCTTGTTCCTACACCAGGGCTGGCGAAATCCATTCACCCGGTCGCCCGAGGCAAGTAAAGAACCTGTCGGGCGAGTCAAAATCAGAAACTACTAGTCCGTTGGGCAAGTGACAGTACTGACCCCAGCAGTTATAATTTATTTCGATTTTTCAAACTCCGATCTGCCGATTGATTTCGTCTGCAATGATCGAGTCTGCCAACGTTCTCGCGGAAACGAGGCTATCTAGGGAAAGATAACTCTTGCTTCCCGTAGGCCTGTCATTGAAGGGAGTCGGTGCGGTACAATCGAGTGTTTACAGAACAGCGACCTTTCGCCCAATCTGTTAATTTTGGTCAAACGGTTAAAAGTTTCTAATTAAGTATGGAAATCAGCAAAAATAATGAAACATATGTCTTATCGAGATCAAGGGATGTGGAGGGGAAGATAATGTGTGCTATTGGCAAGGAAAATCGAGAGACAAGAGATGAAGAGCAAATTTGATGCATCACTAATCACTTGAGTTGATAACATGATTGAATCGAAGAAACTAGTTTAGAAGGCATCTATAGACGTTACTTGATGATTTTTCTTGCATTATCTTCACTTGTCTCTCAGGACATAAATTTCAGTCAGGGTGGATTAAATGTTTTCAAAGTGTTTTCCCTTCACACTGAACTACTGAAGTCAAGAACACACGCACTGAAGAGACATAATGGTAATACTTATAAATTATACAATAGTAACAAATAGAATATTTTGATAAAAACCAAAACCAAATAAAATTAAAGATATAACAAAACAAAACAAAACACTCACATCCATTAATCAACAAAAGCCAGTAGATACGTAGTTCAGTATTGCTACAGTCGTGTACAGACCAAGCTAACAGGTGTGACTGGTGATCCAATGGAAACAAAAGATTTTCATTAAAAAGCTGCAGACTAACCATCTTTGTGTATAAAACTGCCAACTGTTCTGCTCGACTTGCTTTTAATCAACATACTTACCAAATCTCTCTCTCTCTCTCTCTCACACACACACACACACACACACACACACACACACACACACACACACACACACACACACATTCTTACAAACACACGCGCACAGCAACGCACACGCACGCACACACACATGTACACACACATGTACGCAAGCACACACACGCAGCAATATATAAACACAGTATGCCTCTTTATTCATATGAAAAATCTGTTAATCTTTCTTCATTACATAAGTCAGTGTTTACATTTTAATATTCTGTGGTTTCTTATGTGTCTTCTTACTTGTATAGCTTTAATGTTTGTTGTTATCTTATTGTGTATGTAGTTGTGAACATTTTTTATTACCTTTTGCCTTTCTTGCGAAATGTAAAGCGCTGGTGAGCATGTTTTTATATGGAATATGCGCTATACAAATAAACATTATTATTATTATTATTATTATCTCACCAGTGCCATAATTTCTCACTATTCGTATATATATGTGTGTAGGCCTACACATTCTCTCTGTCTGTCTGTCTGTCTGTCTGTCTGTCTGTCTGTCTGTCTGTCTGTCTGTCTGTCTCTCTTTGAATGGTTTCATATTCTGTCTTTTTCTCTCCCTCACACACACACTTTAAAAGTAAGTGATTGAAATTATGAAAGGGAAAATATTGTGAAGTACTTTACAAAACGTAACAAATGATCAGTTGGACTAAACTAAAGAATATTCTTTAACTTACACAGAGAATCCATGTAAACTTTGAGATCAGTCATCTGCCTTTTACATCTTCGTGTTATCAATAGATCACCCACTGTTCACCCCCCCCCCCCCCCCAACCCGATGGAAGTCTCTAGAAGAAAGTTTGACCACCTTTATTGTAACAATAGCTTTTTCTGCTGAATATTTTGGGTCATCATCAGAAAGAGAATTTCACTATTTTTGGGTGGTTAACATGTCGGGCTAGTGAAAATATCTGCGGGCTAGTAGATCTTGAAATCCACTAGCCCGGCTGGTTAGTAAAAAATTTTAATCTTCTCCAGGCCTGCTACACCTTCCCCAACATTGAACAAGGTCAGGTATCCATTCGTAAGTGTGTAGTGTGAATGAAAGAGAACCAGTATTAAAACTGTTATAGAAAGTTGCATGAGGATATTGAAAAAGCAGCAGCTGGTACTGTGAAAAGTTTGCATAGAATTGTATTCATGAAGTATTCTTTTTACAGGTTTAATCTGCAGAAGTTGCCAAGACTGCATGAAACACAGTAGCCCCAGCAATGAGACATGTGAAACAGATGACGGCGTCTGCACTGCTGTAATCACAAACTTGGAAGGTCGCATTCGCCTTAGTAAAGGGTAAATGTTTTTTTCCCAAAGTCAAAAGTGTTTCCGGTTATTTTTTTTTAAGTCTGTCTTGATCAACTTGAAACACAATGTCACTGTGTGTTCATTGTTTTATACTTTTTAAATTACACTTGTAAAATTATTTTAACTATATTTAAGTGACATAAATGCCTGATGCAAGGTATTGAAGCTTTAGAAAATTTATTCTGTTTATAGATTCATTTGATTTTATTTTGTTTTATATTCAGTGCTTGATGAAATACAATATTGGCATGTTATGTTGTATTATATTTTGCATGTATGATTTTCTTTTCATTTCTTGATGAGAAGTGAATCATTTCAACACTCAACCTAGCAATTGTTCTGTTTTATACTTTTAGGTGCAAGAGTAAAAGTGAAGGATTCTTACCGGATCGGCCATTGTTCTGTGAAGTGAACAGGGAGTTACTTCATGTGTCTAATGTGAAGTGCTGTTGGGATCGAGACCTATGCAACGACAATGATCACCCCACACTAGCACCGCCACCGCAGAAGTCTGTATATGCTCGAAGTAAGAAATATAAAGTAAAGACGGCTGTTTGTCACAGTTTTAGTCATGATCACAGACCTAAGCTCAAATTCCAACCTATCCTTCATCCCCGCAGGAAAACCAAACGCAACTTAAGTAAACCATAAGATTTGAAACATAACATCAGAACAGTGGAGTAGAAAGTTCAAGCAAACAGGACAGACACATGCAGCTGGCAGTGGACACAGGCTCACACAAAATGCACACATGCTTATAAATGCATGCACATATGTGCGCACACGCTCACACACACACACACACACACACACACACACACACACACACACACACACCACACACACCACACACACACACACACACACACACACACACACACACACACCACACACACACACACACACACACACACACACACCACACACCACACACCACACACCACACACCACACACACACACACACACACACACACACACACACACACACACACACACACACACACTTTCTGCCATTAGTGTTTTGTATGCTTTCGTTCGTTCGACACACACTTTTTCTGACAGACATTTTCTGCCATTAGTGTTTTGTATGCTTTCTTTCGTTCGTTCGTTCTTTTTGTTTTTGTTTTGTTGCTTTGTTGATTATACCAAGGCTTTCGATCGGGTAAGACATGAAGGATTGATCAACCAACTGGAGATACTCAAGTGTTGATGGAAAAGCTCTACGAATAATCAGAAATATGTACTGGGAACAAACAGCTGCAATGAGAATAGAAAACGATATAAGCTCTTTCCAAAACATCAAAAGAGGAGTCAGACAGGGGTGTGTTTTGTCACCAGATCTGTTTTCACTTTAAGCGAAAACATCATGAGAAACCTAGAAGAAGACCCTGGAATAAAGGTTGGAGGAAAAATTATAAACAACATTCGATACGCAGATGACACGGTGCTAATTGCAGAAAATGAAACACACACACCCTCCTCCTGATGTTAATTGATAGGCACTTGTTGGTAAGAATGCTTGTCATCTTCCTGAATGCTGTTTTGGCCTGGCCGATTCTGCTGGCTATCTCCGACGTACATCACAAGGGAGGGAGAGAGAGCACCAGGTAGACCCAGAGAGAAAATAGATGGACTTGCAGAGTGGCTGAAGACAAGGAGGGTGGAAGAGATGCTTGAGGCAACAAGAGATAGAGACAGATGAAAGTCCATGATTGCCAACGCCATTCAGCAGGGCACCTGATGATGATAATGATACAAGAAAGAATACAAAAACCTTGTGAATATACTAGAAATAGAAAGCAGAGGTAAGGGGTTGGAACTAAACAGCAGGAAGACTGAAGTCATGGTGATCAGTAAAAAACATGAAATCCCCTCATGCAAAATAATAGCAAACTGCACGACCTTGAGACAGGTTGATAAGTTTAAATGCCTGGGAACGATCATTTCATCAGACGGCAGATGCACGTCGGAGATAGCCAGCAGAATCGGCCAGGCCAAAACAGCATTCAGGAAGATGACAAGTGCCTAACAAGTGCCTAACAATTAACATCAGGAGGAGAGTTCTTGAATGTTATATAGAACAAATACTGTTGTACGGTTGTGAGACGTGGACAGTCAGCAGGCGAGGCTGGAACAAGATTGAGGCAGCTGAGATGTGGTTTCTAGGAAGAATGTTGAGAGTTCCATGGCCTGCAAAGAAAACAAACGAGACGGTCTTGATGGAGGCGGACACAGGTAGATCATTCATAGGGAAGATTGGGAAAAGACAGGCAGCATTTGTGGGCCATTTTATGAGGAAAGGGGATTTGGAGCACCTGGTCACAAGGGGAGGGAGAGAGAGCACCAGGTAGACCCAGGGAGAAAATAGATGGACTTGCAGAGTGGCTGAAGACAAGGAGGGTGGAAGAGATGCTTGAGGCAACAAGAGATGGAAACAGATGGACGTCCATGATTGCCAACGCCATTCAGCAGGGCACCTGATGATGATGATGATACAAGAAAGAATACAAATATGTGCATATACAAGTTTATTGATATGCATACGCATATGCACCAATATTTTCAAAACATTATCATGCAGATGTGTAAAATTCTACATAAGTACATTACATGCATTTCAAGCTGATGGTTTGAGCAAAGATAATGATACAGATTCAGCGCTTAGATTTGATTTTTATCAAGATTTTGCGCTATATAAATATTGTAATTATTATTATTAAATTATCAAATCAAACACTTTCAATCAGTGTGTAATAAAAGAATCGGTCAGCTTGAAATTTATTGTAGTTTATACTCTTAGTGACTTGTCTTTTTTGATCTCATAAACATTTTTCAAATATCTCCTGAACAAAATGATTTGTGAAAGACAGTGTTTATATTTGCATTTTATAAGCGTAGGACTTGACTGGCAGCTATGTCACTTAGAATGTAGAATCTGATGTAAAATGTCTGTCTTGTCCAAATAATATTTTTTTGTTTTTATTAAACATTACTGAGGTAGCATTGCTTCAAAGATTATAGATAGTTGTTAAGGGATGTAGCCAAAATAATTTTTCTGCAGTCCTAAAACACATGATTGAAATATTATCTGTTCCATATCCTATATAAAACTAATGATATAATTCCTTTGACATATTTAGGCTCCAAGCATTGTAAGGTAGTTTTATATGTCCATCTGTTGTACTTGAATTGTCTGATGAGCATTAGAATAGAGATAGATAACACAGAAAGTTGTAGTCAGATAGCATTGGTTTAACTCACAAACTTATAACTAGGCGGCATTTGTAACTTTGTTTTCAGGTTTAAATGAAAAGCAGGGTGGCCTGTCAGCGATAGAGCTGATGATCGTGATCGCAGTGCCTGTTGTGTTATTGTGCGTGGTGTTGGTGACGTTGTACTGCCTGTACCAGCAGTATCGTCGTCGCAGCAGACCCTATGCACCACAGCCAGATGTGGACACAAGTCTTCTGATGCCTGAGGAGCCACAAACCCTGAGAGAGCTTTATGACTGGTCACAGTCTGGATCTGGATCAGGTTTGTCATTTGTTGCTATAAAATGGAAGATCTCAGTCTCTTTGATGATTTTGTTTCTTTGCAAGTATTGATGCGTTAATTTCCTTTTACATATTATGAATAATTGTATGCATTGTTGACTGCCTGCGCATACACAAACTCTTTGATATTTGAATTGAGAAATACAGATGCATGTGCAGTCACACACACACACACACACACACACACACACACACACACACACACACACACACACACACACACACACACACACACACACACACACACACACACAGACACACACACACACACAGACACAGACGCACACACACACACACACACACACACACACACACACACACACACACACACACACACTCAGACACACAGAGACACACACACACAGATACACAGACAGACACAGACAGACACAGACACACAGACAGACACACACACACACACACACACACACACACACACACACACACACACACACACACACACACACACACACACACACACACACACACACACACACACACACACACACACTTCTCAGAAGTGAAAATGTTCATTCTCACAAGTACAGCTGTTATGTTTAGGGAAATAGGTTATGCCACCCTTTATGTGTGGTATGAATACTTTGTATGTTCATGCGTGTTGGTTGTATTTTAACAGTTGATAAACTCTTGATAACAGGAATATTGCTGCAACTCTGTCAACATATGATGTGAAACATCTGTAGTATTTAGATTGATTCTGATTTATTCTTCAGTCTTTTTGTTGGCTTTTAAACCCAGACTCTTATGTTTTAATAGGTTTGCCCCTTCTTGTGCAACGGACCATTGCACGACAAATACGTCTGGGTGAAATCATTGGCAAGGGTCGTTTTGGGGAAGTGTGGTGCGGCCATTGGCGAGGGGAAAATGTTGCCGTGAAGATTTTTTCTTCCCGTGAGGAACGGTCCTGGTTCAGAGAAGCAGAAATCTACCAGACAGTTATGCTGAGGCATGAGAATATTCTGGGGTTTATTGCTGCAGACAACAAAGGTGTGTAGGACATTAATGCTTGTAATGATTTAGCTGTATTGATTGTGCAGAATTGAGCAAAGCAACACAGGTAATCTGTTAATTAAACAATTGTTTGAAGAACTGTGTGTGTTGAAATCTTGTTTGTTGTTATTAACTCACTCGGTACGGAGAGTTTTTCCCCTTGCGTTTCCCCAGAGACGGCCCATTTTGAAGGGTTAGGAAAAAAATCACAAAAAAATACAAAACATAAAGGAACAAAATGAAACTTTCAGATCTGAATATTTACATGCTGGGTTAGTTCATGCCAAAATATTGAAGTTCTTCCTTGAATATTTCTTCTTCATGTGCCACGTTGAAAATACCCCAAATTTTGTGGTCAGGATCACCGTACCGTCACACACTTTGATCAGCTCCATGAACACACAGACAAAGGTGAGAAGGTCTTTGTATGCATGAAACAACATGAATAAAGTAGACTTTGCTCAGGGTAAAAAAAAAAGATTATTAGTGATATTATATGAATAAATGTTACAAATTGTTACACAGGGGAGTTATGGGGGCATGGCACTCAAATGAGACATGCAGGCCACAAGAGCCAGAGAAGGAGGCAAAGTGGGAGAAAAACTAAAATCTTTGTGCCAGTCATGCATAGGAAAGTGAATGAAACCTCCATCAGACATGCGACTCACTGTACCGCTAACTGCTCGCTTCTCGTGACGTGTACGCCCACCTCCCTCTCACACTTCACTGTCGTCTGAAACTGGGTCACTGTCAGTATCTTCTTGCTGGCAGCTTCCATCACTTGATACACTTTCACCATTATCTTCAGCATACTCCTCGATGTCCAATCCTTCAGTCTGAAACACTTCAATCACTTCAGCAGCAGTAAAACGCCGCCGTCGCGATCTACTTTGTTCGAAAATTTGTACTCGCCTGCAACGCCATTTTCAACACAAATGCAGATTACCAGTCGTTTAGGGTGCCGAAGTCAATCGTTTCCTGACGAGTGTATGGCTACGGGATCTCACGAAGCAACTTTCCCCTTGACACGTTTGCAGTGACCAGTGTGGCTATGGTAGGCATGCAAGGTCTTAACTCACTCCCACGGGGCGATTTTTCCTATGCTTTCTTCTGTATACTGGCCATTTGTATTGGTTAGTAAAAAATTCATTAAAAAAAAAGTACTCCACACAAATATATAAAAATTTAAGGGTTTATTGTTAACATGTTGGTGCACTATAGTGCAAAGTTTCAAGTGTTTCTTGTGAAAAATGTCTGATTTAGATGGGAGGTATAAATGACCCTTTTTCGGGTATAAAAATCATGCAGACCGCAGGAATGTCACTCCACATAATGATGAATAGGCTGGTCCAGAGAATGATTTTGTTCACACACATACAACACAAACCATGAAAAAACATGTACTTACACAGTTTTCACATCACTGACAAGTAAACAGGCCAAGGAGTACACATTATGTACTTACGTAAGTTGCCCCCACACAGAAAAAACATCCAAAGAAACCTAACACAACAGTTATTCAGTCTGTCAGTAGTCTGCATAGTTTTTGATTGTGTGGTACACCTGGAAACAGGAAATTTCCTTCCCCCAGGCTTTCTTGTCCACACAGAGTGCTTTCCCACACTTGTCGCAACAGTTTGGTGTCTGGTGTCGCCTCGCAACATCAGGTTGGCGTGCAGCCCGCGCTGTACACACGAAACAATCCCTGAACTTGGTTCTGCCAGTTTGATACAGACCAATCCGACTGGGGTAATGTCCACCAGCCAGGCGGGTTTCAGGTGTAGGCATGGGAGGAGCAGGAGCATGTCGGGGTAGAACAGGAGGCGCAGCAGGACCAGCAACAGGTGCAGTAGAAGGACCAGCAACAGGCGCAGCAGAAGGACCAGCAACAGGCACAGCAGCAGGACCAGGGACAGGTGCAGCATGATCAGCAACAGGCACAGCAGCAGGACCAGGGACAGGAGCAGCAGCAGGAGTGCTGTGATATCTCTCTGCAAGAGCATTGCCCACAGCCACCACAAACTTCTTTAGTGAAAACTTGCGCTGCCCCTCGATGTTGTGAAATTTGTTGTGTAGAATATACGCCTGAATGAGGGACAGCGTAAACAAATGGAAGAAAAGTTTCTTCCACCATTTCACGGTTTTCCTGTTGAGAGGCATGTATGCCATCAGTTGGTCACTTTTATCCACACCTGCCATATTTTGGATATAGTCCTGGACTGCCACAGGCTTGTTTTTTCTCCCGCTGCGTGATACCACCTCTTTCATCTCCCTTGGGTCCATCTTTGTGGTGATCAGGTGGACTGGTTTCTTGTCCATCCACTTGAGGACACTGACTCCACCTACAACAGAAAGCAACATGTAAGCTGTCAGGTATTTATTGATACATGAAATGACACCACACACATTGGTCCTCATCACAGCAGCTTTCAGCTAGATAATCTTGAAAATTCTGAAAATGCAAAGAAAATATTAGCAGTATCTGGTCTGTGAAGCACACTGACAGACTGAAAATGCTAAAACAGAGGAAAATGTTAGCAGTATCATGGTCTGTGAAGCACATTGACAGACTGAAAATGCTAAAACAGACAATACATAAACCTCAACTGAACATCAATTCAGCTGGGTCTACTACCACTATAATGCTCAGCGTCAGAATATTTCAAATGTTCACACAGCTGATTACACACAGAAACATACCAATGTGAGGGATAGACACCTATTTTTTTTTTATTATAAGTTGAGTTGTATATGTATTCAGTTATACAAAAAAAAAACCAACAACAAAATTGAGAATTTAGTTGTTGGCATCTTCAGTTGCAGTACTGAAAAGAAAATGTAATAAATATAATGTAATATAATATAATGTAATAAACATAATATGTAATAGAAATAAACTGAACTCATCAATAAAAAATATAATATGTAATAAAAATAAAATGGACTAATCAATAAAAAGAGCACAATAAAATTATATAAACATACCTTGTCGGAATGCTTGAACTGTGCCTTGCTCCACAGGTGCTTGTAGTTCATGTTTCGGCAGGCCTTTGCGGTTGGCACGTACTGTACCCACACAGTGCGTGTCCTTGTCAACCAGTTTTTCTGCAAGCTCAGGGCAGCAGTAGTAATTGTCAACATACATACTGCGCCCTTCGTTCAGCAAAGGTTCTGCCAGCCTCATGACTACATCAACTGGTTTGTTGCTCGTTTCTGGGTCTGCTGCGAAGATCTCAAAGTCATATACATATGCTGAACTCGACTCGCACAGTTCATACAATTTCATGCCCCAGCGAACAGGCTTGTCCCTCATATATACACGAAAGCCTACCTTGCCCCTCCAAGGACACATAGCCTCATCTGTGCATATATTCTCCCCAGGCACATAAAGTTCCCTGAACTTGCGGCGGAGATGGCTGTAGACTGGCTGGATCTTCTGCAGTGGGTTATGGCCTGGTCTGCCCCTAGGGATAAATTCTGCATTGTTGCTAACATGCAGCATGGCCAAGATGAGCTGGAACTTGTCCCGGCTCATTATAGCTGGTGCAAATGAACTTTGCAGAATAGGATTATTAGACCAATAGTCTGAAACTTCAGGCTTATGCAACAGTCCCATGTGCACCAAGATAGCAAAAAAACCAGTAAGATCTTTCTCTGTAATGTTTTTTCACTGATGAAAAATACTCCTAGCTGATAACACACCTCTGGTCTCAAGATTTTCTTGGGCATAGCGATTGGTCTCTCTCACGATATGACTGAGAAACTCCGCATAAAAAATCTGGTCGAAGAAATCGAGAGGGGCGTGGCTTGCCATGTTTTGTAAATGAAGTCCCTCTGTGTTTTGGCCAGAGTAATGAGGAACACATGGAAACATGAAAAAATCTTGGTGCCATTCCTTCCTCAACAATTCCAGTATCTCCTCTCCAGTCACTTGTCCGTCACCAACCCGTACAGCTTCGTCACTTGAGCTATTACTAGCGGCACCACACCCCCCTCCTCCTCTTCTTCTGCACCGGCCTCAAAACTGCTGTCAGACTCACCAGTCTCGGACTCTTCTGCGATAAAATCACTCTCACTGTCTTCCTCATCTTCTTCTACATCTGAACCAGCAGTTTGCAACATTTCAATCACTTCTCGCGCTGTGAAACGTCGATGTCTTCGCTGTCTCTCCTCACGCGTTGAACTAGTAGACGCCATTGTTGTTATGCAAAACGACACAGAGCCAGTGGGTACGAAATCAAACTTCGCTTCGCCGTTCTACGGCAGACAAACTGAAACTAGCTTAGGAACTGGCAGACGATTGGTTAAACTTGAGAGCCAGC
>CM060305.1:109341037-109583537 GCA_030674185.1 Monoplex corrugatus
ATGAGGACAGAGAGGGTGGGAGATGTACTTCCAGTGACAAAAGATAGATTTTTATGGAGGGCCATGATTGCCAACATCATGTAGAAGTGCCCGTGATGATGATAATGATTTCACAAACAATGCAGCAGCAGTTGTTTAACAAAATCGTAAGGGGTTCATAGTAATCTGCTTTAAATTTGGATGCTAACAGCAGCATTGGGTCTCACCTAATGACACAATATTTTTAGTGCAGCTTGTTGCATACCTGAATGAATGTCCTGTTCAGTGTTTTCTTTCCCACATTAGACCATCCTCTTGTCAAAGATTGTTAGTTTTTTGTCTTGTATACTTTTTTTTTTTAAGTCAGTGTAGTTATTGTTAGTAGGATTTGCATAGTGTTGTGCATAATGATGTTGTAGTATGCTCACAAGAGTGAGGAACCGGTATGTTAGGTCTTGTAGCATGACAAAAACCTGGTTGGAGAAGAGGTGAAAACACAGTATTCCAGTGTGACTGCAAGGGTTTGAGTCTGGTTTGAGAAGAATCTTTTATATGTAGCCAACAATCACCCAGCTATGAGTGGGTACTAGACCCTGCTAAGGATTAGGGAAGGTAAAGCAACAAGGGAGAAGAGATGGGCACCACCCCTATAATGCAGGCCCCCAAGAAAAGTTTGGTTTCCACCACTTGCTCATATCTGAACATATTTGTGTAGCAATCCCATCTCTGCATGTCTTGTGAAGGAATGTTGTATGTTACAGTCACTGCGTGTGATGTCACGTCTGATGAAGGAATGTTGGTACCACAACGCTGCTGCCCGCCTGACTGCGCTTCGCATTCGCAAGACATTAGCCAGCTTGGCTGCACAGGAGGACCTCAAAGTCTGATGGAACGTCTGCACCACATTGTGTCGTGTTTAGAGCATACCGAGTTGATCAAAGTGCTTGGTGTGTGCACTGATGTTGTGTTGATTTCTGTACTGTCCATTTCCAGGACATTTGTGCTGTGTATCCTGAGTGATGATGATCACAGTGACCAGTATGTTTCATGGGAACTCTGAAACATGAGGTCTTTGTTTGGAGTGCACAGTATGACTTTTGTTGAGCACCCTGTCCCATATCCATCCACCATAATCAAACACAGGCCTGCACACAATCATCAACGCCTCCTTCAAAGACTGTGTTGCGTGTGCTAAACATGAATCAGATGTGTGTTAAGACCGTATCTTTCTGTGATGCACACAGTTGACACCTGCAAAGATTGTTTGACGTTTTAGACATGTTTGAGATTGCCATTCTCTTTTAGATTATATCAAGCACATTGTTGTTAACACCCTTAGAAACCCTGTGGAAACTGGCAGATTATGATGACCATGGGATAATTAAACCCCTTTAGAATTATTTGGAGTGTGTTTTACATTCTTATGAATTCTGTTGAGTACAAAAGTCTTGAACACACCTGTGTGTTTTTATTGTACAACAGGATGGGTAGACAGTAGAATGGTAATGGGAGAAATATGAAATGTGAGAATAGTACGTTCGAAAATAAAGTGTGAGAATACTATGTGTAAAGGTTGACAGGGAGAGGCCAGCACAAATGATCTGAAGATAACAGTTCACACATATAGTGAAGCAAAAAGCCTGAATATAGTGAAAAAAGAAAACACCACTTATGTTGAAAATTGAGAGGTTATTGGTTTCCAATTTACTAATATTACACTAAGGAAGATGATTGGAAGACAATGAAAAATAAGTAAAAGAGGATGAAATTTGTTGCAAAATTGTGATTTCTAGTTGATTTTATGTTTGCTTATTGTTAACACTGACAGGTAGTTCAATGTGTGTGTGGTTTTTGTCTGTCTGTGTGAGAGAATACATGTGTGTGTGTGTGTGTGTGTGTGTGTGTGTGTGTGTGTTTTTTTGTGTGTGTGTGTGTGTGTGTGTGTGTGTGTTTCTAGTATTTTGGTATAGCAAGCATTGCTTTTGAAACTCCACTTGGTTTTTGATGTGTGTATCATAATTCCATTGACATCTCTATTTTGTTGTGACCTGCCAGAATTGGTGCAAGTTTGCGAGACATTGCTTTGTTCATATTGACGGTCTGTTTTGTGTGTAAATCTTTTGAAAGTATGGGTCATTCGACTCATTGCTATGATCTTGTAGGATTTTTTTTTTTATTGAAATATGGATCATTGCTGTGATTGTGAAGGATTGTTGTCATACAATTGTAAAATCAAGGTGGTGCTAAGAAATGTCATAATATTCACCAGAATGGTCAGTTTTGAGATATAATGGCGGATGTTATTTTGTGTGTGTGTGTGTATATATGTGTATGTGTGTGTACATGTGTGTGTGTGTGTGTGTGTTGTGTGTGTGTGTGTGTGTGTGTGTGTGTGTGTGTGTGCTAGTCAATGCAGTGGTAAGTTCATAGCCTCCATATTGAACACGTTAACAGTGGCCACACAAGCCTGTTGTACCAGCATCAGAACATGATGGTAGCCACTGTCAGTTCTAGTTCTACTTCAGGATGATATTGTTAATCAATACAACTTAACAGGCATAGGCTTATTTTAGTTCTCAGCAAAAGGTATTTGCTTTGCACTTAAATACATTTGATAGAATTATTTCTAAATTAATAAACAAACAGTCCCAAGATTTTGTTGTTGTTGCTTTTTTATGATAAATCAACATGTGAAAATTGCGTCGGTGGTATGACTGCATACATGCATTGAAGCTTCAGATTAAAAAGTTAGCTGTTAGTCTCAAATATACTATTAAGAGCCAGGTCCTAAGCTGTGAAAATAAGAATACTTTGAAAAATCATTAATGCTAGTCTTTTTTTCACATTAAAGTAGTGTACAATGGCCCATTATTATATTCAGCAACCAACGGTCAGAATTCCCTGAATTTTTTTTAGTTTACTAAACTCTGCAAGCCACACAGACAGTTGAAGGCATCTCAGCCACAATTTAAATGCGTTTAACTCTTTCAGCCCTGTGTCCAACAAATTGTGGGGCGCGACTGATCACCTGTCGGCTCCTGTGCCCGACAATTTGTCGGGCACACACACCCACTCAGTTTCGGTTTCATTGGTATGAATATTCATTAAGAAAGGGATGTTACTCCGTCACTCTTCCCTTCTGATAACTTCGAAGATTCCGCTAAGTCATTTTGAAGCAATTTTATGCAGTGTTTTGTTGTTTTTTGATGTCAAGATGATCAAACGAGCTCTCTACACAGTGCAACAAGTTTTGGATGAAATGCTCCTTGATAAAGGCAGTGATTTTGAGCCCGAAACAGAAGAAACGGCCTGTGAGTTGAGTGTATCTTCATCGATCGGCACTTCACTCGACAAAGAGCCCTTTCAAAGACCAAAAATTAATGAAATTGATGAAATTGGAGTGGAAAATCAATCATCAACGTCAAGTGGGCGTGTTCGTGTTGATGTTTTTGAATTCTCCGACATACTGTATGGCAAGAAAGCGACTGTGACAGTGATAATGAGAATGAAGGCTCCTTTTGTCACTTTCTTGCCGTACAGTATGTCGGAGCAATCTCGCCCCACCACCACCACCACCATCCTCAACTCATGATAGGGCCTCTGAATCGAATGTATCCCACATTTGCAGAAAATGATTTTTTCGACATTGTGGATATGGGATTTAACACAATTTCAAAGTAATAACACCCATTTTGTAGTATCTCCTTTTGTGTTCACTTGTGTGCATTGTGATTTTGTTGTGCATCTTTAATTGCAAATATGAATAAATGATAAAAATCGGATTTTTTGTAGTTTTTGTAAATTTTCATAAAATTTTTAACTAAGACTGAAAACATCAAATGGTCTGAAAATTATATATGAGACAGAACATTTATATACTAGCAAGCACGAAAACTTTCAGTGAATTTGAGCAAGTAGTTTCTGAGATACAGGTGTTTTATTGGGGTACCCGTTGATTGTACAGTTCCCCCCCAAAACCCCCCAGGCTGGGAGTGCATTTCTCTTGTAAAACAGACAGGGCTGAAAGAGTTAAGTACTTGACAGAACCAAGGTGTGGAGCTTTGAAAACATTCATTTTAACAGGTTTGAAAGCCATGGAAATATCCATCCTGCCAACTTTTGCTTCAGCAACAAAATAACTCATAAACTTGAATGGGGCCAGGTTAGGATTGCCGGGTGGATGGGGGCCAGTCCATGACTGTACGGTGGGTGGACAAGAGTTTGAATGCCTTGTTCATTAAGGTAGGTCATAGTGACCTAGGCCTTGTTGTCATTAAGTAACAGGGTTCTGCTAGTGTTGATGGCTGGGTGCTGCTCATGTATGGACTTTGTCATATGTGAAGAACAGTTCACATTATGATAATAGTAGTGAATATGGACTTATCAGGTTGAAAATTGGTGATTATGGGACTACGGATACTGAGTCTTCCAGCTCTGAAAACCTGACTGCAGAACAACTGGTGTCAGCAGACACCCACATCCAATTTGAGTGCTTGAAATGACATTCAGGTTTCATCACCTATAATCACATCACATAGGTGTTTGAAGCTATTTGGCCAAACACTGAGAGTAAGTTCATCAGAAATTCAACCTGCTGTTTTTTTAATGATGCTTTGTTAACAAATGCAATGTCCATCTTGTGGCTGTTTTTTTTTTTTAATATCAGATCAAGGTAATGTCTCAACCAAGGCAATGTCTCAGAATCTATTCTACTATTCCTAATGACAGTTGTAGATCTCACATACTTCTTAGACAGAAATATGAGGGTCTTCTTCTACCACCCTTCATGAAAAGCAATGTGTTTGTTCCTAACTCATGGGTAGGTATCATTTAGTGTCAACGCACCTGACTTTAAAATGTTTAATCCATCTGCAGACTGTGGCAAGGCACTTAAGTGCTTCCATAAACTGCTTCCAGAGTTGTGTGAATTTTCACAGTCATTTCTTTGTTGGTGTGGGTTCTTGTTTGTGTGCTAAGTAATACTATAATGATGACCGCTCATACAACGTCTCATCTCACAAGACCCCAAAGCATTTCACAAACTTACAAGAGACAAAGGCAGATATACATAAAGCAAAATGTCAGCCCCTACTGCTGTAATGAAAACAAATGAAATGTAATAGTCTGATGTTAGAGAAACAATAAAAATGAACTACAGTAAACATAAACATGTCAGTTGGTGATGCTTACAGTGCATGACGCGCACAGAACATGGGTTTATTGTCTCATTAGAAAGCCTGGCACCCAGACCATTACTGCAGTAGTAGGAGGGGGAAAACTAACTGTCCAGGTGGGACTCAAATGCTGGACCTCTGGCACCTCTCACTTTATAGTTGGGTGCTTTAACCTTCGGGCCATTGCTTCTTAAAAAAACATGTAATCATGTTTAATTCAAAAGAGCAACAACAGTAAAAGCCTGCAGACATATCATGTGCTGAAATGATGAAATAGTCTTTGCATAGGCAATACATGTATGTCATGTTCCTACGGTGAGACTGTTTTAACAGTTGAACATTTTGCAACCAAAGAGAGCATGTGTAATATTTTGATATTGAATGTGTTGTGCAGTTAAAGGCAGTTAAGTAATTGGACACAAAATACTACAGCATTGCAAGAAAGTTGGTGTTGAAAGAGTTAATTCTGTTTGATGATTATATTGTAATGCTTTTTGTAATGACTCAGTGCTTGGTGTAGGTATTTTACATGGCTTGGTGTTTTAAGGGTTTTACATGGCTCAGTGTTGTAAGGGTTTTACATGACTCAGTGCTTGCTGTAAGGGTTTCACATGGCTCATTGCTTGCTGTAAAGGTTTTACTTAGCTCAGTTCTTGCTGTAAGGATTTTACTTGGCATAGTGCTTGCTGAAAGGGTTTTATTTGGCTCATTGTTTGCTGTAAGGGTTTTACATGGCTCAGTGCTTGCTGTAAGGGTTTTACATGGCTTAGTGCTTGGTATAAGGGTTACATGGATTAGTGCTTGCTGTAAGGATTTTAAGTGGATTAGTGCTTAGTATAAGGGTTCCTTGGCTAAGTGCTTGCTGTAAGGATTTTACAAGGCTTAGTGCTTGATAAAAGGGTTTCCATGGCATAGTGCTTGCTGTAATGGTTTTACATGGCTTGGTGCTTGGTGTGTCTAACATGGCTAAGCGCTTGGCATAAGTGCTCTATATATTTTTTTCACTTTTTTTCTGTATAAAAAGTATATCACTGCCTTCATCTATAATGATAGTGAAAATCTTTTTTGTTAAATTTGCCTCAAGGGAAATACATCTTTGTTGCTTACAAAAAACATTGATCTTCTTTCACATCTTAGTGATAATGTGTTAAACGTGGAACGTATGTAATAGAAATGTCTTTAAATTTTAGAGCAAAGGAACTCTATAATGGAACAGAAAAAAAGATTTTTAAAAAGCTCTGAAGAGGCAGGGTTTGGATGAGGTTGCTTCAGTCAGTTGCTTTGTGTGTGTCTGTGTGTGTGTGTGTGTATGTGTGTGTGTGTGTGTGTGTGTGTGTGTGTGTGTGTGTGTGTGTGTGTGTGTGTGACTTTTTAATTTTACCATATTGAAGGACTGTGCTCTGGTACTAACTGTTACCGTTACATGCATGCTATGTCTTTACCTATGTTGGAGAAGTGTTTTTCTAATATGCACTCTGTTCTGGTTGTTTGGCCCAGCACTGAACAGGTAGAATGCATTGCTGCACAGCTGCATAATCTGTCCTTGATGAATAGTGAGTGAACACAGGTCAGAAATGAACAAGATTTTCTTAAAAACAGTGGTGAGTGGACCAGTAAAGCTGGAATTGAGAAGGGAAAAGTTGATGAAAAGAAAAAGGCAAAAACAGAGGGTGATAGAAAAGAGGAAAATTCTCACACAGTCTCCATTAGTGTAGAAGACAATTTAGGAGGAACATTGGGGGTGCAGTCTTTGCAGGGAATCAAAATGTTCAGATTCAGATTAATGGATTAATCATTTTGACTTGAGTGGAGGTGTGTGTGTATCTTTGTGGGGAGGGGGGGACTTGTAAGTAGCTATAGAAAAAATTGAAAAGAAGTGTTGCAAAAACATTTTTGATATTGAGTTTTTTGTGTGTTTTTTTTGCAGTATGTCAGATTGATCATCAATTAACTGTAATGAAAGATAAATGCATTCCTGGAGATGTTTAAAACAAAAGTGTTGTAATTTTACACTTTCACACACTGTTTTTCAGTCCGCTTGTCACTTATCATAGGACATAGAAATTCAGTTTGTTTCTGAAGATGACGTCTGCACACATGGATTGAGTTCCATTTGCATTGATGTCGTAGATGCTATGTAATGAATAAGATCAAAAATGATCGTGACATAAGGTGCTTATAGTTTTCTCTCACCACTGTACTGACTCTACGGTTAAAAACTATTAAAGAAAAATTGTACGCATAGCAAAAAGTATTGAAAGTATACATTGTACCCCTTACGTAGCATCACATCAACAGTAGTCATCCTCTCGGTCTAACTCTAACAGATGTATAGCAGTTCTTTTTTTCATTTCAATTGCAGCATGTTCTGTCTTTGATCTCTTGTACTAGTTGTAGAAAGCTGTTCTTGTAGAAGTTTAAAATATGAAACTATATTAATGAAATTGAAGGACATTATGTGAAACTTTTTTTTCATGTTCTTATGTGTAGCGTTAATGTTACTTTTGTTTATATCTCAGAAGCAGTTTACCTCCATTTATATCTCAGAAGCAGTTTACCTCCTGTGTACCATGATTACACGAATTGATGGCAAAATCTTGCGTATTCTGTTGGATAAGATAGTGATCTATGTATGTAGTTGTGGATTACCTCTGACTAATCATAGGGCTGTTATTTGGACAGTAGTCCACAGCAGTATTTCATGTTAGATGTTGTGAGAGTGATTGAGCAGATTTATTCAATGAATGTAAACTGGAGTTGAAAACAGTTTTAAGATCTTACATGTCGCTCTGCAAACATTGTAGATATTGACATCTTTTCATTGGCTTGGGAGACAAGCTGGTTTCAAATGCTTCATAGTTTGTAGGCAGAACGAAATAATAATTAAAAAAAAAAAAGAAAAACACGATCCATTTCATTCTGTGTTTGAATTCTCATTTGGACAGCTAAATATTTCATTTGCAGCTTAAAGAAAAAAATGCCATGAGTGATAAAAAATTTGACGCTAGTCGCTGATATTGATGGTCTGCTGTTCTTATGGTCATCACACTGATTTAGTTTTAAAAAAATTGTTGAAGTAACGTCTTGTATGCACAGATACTTTCTTCATAATTATCACAAGCCACAAGCTTTTTTAAGCAGCTGTCAGTGTAGCTTGTTGTTGTGTTTTCTTGTCAGCAGCAGTCATGTATATATTTTGGTTTGTATTTTGTTTTCTTTTGGAACTTTTGAAAGAGTGATCTGAATCAGTATGAGTTTTCAAAATGACCAAATCTATATGTGTATGTATGATGTTCTTTGTCTCTCTCTCTCTCTCTCTCAAAGCCCTTATGCTGTTCATTTATGACATAATATGTATCAAATGGTTTTCCATTCTTTAAAACAAAAGTTCAATGAAATGTGAAAAAAGTGGTGAAAATTAACTTTGGTAACTGATGCTGACATACATTCAGGGATGACATTTGGACATAATGTTGTTGAAATAACCAGCCTTAGGGTTTGAGGGTTTACATTGATATATTTTCCCTCATTACTATTTGAAGAGATGCAGGATTTGACCTCAATCTGATACCACTGGTTTGGTGACATCAGTCAGTTCTCAGGGCATCAAAGCTGCTTGTGCTGTCACTCTGGAATTTCTTTTCTCTCTTTTGAAATGTTTTGGTCATATTGTAGTTTGGAGCTTTCTAGATTTAACTTCAAAATGTGGAATTTAATTTCAGCATCTAAATGAATATCATAATGTCAGAATTCAAATCAACAGTTGGAACAATCAGAAATTTTTCTTTTATATACAGTGGAGTTTGCCTACAATGAAAGTCTAGGGAGGTGAATATGTGATCATTATAGCACTAGTTTGTAGTTGCAACAAATAAGAAAAATCAGTGACCTTACACAGTGCTAATTGTTTGTTGCCTGCTGATGAGTTAAAATGGTGTTCACAACATTCCCTAGTTTATATGTCATCATTATGATGTTTACTAGTCAGGTTTATGGTTCAGTCGTTGAAGAATCCTAAAAGAAACACACACACACACACACACACACACACACACACACACACACACACACACACACACACACACACTCACACAACACACCAACACACACACACACACACACACACACACACACACACACACACACACACACACACACACACACACACACACACACACTTGTTCATTGTTGGACAAGACTGTACAAAAATGTTTCGAATAATGTTTGAACTCCACCAACAAGGCAAGAAACATTGTTGTGTTAACCCTTTAACTCCCTTACCCTCTCCATCACCGTAAAAAATTTCACCCTTTGACTCCCTCACCCTATCCACCTGCTTCTTGCAGGAAGCTGATGGATAGGATGAGGGAGCCAAAGGGTTAGATATTTGTTTTATTGTCATGGTAGACAAAGCATGATGCTAATGGATATGCAGAGGGGGTCAAAGGGTTAAGTTAAGGTCACTTTTTTTTATATTTGCAGCCCTAAAAGTCAGCAGTGTTCCTGCTGGTCTTTGGCTGGTACTTCAAAATTTTTACCAGCCAGACTGAAAAATTTTGCCAGCCAAAAATACAAGCCCAGACACACAATTGTGGCAAAATGCTGTTACGAGATTTTACTTGCATAGATCTATTCATTAGCAATGGGGGTGGGTGGGAGGGAACAAGGTCAGCATTGGATTTCTTCAAATGTTCTATTCCAGTGTAATGGAAAACCAAAAAGAATTGTAATGAAAATCAAAGATAACATACAAAGTAAAACACAAGACAATATCTCAGAAAATTGTAATGAAAATAAAAGATATCAAATAAAATAAAACACAAGACAGTCTCTCAGTATTGGAGTTTCCTTTGTCTGTGACAGATTTGTCACAGATCGTATGTGATCAAATCTGACTGCTCATTGTAAGCCAGCCATGTAAACTCCTTCCATTTGGGAAGAATGTGTTGATGACCACCCCTTTTTCACCTCATGTATCTTTCCCATGGTATGGCTGTTCCATATAACTCCCACTGCAAAACTTCATTAATAAATTTGGTACACAAAGCCCTTAACACAGGATTCAGGGAATTGGCAGAACAGCCTGATTTTGGATGCACAGAAAAATGGGATGGTAAAGTTTACTTTTGCCACTTCATTGATACTCTGATGACTTGTTCTTCTTCCCAGTAGAACTTTCTGACCACATAGGCTATAGCTTTTCAGTGACTCATTGCAGATACTCATGTGGTTTTAAGACCAGAAATGCAGGTTGTATGCTACAAACCTCAGTAAAGCTGGGAGACTGGATCAGAAAACAGCGTAAGTGAAATTGCTGTATGCAGACTGCTTCAAAGTGTTATAAGGTATTCGTCATTGGCGAGTGAAGTTTAATTTTTACTCGCCAAATATTTTTTCTGCTCACCATGGCAATTTAAGTACCTATCACTTTCAGGGCTGCTTGTGGCTACTGTGAACTACTGCAGCAATGAAAACATGTCCATCTTTGAATTTCGTTGTTGGCAGATTCCTCTGTATGAAACCATTTAGAAAATTTTACAAAATAAAATTTTGTTCAGCTACTTTGTAACATTTTGCTTGGTGAGTTTTTAGACCACTATTTCTTATGTTTGTCATGTACAGTGTCTAGCTATACCTGGCAATGAATTTGATTGTATTTTTCTAGTTTCTGCCCGCTGCCAGAACTTTGTTTTCAGCAGAGTTACAGTTGGCCATATGTCCTATTACTCTGCTTGATAGAGGTAACATCATTGCAATATATGTTCAGGTGTTTGGTCCTCACGACTGCAGAGGCAGATTGATGAAGATGTCAGTTTGAACTTGCTGTTCATACATGCATTGAGTGAGTTGTGGCTGGTGCAGAGTCTCCTCAGAACCACTTGTTGCTTTATGAACAAAAGATGGGAGTCTTTCTGTTGATGGCTTAATGATCTGATGATGCGCCTCTTTCCACTGTAGCTGACACAAATCGTCTGGTTGATTTTCCTGGGGTCCTGTTTTTTCCTGCTCGTCTACTACTTCGTGGAGAATTACTTGTCTGGTTCTTCTGACCTCTGGAAGGTCTTGGTCAGATGGGGGAGCTAGTCATTCTCCAGGGCCCAGAGATCAGATACGGCATCCGAGAGGAATACTGCTTGATGGCATTATTGTCTGTTATCTGAACCATGGAGGCTGCTTGCATGAATACCTCTGTTTTTGCCTGGTAGTTGGTGCAGTGTTTGCCTGTAGCAATGCTGGCAGTTGTGATTTGAGTCCCTGGGAGGTTGATGAGGGTACCAGCACCTCCTGTTGGTAACAGCATTAGCGGCTGACCCATCACGTACATAGCGTACTGTGTCATCTTGTACTTTCTCTGAGGTGACTTGAGGGATGTTAGTGCAGATTTCAGTGTCAAGTTGTTTTGGTGCTCATGGTTCTGACGTTGCAAAGGAGACAGTAAATGTGTTTCCAGAAGCAGGACTTGCTGAATTTGCCACAGCAGCTTCTCATTCTCATGGACAAAGCTTCTCTGTTTCAGTCAAATTTGGGTTTGCACGTCAAGGAATGTGTACACAGGCGCATACCAATCACCATTATTGCACTGTGTCCTGTTTCACTATGAATTTTCCACTGATTCTGGTAATAGCAGGAATTTGGCCCACTAGCTTTTGTTGTGGTAGTGAATAGGACATGTACATATTTCTTAAATGTTTCCTTTTGTATGGCTGGCCAAGATAATTTTCATATTCTGCCTTGCTGCATGTTGTATATAGAAGTTATAACATGTGACATTTGTGTTTGTATCATATTTCCCTCCAGCACCTACTGATCCATTTTGTAAGCACACACATACAGTTTCATCTAAGTGTACATGTATTTTAGTTTTGTACATGTTTTTGTAAAGAAATACATACACACATACACATGCACATGCATAGAGAATTTTGTATAAGTTTACATGTATTTTACTTTTGTACATGTAAAGAAATAATGTTTTCATTTGATCTCTGGTTGAAAAATATGCTGATAAAGACTTTTCGTGGAATTTTCATGACATAAATCTTGAACCAGTATGTACATTTTGTTGTGCCTCAATTTCAGAATCTCCACACTTTTTTTTTCCTGCAAGTAGTTTTTGTTTCAAAGGTGCAAAGTAGAACAGCAGTTTTATACATATGTAATGACTTGTTGATGTGTGACCTTCAGTTTGTAAACTAGAATTGGTTTTGAGGAGTGGTTAATTTTGTTTGATTGACGAAGGTGCTGCTTTCAGGTTTGTTGACAGTTGTGTGTTTGCAAACTAAAGTTGGTATCGAAGAATTGGTTAATTTGATGCTTGTTTGATTGCTTAAGGTATTGTTTCAGGTTGAATACGTGCATTTTAATGAAATTGGAGTCTTTCATGGTCTGTGATCTTGAAACATTGAGAAGTTACTACTCTGCTAGTTACATCTTTTTGCTGTTATGTATACTGCATGCCATCACAAGAGGCTTTAAGTTTTGGATAAAGAGGAGAGTTTTCTTATGGTGATGTACATGGACAGTGAATGGATCATACAAATTGCTTGCTGGAATTTGTGGAGTGCATTGCTTTTTTAGTTTGAGAATGTAAAATGTGACATACTGACGAGAGTTTTGTGCATAGAAAACGTGGATCAGCTGTAATTGTCAGATGACCATGAATCTGTTGCGATATCTTGTGTGTTTACAAAATTTAAAAGCTGTCTGGTTGTTCTCTTTTTGTATTGAATGGGTCTGATTTGAAGGGCTCAAATGATTTTATAATCATGGCCAGTGCACAGTTTGATGGATGCTGTTGCTCTTGAAATTGTTTGTCTTTTGTGCAAGCTGCGGAGTAAACTTTTACCTCTTTTACGAATAAAATTCTAAGTATTTAAAAAAAAAAAAAATGAATATGTTCTGATGATATTAATATTTTTATCTTTGTATTGGAAAATGATGTTGAAAGGAACTGTTATGTCTGAACTGTATAAAAAGATGGACTCTGGTTTTTTTTGAAAAATGTTTGGGAAGTGTGTTGTACAGATAAATCTTGTACATTTATGCAGCAAGCCAATTTGCAATATCTGTCCCACCTTCTTTATCCCTCTTTTTACAAGCTTACTTCATAGATTTTATTTCTTTGTTTTGTACATTTATATTAAAAGTAGACACTGATTCAAGTAGTAGATTACATTTTCTGTACATGAAATGCCTTTTCTACAATTTCATTGTTATTAAAATTTAGAGTACATTTTCTATAAATTGAATGTTTTTTGCACAAATTTTAAATCAGATTGGACACAGGTTCTAGAAGTAGTTTTCTTTAAATGGAACCTCTTTCATACATTGATTTTTTTCTGCAGTATATTTGTATTTTGAGGCCTCTGCAACAACAACATCGAGTTATGTGCAAATTTCTATTGCATGTATATGCATTTCAGATTTGTCTTTCGTTCTCTGATCTGGTGCTTTATAGATTGGTGGGCTGACTTGCATGTTACTTAGATAATTAAAACTGTTTTGTTTGGAGAAGCAGAGAATAGATAGAAGTATCTGTGTTTGCAGGTTTTTGACAGAAATGTTCTTGAGAAAGGGTAAGTTACAACATGTGTTACGTGTTTGCTGGTGAAGATCTGGTGGGTGTTATCAGTAGAAACAGTGCACCTTCCATCTGACTGCACAGGTTCGAGTTTGTCTCAAGAAAAACTGCATCCTGCCACCAGTCCATCAAGCTGTGAATGGATACCTGACCCTATTATGGGTTGGGGAAGGTAGAAAAACCCAGGTCTCTGCCATCTTACTCCTCTGGCTTTCTGGTTAAGAAACAACCTCACTTTTGCCTTGAGAAAGTGTTTCCGGGTCAGTTGAAACAGGTGCTACTTCATCGTATGCTGACAGATTTTCTTGTATCATTCTGGTCAGGTATCTTCATCACGGTGTTTTACTGTATAATTGTGTGCACACTTGGTAGTTCCTGAGATTCAACATGAGAGACCATGACATGCTCAAAAAGGTTTTGTTTGATATGCCGATTTTTGAGGAAGTTGGCAGAAAGAGAAAGGGAAACTGAGAACATTAATTTTTGACATTTGCTTTTTAGTGTATATTTTAACTCTAGAATTGCAATGTCACATTGTCTATGGTTGTATATTTATGCACACCTAATTGTTTCATGGTTGTCATCACTCTGGAGAATGTTGATATCATATTTGTGTGTTAATCAGCATCAATTTTAAAGTGAAAAAGAAGCATTCACTTTTCTTGCTGTTGTTGTGACAAGTTATGTTGTTATTATGCCCATTATATCTAGGTCATTAACATCCAGTTTATGCCTTTATTAGTGTTGTGCTGAAAAGGTTTAGAACCAGTGTTGAATTATAACTTTTAGCTGTGAATATTTGAGACTTGGCAAAATAGATGATGAAATATTCCAGCACAAAAAATGCATAATACCAATAGACGATGAAGCTGAAGTTTGAACAGGTGGATTGTTCTTAAGCAGCATCATGTCAAGATGAGTTTTCTGTAGCGCAGTTTTAGTTGTATGGTATATTACCTTAAGACGTTGAGTATGTTTTGTTTGATGTTAGCTCATGGTGTTCTCGGTAATGGTGTGTTTGCACACTGTGTAACTGCTTCGTTGTGTTTGCTGGTCCATTGTGTATAACTCCAGTTTCGTGCCATATTGGATGATCCCTTCTGATTAAGCATTAAATTTGATGAACGACATTGCTCAGTAGTGTTGTGTTGTATTTGCCAATAAGCTGGTTGGCTTTAGGTTGTGAATTTTAATGCAACTCCATAGTTGCAATATAGTTTCATGCCAGCAGGCGGAACTGAGGTGTGAAGATCATTAAGAATGGGAAAAATTCATGAGAAAGCCAACTTTATGTTTGTTTTCTTTTGTCTGTGTGCTGATTCTAAAGAAATAATTCCAAAGTCTATTGAAGAAAGTCGGAAAAAAAATTAGTGAAACCTTGCAGGAGTTCTTTTGGCCCTGTATTTACCTTGTGGTTTGAGAGAAATTGAAAGTAGTACCTATGGATATGTATTTATGAAGCAGCACATGTACATGTGCACAATAATGTTCAGTTTTCCACAAGCACATGTAGCTATTGAATTTTATTCAGTATTGTGCACTATGAAATAGTTCATTCCTTATTATTCACTGTGAAATAGAGACTGATAGAGTCACCGAGTCAAAACACAGTGTAACATAGTGACATTCATACAAGCACAAAACAAGACCAGTCAATCACTTGATATGTTTTGGTTTGTGTAAAGTATGATACATTGTTTATGGAAAAAAGATCCGCTGACCTGAAATATCTATACTTCTGGAAGTAATATGAATTTGGTACCCAAAGTGAAGAAGGAGGAAAAAATTAAAAAAGACAAGTTAATCATTTCAGGCAAAAATTAAAATGACACATAAAACATGAACAAACAGCAACATGTTATTTTTCATAATGCCTTTTACCTAAGAAATCAGAATGTTACAGTACACTCTTGCTTTGAAACTGCAAAATCAACAGCTCGTTGCTGTTTTGAAATTGCAAAAGTAATACAACAATGATAATGTTGGCAGCGCAGCAAGACACAGTAGCACCCACCACAACTACCAAACGATCAATCTTACACCTCATTTTCATTGAATCACTCACGGCTCTGTGACTTACACTCATAATGTTGAACATGGAGGAATTATTAAGACAGAGGTTTGAGGTTGGGGACGCAAACATGGCTCTCAGGTTTACAATTACATTGCTGAACACGGAGGAATTGTCAAGTCAGTAGTGTGTACAATTGTTCAGTGTGTCCTGAACAATTTCAATATAATTACAAAGCTGTACACGTTATATGTGTTATAACTTATACATGCTACATATAATTATATTCAGATTACCCAGCTGTAAAGTGACTCTAGCACACAAAATAAACTGATTCGTTCATATCAACATGGAACGTTTCTCTTTCATGCCAAGCTTTCATTCACTGACACTGTACGTTTTTAAATACACAAGTGGACGGGTGCACTAGTCATACAGTTAGGACAGTGGTCCTTCAAATGGAAGGTATGAGTTTGAACCTGGTGAGTAAAGAACAAATCTCTAGGTCAATATGCGTGAAGACAGCTAGTGCCTGGGTCCCCTTCATGTATACATGCAAATGCGCTCGTTAAATATTCTGTAAGTCATGTCAGTATTCGGTGATTAATGACACACAAAAATGCCCAGCATGCAAACCTCTGAAAACGTATGCTTGCCTTAATGGCAGAATTGAAAAATAAACATAAAACCAGAACGGCCATACACGTAAAACTCTGTTGTATGTTCGAGTACACATGGGATTTGCAGCCCACAAACAAAAGTAAAACAAAACAAAAACAGACAAATCAGTTATAAAAAGAAACGTACTGGAACCTCAGGAACTGATGAACTGATGAAACCCTACAAATTCATGCTGCCAAATAGATAAATATGAGTGCTGCCACGTTGGGATTTAATTCAAATTATACATTTAACTCTTTTTTTTATCTGTGTGTTTCCTGATAGCATGAAATATTTCTGTCACTTGATTTCTGTTTTGTTCAAATTCAGCTTAATGTTTAGATGTACAAATTTACATTTGTTGCTATCCATGTGTTCTCATAATGTATGGATGTACAAATTCGTTTGTATTGCAACCAAAAATTCAGCATAATGCATGGATTTACATATTCATGGGTACCGCAGACCTTATATTCAGCATAAAGTATGAATGTACAAATTTATAGATATTGTCGACCTTACATTTCATAGTGTGAATATGATATTGTGCTCGTTCATGCTCATAACATTTGCTATATTTCCTCGGTGAACTGCATTTATGAAAATGTATATGCGTTGCTCAGGCCTACAGGCACTATAAAACAGGATTTATTACATGGACGTGAATACCTTGCAAAACGTTCTCTCACTTAAAAAGTCCAAGAAAAAGAAGAGAAACTCGGAATTACCTCTTAGGCTAACATATGTACATATCAAACATATATACTACACACGTATCAAGCATGCCCTCATTTGCAAACTGAACAACTGCAATTATTAAGATGATCAAACCCGTTCTAACAATCTTTTTTCACGTTAAAATATCCTCAAGAAAGTTCAGATTTTGTACTTCTCAAGGTCATTGCGACCTTGGGAAAGCTTCAGTTGAAGTAAGCCTTAATGGTGAATCAAGGACTATCACAAGAAAGAAAAACTGAAAAATAGCTGTTCATCCAAATCTCTCTAAAAACAAAACAAAATGCTCGTTTAAGCACTACTTTGATCCGTGTCACCTTGACCTTGGAACTTTACCTTCCAAACTTATTATTCCGTAACTCCTCAACAGTCCACTGCTTTAACCAAAATCTGGTAAATATCCATCCATAAAGAGCTGAGAAAAATCATAGTCTTCCTTTTTTTTGTCACACACAGACATATACACACATTTCTATGGTCGATATAAAACAATGTCCAATTTTTAAAACAGTGCACATTCAATTTTCTGTAACGTGCACGTGTGTGCGTGAGTGCATGCGTGTGTGTGTGCGTGATGCTACTACTCAAAACACATTTTCTCAGGAAGTACTGGGCTGTCTATTTTACATAAAATGATAAAACACATTCTTATCAGCTGTGCTACAGGACATGTCTATGAGTGAGTAACAAAATTGTACTGCTATACACAACATCACATCAGATATGAGCGAGTTACTTACAACTATACACAGCGTCAAAATGCAAACAAATTTTCACAAAACGCTTTGAGGACAGTGACTCAAATTTTCATGGAAGTGAGATGATGAGAAAACATGTTCATATTAATGTGTGAAATTCATTTTGGTCACACATCGCAGACTGATCACGATTTCCTTAGGAACGTTTTACATTTTAGAAATAAATCAGCGTCGGTGTATATATAACCTAATGATATAGCTTCAATAGCATAAATCTCTGTATTTATTATTTAGATGCGTGCATGCTTTCGTCCACACAGTTGTTTGTGTTTGTGTGTACGTTTGCGTGCGTGCGTGCTTATATATACAATACGTGCATATACGTAGGATTGGAGTTTGTCTGTTCGTTTGTACGTCTATGTTCTTGTGTGCACTCACCTATGTGCACTATGTTCTATTAAACGCAAATGGTTGCTCCAAACATTCGAGCTAATAACACAGTGGCTATAATGAACCACGAACATGGAAGCGTGCAGAAAGGATCCAGCTTTTTGAGGTCTGTGGTTAGCATCTGCATTGTCAATGATTGCTGCAGTTCAGGAGCAGACCATCACAGGTCACGGTCTCAATCCGCGAAACTCTCCATGTCTGCTCAGAACGTTCAGTTGGTTGTTGCTACTGCCCTGGCAAAAAGCACACACAAAGCTGATCATTTTCGGAAAACACTGTCTGCAGTACTTGATAATACATGTCAAGAAAAGTGTATTTAATAATTAATGCACATTGTGATATAGGTTAACACAGACATTATACTGTTTATATCTGACCACGCTTCGCATCCAAACATCCGGATGCGAAGCGTGGGCAGTCAACACGTAAAGTCAGAACAAGATTGAAGCAGCTGAAATGTTTCTAAGAAAAATGATATAAAAGTTCCATGGACAGAAAAACAAAAAACAATCCCCCCCCCCCCCCCCCCACCAAACGAGAAGGTTGAAAGAGGCAAACACAACAAGAACATTAATGAAGATGATTAGGAAAAGACAAGCAAAATTTAATGGACATTTTATGTGACAAAAGAAATCTGAGCACCTCATCACAACAGGAAAGCTGGAGGGAAAAAGAGTAGGCCTACCAGGTAGACCCAGGAAGAAAATATTGGACGGTTTTGCAGAGTGGACGAGGACAGAAAGGACTGGAGATATACTTGCAGTGACAAAACATGGATTCGTGTAGAGGGCCATGATTGCCAACGCCATGCAGTAAGACACATGATGAAGATAATAATGATATATGACCACAAATGGGAATCTCACTTCACAGATGACTGCACACTGGCCATTCGCATGAGGACATCCCATCACCTCACCGACCAATTTGCTGCGACCTGCAGATGCCCTGGCCTTAAATTAGTCTCAGCAAGATGGAAGCTATACTTCAGCCAATACCATCTCTGGCTTCACCAGCTCTGATTGTCATCAGAAAGATCACGACGATGGACAAATTCTGCTACATAGCCAGTACAATGAGCAGCAATGGATCTCTTGATGCTAAGCTTGCGCTGCTCATTTCCAAGGCTAGTTCTGCCCTTGGAAGGCTGACCAAGACGTTCTAGCAACACCATGAAATCAGGCTTACCACAATAACTGCTGTGTACAGAGCACTAGTCTTGAACGCCATGATGTACTGTCAAGGGACTTAGACTACCTAGAGAGATGACGGCACATTCAACAGCTAGAACAACTCCACAAAGACGTCTGCGCACGATCAGTAACATGGCGTGGCAGTATGGAGTGTCCAGCCTTCAAGTTCTGAAGAAGATGGCTTATCAAATATACAGTTTCTACTTATCAAATGCCAGCTTCGTTGAACAGGACAAACTGTACATATGGCAATGGGAGACAACCACATCCCAAAGATGCTCCCGAACGAAAAGCTGAAGCGAGGATACTATGAGTAGGAGGACGACTAAAGAGATACAAGGAAACTCTGAAGGCCAACCTCGTCATCTGTGGCATCACTAACAGGAAAGACAATGCCCACAACAAAGTAAGCTCGTGACTCAGTCCATGCAGAGCACAATCTCATTTGAACTGCACAGAACAGCTGCCATTCGACAGAAAAGAGGTCAGCAGAAGCAGAACCTAAAGCCACAGGACTTTTTCCCATGCAGCACCTGTGGAAGAATATGTGCCTTCATGATCGGTTTCGTATCCCATATGAAGAACCATGCTATACATGTACAATTAACAAAAACAGTATGCCTATTCATCTGCACATGACAGCACGGTCCATTATCATTATCACCTATCAGCCTATTCATCTGCACATGACTGCACGGTCCATTATCATTATCACCTATCAGCCTATTCATCTGCACATGACTGCACGGTCCATTATCATTATCACCTATCAGGCTAATAAATACTAATATGCTGCTGAGTACACCGCGCCATGTATAACTTGCATATGTAACATATATCAGAAATTATTTTGTCATTGACTGATAGATTTACTTTGTATTTTTAAAAAGTGTCTATTTATTAATAAGAATTGATTCACATTAATTCAATTGTATTTATTTATTCAACAAATCGGGAGAGTGAGCTGCATCTTAAAGTAAATGCTACGGTTACCACTGATACACACACACGCACACACGCACACGCACACACACACACACACACACACACACACACACACACACACACACACACACATACACACACACACACACATACACACACACACACACACACACACACACACACACACACACACACACACACACACACACACACACACACACACACACACACACGTTAGTGGCAACAGAATCTGGGGCAATTTTGCAGAATGCCATAATGATGATATGATGTCGATAGGGATGACAATCACGTTGCTAAGGAATTCCTTTCAGGGCTGAGACTGCGTGACATGGTAATACTTTACGCTTACTTTCATAATAATTATATCTTGGTGTCAACCAGGCCTGGAAGATAAAAGACACCTTGGCGTTGCTCAGATGATTTGAGCAACACCGTCACTAAGGCATCCATATGAAGTAGATGAGACTCGACTGTGTGGTCACAGTCTCTTCGATAAGCTCATGGCACACTCAACACTTGGTCAGGGCCAGCATGGGCCCAAAAAATCTCAACGATTTCTATCACTACTGGTCTGTATTGAAAAGAATGGACCCACCACGAGGGGATAGTCGTGAAGCACCAGACCTCCACTTCGATTGAAGCCATTGTCCGTTTCACTCACACGTATCTGCAGGTCTGCTCGCTCTCTGCCCCAAAGACGAGAGTTTTCCTGAAGCTGTACGAGACATATAAGCGATTATTACGGACATATGATGTACTAGTCTGTATTTCCCAATTGGGTGTGATTAAATTTCATATGATTCTGGTTGCACGGGTGGTTGAAAATGTCTGTATGAATATATGTCTGAGTGAGTGATCGTGTATGTGTGTGTGTGTGTGTGTGTGTGTGTGTGTGTGTGTGTGTGTGTGTGTGTGTGTGTGTGTGTGTGTATGTGTGTGTGTGTGTGTGTGTGTGTGTGTGTGTGTGTGTGTGTGTGTGTGTACTTAGAGGATAGAGGGATATTTATATGGCGCGTTCTAAAATCAAAATATTTAACAATTACGTTTGTATAGGTAAATAACAATATGATAATGAGAAAGGGAGGGGACAGGATGATTATGTTAGGCATACATAGCTAGGTGTGAGGCTGTACAGAGTTTGAAGATTGTTCAAAAGGGATTCACCGCACTCGGAAAATTCCATGTGCGCATCACTCTAATCTGCCAGCAATTATCTGACAGACCTCCCAAGCCCGCACAAAACCCTATGCGCTGGCAAGGTCTTGAAATGGAAAAGAAGAAAGAGGGATCTATAAAACATTAAACTGACACCACCAGAATAATGGAAACATTAAGATGGGCAGCGAAAGGGCCAGTTTTCAATGTTGCATTCTGGGACTGAACTCAGTATATCAGGTCTTGAGTCCATGGCTGTGCCGACTAGCCCAGTTATACAGAAGCAGGCTGTGTTACTGCTTACAGATTTCCGGATCAGCCAACGTCGCCGGGGCTCAGTACTAGTTGCACTAGTTGCCTCCATCTTTCACAGTTCTGAGTGAATGCTTGGGTTGTGGCAATATTTTCTTTGATCCATTTTACGATGATGTCTATCCCATTTCCTCCTCAGTCTACCCTTACTCCTTTTCCATTACGCTTTTTCTTTGCAGGATGTTCTTCGAGAGGCCGTTGAATATAGTGTCATGACCATACCACCTCATCTTTCTCTCCTTTATTGAGAACAGCAGGTCTTTATGATGTATCATGTGTGAGACGATTTTTCTTCGGAATCCGTCGTTTGTAATGTGGTCTGTGTAAGAGATGCTGAGGAATATCCTGAAGCATGTCATTTCTGCTGTCCGATTGTTCTTTCGCAGTTCTGTTGTCAAAGTCCATGCTCATATGCGCTTAGGAAGGTGGAGAGCACGACTACATGCAATAGTTTCAATATAGACCTGACAACGATGTCGCTTGTCTCTCCAGACTGGTTTCAGTTTTGCCAGTCCTCTTATTTCCACGACAAAAACAAACAAACAAATGAACAAACAAAAACAAAAAACAAAAAACACAACAACAACAACAAAAAAGAAAAAACTCCTGCAATTGTATTCATAAACTGACAACTGTGTTTGGATGTTTTGTGTTTGAATATTGCTTATCTTTCATTTCTTCAATTCAACCTCTCATCTGCAGTAAATCCCTTGTAATTATGAAGATAAACAATAAAGAAACAAATAACTGAAAATAGACGCAGCTAAAGGTATCCACAAGAATATTACTCATCAACATCAAATCCTGCAACTAGCGTTGGGGAAGGGGGCGGGAATGGCTGGACACAGCAGCAGACAGAATCTACTTTCCCTGTATCTGCGGTGCACAAACAAACAGTTCGAGCATTTTGAGACTGGTCCCTTCTTTGAATATTTACCACCTACAGCCCTTTCTCCGACCTTGATGACGGTCTTCTACCATGGTACCCTGAAGAATGATGATAGACAGTATGTCATACCGGGTGACACAATCAAACAAAGCAAGCTTGAGAACAACATACACAGGATGGATATTTTTGGACATGTATTTGTTTGTACATGTTTATCAGTGTGCTCTCTGATGTATGTGTGTGTGATATACAAATGCTTCTGTTTATATTATACTTTGTGTCTTGTAAAAATGTCATCCGCAGTAAGTACAACCGTGTCTGGAGAAAAGCGTCGTACAAGAACGATTTATTGTTATTATTATTATTGTTATTATCATTATAACTATTATTATTATTATTGTTGTTGTTGTTATCATCATCATCATATTATTATTGTCGTTATTGTTATATCGTTACTGTCACATTATCATCATCATCATCATCATCATCATCATCATCTCACCATCACCACCACCATCATCATTATTATCACTACCACCATCATCATCATCATCACCACCACCACACCATCATCGTCAGTATCATCATCATTACTGTAATTGTTGCTCATAATGCAGCATGCAGCCTCTTTTTTGGACAACAGGAGGAGAACTAGGAAAGAGAGATGGCCGAAGGAGAGGCTAAAGCCGGTACAATTTGAAGCGATGATGGGACAATAAACTGTGTATGCTGGGTATTTTCGAGTTTCCACAGTACACCTCACACTGACATAGTTTACCTGCGTGCGTATTTGATGTTCTGCATTCGTATACACGTGCTGGGGATTAAGGCACAGGCCGGTCTAAACATGGGCTGGAAGACTGACAACATCTCCATGTTCCACCCTTTACCCGCAAGCCTTACTAAGCAGGGTCGACTTCAAACTTTCCGATTGGAATTACGACTTCTTAACCAATCTAACGAGTCCGACGAAAACAACACGACAATATGGACCTACCTGCTTTTCAAGGGACATGATGCGACCTTCTGCTCTTTCCAGTGCTTGGTACAGCTCCAGTTTCTCCAGGTCTTCTGTGCCCCCTTTCCCTGCTCGGTTCAACTGCTCCTGGAGACAGGACAAGACGACACCAGCACTACAATTATACCTTTAGAGCCACATTTCCCACACAACTTAGCAGCCCTTGTATATTCACAGAGTAACGTGATACTAATATGCACTTTATCCTGTTGCCTTGTCTTTTCTTTAGTATTTCCTTTTAATTAATCTTTCGTGTGACATTTTCTACTTTCTATGTTTAGCTGGTATCTATACTAACAATCTAACTGATATTCTTGCTTGAGTTCCAAGATTCAATATAGCATGGGGCTCGGCAAAGTGAGCATCTTTTGCGTGTTCTGATGTTTCAGATGACTTCCAAAAAGGGCGAATTTCTAACGCTGATGTAAAATAAAACATAGTGCCCAGGCACACCAGATATCTGTTTTAAGCTTCCATGAATATGCTCTTTTTAAGAATTTTGGCGCTGTCCTCATAAAATATACCCGTTTTCTTTGCTAGTTTCAAAATGCAGATTGCCATATTAAACCAATCAGAGTGAACACCAGCCAACTTTGTGACGGTCGGGCCTACCCGATAGGGAACAGAAATAAGCCATCAAACGGGACTATTTTGCTCGGCCCCCAGAAAAGTTTTCTCATACATTGGTATAAATGTCTGAATCATTCCACAGACAGATCCCAAATATTTGTTGAGGATTTATCGCAGAAATGTCAGATAGATTGTTCAGCCAAGATACAGAACTCTTGCAAAGGCAGTCCACATCAGAAGTAGAGAGAGGTCAGACCAAGACGTAAAAGTCGAACAAAGGAAGCACTCGACACACACAGAACATACCCGCATCTCATCCATCTGTTGTCTCAATCGCCTGTTTTCCTCCATGAGGGCTGAGTTCGCTTCTGAATTCGTGTCTGGACACAGATAATAGAAAATCTTCACCCACATGCGTAAATAATGAGAACAATACGAAAAACAACAGTGCTTGGACACAGGCAAAAAAAAACAAAAAAACAAAACAAAAACAAAAACAAAACAAAAACAAAAACAAAAAAACCCCACCCTCTTTACCCACATGTAATAATAATGCAAATATGAAAAACAGCAGTTTCAGTTTCTCAAGAAAGCGTCTTTGCGCTCAGAATGAATTCCGTATACACTTACGTCACGGATGTTATATGACGGAGAAGATCCGAAATAACTGTGACATGAGCGATATGCACGCGCACAAGCTCTATGTACTGGCAAAATCTTGAGGTACCACCTAGCGAATGGGTTTTATGTTATTTTGTATCAGTTTGTTACTAAAACAACGTAAGTTACATAACAGTGATATGTGTATCTCCATCTGGGAAAATAAAAACGTCTGTGGAAACGGATGAAAAGAAAACCTCCAGGCCCTCCTCTAACTCATCACACCAACGCCCCACACAACTACTCGTACATCAAAGAACATGTGAGTGTTTGTGGCTACGATACAACACAATAAAGTTTTCGTTCTGATGGTTTAGGATAAACATACTGAATGTATTTGTTTGTTTGTTTGTTTTCAGTCGCTTGGAAAAGGACTACAACATAAAGCAAACAACTTGTTGGAATAACAACAAAACAAGAAACAAACAAATCAAAGACGTGCATGAGAGAAGAGACAGAGAGAGAGAGAGAGAGAGAGAGAGAGAGAGAGAGAAGACAGAGACAGACAGAAGAGAGAGAGACAGAGAAGAGACAGACAGACAGACAAAGGGAAAGACACGACAGACAGACACAGAGAGAGACAGACAAGACATACAAGACAGACAGATAGACAGACAGATAGACACAGAGACAGACATACGGAGACAGACGGACAGACAGACAACGAGACCAAGACACAGACAAAAAGAAAGACAAGCCATCAAATACCTTTCACCGAATGTGTCTTGTCCTTTTGTTTCTCCAAGATACGTTCCAGTTTTTCAATGACCTTTTCTTGCTTGCGACACGTCTCCTCCAGCCGTCTGACCTTGTTGACCTTCTCCTGCAGCTTCTGCAACAGCTCCTGCTGGCTAGCGTGGGCGTGGGACATACGCAGGTATTCCTTCTCCTTGTCGTTTTTCTATGCAGAGTAAATTTCAATAACTTTATAGTTCTGACACGTTCTTCATTACAAAGACGAAAAATGGAGTGTGTGGCCTAGTGATTATAGTACCTACCTACGACTCGAGAAACTTGAGTTCGAATCACCAATCAGGCAATGTTGTTAATTTACAGGACTCACGGGACGCCAGAATCCTTAATCTCTATCACTGGGGTGCAGCAGCCAGCATGCAGTAAACTTTATTTTCGTTGTGGAATCACTTTTTCATTTAATTCCATGTACACGCGATTTTTGGTGTACATGCACATCAGTTATTTAGTGACAAAGTTATACATTTTTATGGAAGTGGCGCACAACGTGACAGAGGTACGAACTTATACATAAAAGTGCAGATGAATTTTCACCCACGGTGTTCAGCGAAGGTTGAAAAATATGCTTAGATTGGTCCGGTCTGGCATTTGCCATTCATGTCTTCCTCTGTCCACCTCGGCAATGGCGTCCTTCCAGGGTGCCCTGAGGGATGGTTTTAGACAGATTGTCAGCGCAATATAACTAGACCAATCCAGCTTGTATCGTTGTACTGTGTCGAACAGCAGCGAGTCATTTTTTTTCGTGTGCCCATCTTTATCTTACCAAATTTTACCAAATCAGGAAATCAAGAAGGCATACCCAGGAACATCACTTCCTCAACAATTAAAGCATAAACACAAGTCAAAGTATAGATCTGAACATACATAAGTTTAAAAGAGGACAGTTCATAACACAAAAATCACGCTATTATGAAAGTAAGACTTTCCTTTATCAGGCTTAAATGTATACACATAGTAACAAAAAATAATTATACCAGTTATAAACAAACTAAAACCATGTGCACGGCTAGAACATTCTGCATTCGTAATGAGAAAAATAACATATATTCATGAGCAATATGATTTAAATGGTGCTACAGTCTAACACACAAACAGACGCGCACACGCAAGCATGCACGCACACACGCATGGACACAGAAACAACACACTGACGAATCAAAAATAGCGAAATATTCAAAGGTTACCCTGATGAGTTCGTTCTGTAATTTCTGTACTTTGTCCTTGTACTGTTTCAACTCCGTGGTTTGGGACACCAACTTCTGTTTCAGGGAAGCTGGCAGAGACAACATAAAAACATGATAATCAAATTCTCTTATCTTCGCTCAACCCGTTATCAGTTATCTTGTTCGGGGGATTGAAGTACAAATACATGTATTGTTAAAAATTAATCAGAAATGAGGACTGAAAATGGGGGGTGGGGGTGAGATGGCGGAGGACGTGCTCCCGGTTGTAACATTCTTAGAAATGTTTAACTTGAATGAAACTTTCAGAATCAGTCACTTTCTTTTTTTCTTCCCCTCCTCCTTTTTTTAAGACATATTTTTAGAATTCTATTTTGTTTCGTATGCGCGTTTACGCGTTGTTTAGATGACACTTTGCAGGCAGCATGTTGCTGCACAGTCTGCGTACTCCGTTTTCTGTGGGCCTGCATGCTGGGTGTTTTCGTGTTTCTATAAGCCACAGGACACTGACGTGACTTACAGGATCTTTGACGTGCGTACTTGATGTTGTGCCTGTGTATACACACGAAAGGTGTTTAGGCACGATCAGGTCTGCACACATGTTGAGTTGGGAGATCGGAAAACAAACGTCCATCTTTAGCCTGCACTAAGCGATATGCATTCAGACAGGATCAAACCCAGAACTTCCGACTGGAAGTTGGACGTCTTATCCACTTGACTCACCTCACAGTCAGTAAAAAGCCCCATTCGAGAAATCTTATCTTCCCCATTTCCTCTCGCTATAACTGTATGAATGTGACGCAAATCTGTTATGAGTAAAGAGCATTGTTCATTCAAACATCTACGAAATAGCAAAGATGTATGTTTGACTTTACTAAGTCAAGTAAAAATGCAACTGATCTATGTATGTGTATTTATGAGTTTATATATCCGTATACACAGAACATGCAATCGCTCTCTCTCTCTCTCTGTATATCCATTATATACATATATATAAACATATATATATACATATATATATATATATATTATATATATATATATATATATGTATATATATCATCATCATCATCATCACAGGTGCCCTGCCGCATGGCGTTGGCGATCATGAACTTCCATCTGTCTTTATCTTTCGTTGCCCCTAGCATCTCCCCCACCCTCCTCGTCCCCAGCCACTCTGCAAGTCCGTCCAGCATTTTCTCCCTGGGTCTACCCGGTGCTCTCTTTCCCTTCAGCTTTCCCGTTGTGACCAGGTGCTCCAAATCCCCCTTCCTCATAAAATGGCCTATAATGTTGCCTGTCTTTTCCTAATCTTCCTCATGAGTGATCTACTTGTGTCTGCCTCCATCAAGACCGTCTCGTTTGTTTTCTTTGCTGTCCATGGAACTCTCAACATTCTTCTTAGAAACCACATCTCGGCTGCCTCAATCTTGTTCTGGCTTTGTTTGTTGACTGTCCACGCCTCGCATCCGTACAACAGTATTGGTTCTATATAACATTCAAGAACTCTCTTCCTGATGTTAATTGACAGGCATTTGTTGGTAAGAATGCTTGTCATCTTCTTGAATGCTGTTTTGGCTTGGCCGATTCTGCCGGCTATTTCTGATGTGCATCTGCCGTCTGATGAAATGATCGTTCCCAGGTATTTGAATTTATCAACCTGTGTCAAGATTGTGCCATTTGCTGTTATTTTGCATGAGGGGATTTATGTTTTTTTACTGATCAGTCTTCCTGCTGCTTAGTTCCAGCCCCTTACCTTTGCTTTCTATTTCTAGTATATTCACAAGGTTTTGTAGGTCTCTTTCACTTTCTGCAATTAGCACGGTGTCATCTGCGCATCGAATGTTGTTTATCATTTTCCCTCAACCTTTAATCCAGGGTCTTCTTCTAGGTTTCTCATGATGTTTTCGCTGTAAAGTGAAAAGAGATCTGGTGACAAAACAACCCTGTCTGACTCCTCTTTTCATATATGTATATATATATATATATATATATATATATATATATATATATATATATATATATATATATATATACATTATATATTATATTTATGCATATAAATATATGTTATTTACATATATACAAATATACACACACACAATACACACAAACATATCATATATATATATATATATATATATATATATATATATATATATATACAATATATATAGTGTACGTTTATATATACATTTATACATATGTATATAACCACACTTTGTATATACATAATATTATATTATGTATATGTATTATATAGTATATATATATATAATATATATATATATATATATATAATATATATATATATATATACATATATACATATATATGTACTCTCATGTGTGTGTGTTGCATGCATTGCATTTGTGTGTATGAAAGGCGTACATTCATCCGACTAATATCCTTTAATGATTTTGATGTTACTGTTATCATCTGATGCTACTGTTGATGAACTGACTTTACTTGCTACAGTGGTTTTTCTCCCGAACAAATCAAGCTTATCGTTATCATTGTGCATCTATAGTTACGATCAATTATCAAGTAAAGTACATCGAACCTGCTTTCTTCATGGACTGTTTGCGATATACGAATGAAATTATTATTATTGTTCTAATTCTCAACAGGAAGCCAGCACCGCAATAGGCAGATCATCCACTCGGTTGTATTTGTTTTTGTTTGTTTGTTTGTTTTTCGTTCGTTTTTTGTTTGTTTTTTGTATATTTGTTTGCTTGCTTGTCTGTTTGTCTGTTTCGTCGTTGTTGTTTTTTCTCGTAACTCCCACGTGCACTCGAATATACGAGTGGGCGTTTACGTGTATGACCATTGTTTTTGTTTTGTTTTGTTTTGTTTTTTTATCCATGCACCCACCCTCTCCGCCATAAAAAAGTAGTCATACTCCCTTTTGAGGGATCGTCGGAAGTCAAAATGATGAGTTCGATGGCGTTGTACCTTGTTCCTTATACCTGCACCCTCTTTCTCTCTCACACACACACACTTTCTCGCTACACCTCTCTCTCTTTCTTTCTTCTCTGTCTCTTTCTCTCTCACTCTCTCTCTCTCACCATATCTGGCAGCCAGATCAGCCCTGGACAGTCCGTCCATGTCAGTGGTGTCGATGATGTATTTGGTGGCGTCACCGTAGTTGTTGAGCTGTAGCCTCAGCTTGCTGTTGTTGCCCTCCAGGTTGCGCACAGTGTCTCGCAAGGTCACGATCTCCTGGCCCATCCTGGTCACCGCCACTCGGTAGTTTTCCATCTCCCTCATCTGCTGGTCCATCACCGACATCGATGTCTGGTCTAGGTCTGGGGGTCTGGAGATGTATTAGGGAGGTTAGGATGGGGGTAGAGTATGGGAGATGTTGCACAGTCAGGGTGCATTATCCCTTCATCAGAATTATTATAATCGGAAAGACGCGATTTTCCTTTAAACTAAGGTGATGTCATAAAGTTAATTTTGAAGTTAATGTTTGGGCAAAGTTTTTCACCGAAGGATTCTGTTTATATCATGCAAACAGCAGTGTTCTGACTCTCTCTCTCTCTCTCTCTCTCTCTCTCTCTCCTCTCTCTCCTCCCCCCCCCCCTCTCTCTGTATGTATGTATGTATGTATGCATACATGCACGTATGTATGTATGTACGTATGTACGTACGTACGTACGTATGTATGTATGTATGTATGTAGTAGTATATATGTATGTATGTATGTATGTATGTATGTATGTATGTATGTATGTATGTATGTATGTATTTAAGACACACAAATCGATCAACCAAGAACCAGCCGACCAACGAAACAGCCAACGAACCACCCAACTAGCTGACGAACCAGGAAATCAACCAGCCAAGAATCAACCAACCAGCGATTCAACCAACCAACAACAAACGGACGAATGAACCAACGTGCCAACTAACCAAAGCAATCGAACAGCTAACACCCAACCAATCAGCCAATAAGCCTGTTATCCAACTGCACCAACAACACAACTACGTAATTCTGGGTTTGAGCGAGCGAGGCGAAGAGAGAGAGAGAGAGAGAGAGAGAGAGAGAGAGAGAGAGAGGAGAGAGAGAGACAGACAGACAGACAGACAGACAGGCAGACAGAAGAGAGAGAGAGAGAGACAGACAGACAGATAGACAGACACGCAGAGACAGAGACAGAGAGATCGAGATCATCGAAAAACGACATGTAATGAAAAAGACAAAAAGGACTCCCTGATTAAATACAATGAACCAAATAAATACACCATCAGCGGGGATGGCCACTCTATCACATCACATCCATACCTTGCGTTTCTGGTGTTGGGGACGGTGTTGTTGGTGGCGGGGGGTATGGGTACAGTGGCCTTGGTGCTGGGTGGCTGAGCTGTGTTAGGGTCGTTGAAGATGTACTGGTACTCGGGCAAAATGGTCTCCATGGCGTCATAGGGAGGCAACTCCCCATCCTTGATCGGCTGAAACGTGATACGAGATGGTTTAGAATGACACTGGAAACGTTCAGCTTTACTACTGGATTTAAAGATAAACTGTTTTGTCGCCTGAAATTATCAGCGACATGAGCGAGTTTGAAATATTCAAAAACGAAATTTGTGATTTAGGAAGGGTTACTTTCAACTGTTGATAGTGAGGCCACCATTCTAAACCCAGCCGGTCACAGGTGGCAGATTGTGGATGGCCTTTAGATAAGGAGATCAGCTACGTAATAAGCCAGGCTTGCTTGTAAGAATAAACAGTCCCGTCCCAACTGGCGAAAGATACCATCAGAATCGGCAAGGTGACACCTGGCAATGCTACACTAAAAAAATACCATCTGTGTCCTGCGACGGAGTCATGAGTGGATGAGGGCTGCCTATAAAGCCCTAGCCCCTACGCCCACAGGTTTGGTCTTTTGGCCATGACCTAAGTGTGGGATAATCCCTACAGAAAACCTAGACGGCTTAATCACTGGTACCAGGCCTGCAGGCAGCTTCTAAACAAACCCTGGAGCCATGTAAAAATAACAGCTAATATACTCTATGACTAAAACTAGAAGTAAGTTGGTTTAATCCTGACAACGGCTGAAATTTGAGGCTGAAATGGAAAACACGATGGTTAATGACTGAAAGTGGACATACTTATATGAGTGACTTGAAAATGAGATGGTTTGAGCTGAAAGCTGAAAACCGGAGCAAGATTGTTTATGACAGAAATCTCTTAAAAGATAGTTTATGATTGAAACTTGAAACAAGATGATTTTTGTGTGAGACCAGTAAAGACTGTGCTCAAGGGCTCAAAGTCAAAAGATTTTTAGAAGTGAAACTGGAAATAAGACTTTTTATTTATTCATGGGCTGCAACACCTACATGTACTCGATTAAATGAGTGGGCGTTTTCGTATATTGCAATTTTTTTCTTGGACCCTCCCCCTCGCCGCCATAAAGGAAGTCGTACACCGTTTTCGGGATGTGTATATGCTGGTTGTTCTCGTGTTTCCATACACCACTGAACATTGGCTTGACTTACAGGATTTTTGACGTGAGCATTAGATGTTCTGCGTGCGCGCACACACACACAAAGAGGTTCAGGCACTAGCACGACTGCAAGTATAAAGGCCAGGGATATCGCACATATTTCTACTTCTACTTACCAGGCTGTACCCAAGAAGGTTCAAGCCCACATCTTCCCATTGGAAGATCGATTTCCTACCCACTTGACTAACGCGTCTAAGATTATTTACGACTGAACTGGAAACTCGACGGTCTATAAGTGGGAATACTATCACAGTGATTCAGCTGGCAACAAGGTAACTGAAATAAGAAATAAGACGCTCGAGGACTGAAATTAAAAAAGTAGACCACTTATAAATCGAAACTAAAAAGAAGATGCTTGTGACTGAAAATTAATTTGAGGCAAGACGGATATGACTGAAATGTGCTATGACATGGTTTATGATAAAAAACATGATGGTTTGTTATAGAAAACTCGATGGTTTATGATAGTAAATACGATGGTTTATGACAGTAAACACGATGGTTTATGATAGAAAACACGATGCTTTATGATATTAAAGACGATGATTTGTGACTGAAACTAGAAATGATATGATCTGTGATTAAAATTTGGAAAACACGGTTTATGACAAAAATTGGAAAGGGAAGATTTAATCTAAAATTAGAAACTGGGTGGTTTTACACTAACCTTTGAAAATGAATTACAACAAAAGGGGGAAGGTAATTTACAAAACGTAGAATCAAAATGGTTTATAACAAATTGGGAACAACATCGTTTCTGACTGTAATTGGAAACAAGGTGGTTTAAAAAAGTGAAAGTGATTGGGTTTTAAGAAAATACTGAAAGACAATTTATGACTGAAATTGGAATCAAAGATATTTATGACTGAAATTTGAACGATCCTCTGAAATTGGAAACAAAACTATTTTTAAGAGTGAAATCTGAAGGAAGAGTGGCTAAAATTCAAAACGTGATTTTGCAATCAAATTTGAAATGATATGATTTATAATTGAATTGGAAGCCACATGGTTTATGGTTGAAACTAGACGGCTTACGACAAACTGGAAATAACATGATTCACAAATTAAACTGGAAATACTTTAGCTGGTAACTAAACTGGAAGCAGGGTAAGATGGTTTATGAATGATTGGAAACGTAAGAGCTGTGACTAAAATTTGAGAAAAGATGTTTAAAGATTGAAATTTGAAACAAAATAGTGATTGGATGAACAAGAACAAAAATAGCACTGGTTAAATATGCATTAAACTAATTGATAATTTGTTTAATTGATGATGATGATGATGATGATGATGATGATTTATAATTCATAATCAAACTTTATTTTGATTTGTAATCTACTTAATATTTTTTAATAGGTGAAACGTGCATTCTCATCTATTTTTCGTGTTTACGTTTTCAGGGAAACAAACAAATCTCTCTCTTCTCTCTCTCTCTCTCTCTCTCTCTCTCTCTCTCTCTCTCTCTCTCTCTCTCTCTCCTCTCTCTCTCTCTCTGTACATGTGAATATTCTTGTCACGAAGCGACCATTGTCGTTGACGCCATGCTAACCTCCAACCATTCATCAAAATATGGGATTCAGCCACAGAATAGAAATTGCACCAGAGTGTGGACCTAGTAACCAAACACACACACACACACACACACACACACACACACACACACACACACACACACACACACACACACACACACACACACACACACACACACACACACACACACACACACACACGGCTAACTTTCACCTGATTTCTCATCAATCACAGGCAGTGAGATGAACGCAACCAGGCAACAATTGACTTGCCGTCTTCCTTATTGCTTCCCGTGTCTGGGACAGCTCAGTAAGGTCACAGACATAGATAGAGAGACAGGCAACCACACCGTTTTGCTAATAATCACTGTCTTCCTTTATCTGAGACATAGATAGGGAGACAGGGACCACACCGTTTCACCTGTGATGATTGTCTTCCTTCATCACAGACATAGACAGACAGACAAGCAACTACACCATTCCACTTGTGACACTGTTTTGCTTTATCAGAGACTTCAAACCTGAGACGTCAGGGGCTTTATTCATGATATACACTGTCGACCCTTAAGATAGGGTATTACATAATGCATAGTACAACGCAGTTTTAAACAATAAAGGTATTTCTGGAATTCATGAAGAAACAATCCATCTCATGAAATATCTATTTCTAAAAAAATTAACGCCCTACACCACAACAAGGAGAAGTTGTGTACATTAGTTTTTGTTGACGTCAATAGACTAAGTTTAAGTAAGCAAAGCTATCAGTAGTATTTAGGCAGAATGAACTTTCCCTGATAGTACTGGATGCTTCACAGCATAGAACAAAATATCCTTTGCTTTCTTTGGAATTCTTATGTCATAATGTAGAACAAAACATACTTTACCTTCTTTGGATTTCTTATTTCATAACATAGAAAAAGTATACTTTATCTTCTTTGGATTTTTTATTTCATAACATAGAACAATACATTGTTTACCTTCTTTGTTGTTTTTTTTACATAATGGACCTAGTAAATCATGAAGACTCAGACATATGTAGACAGACAGACAACCAAACAAATTCGGTCGTGATCACTGTCTCGCTTGATCAGAGAAAAAGAACAAATGCTCATTTTGCAGAGTACTGGCATAAGCCCATTAATAATTTTTAATCCATCACTCGCCCATAGAGTTTGTACGCTCATACAGTACTTCTGTTATCATTGATTGTGTTATTAACACACGGATTATGTTCACAAAAATACAAACACTGACACAGAAGAATAGGATTTCTTACAAGAGATAATTAAACTGCAGAATGTTGGTCATTTAAAAGTTTTACAAATTGAATCAGTAAAACAAAGTACACATATTCTTAAATAAAATATAATAATGTATATATGAAAAGTAATATGTTTTAGTGTATTTGAGAAATGTAACAGTAGGTCTCTCTTCAACGTTGCTGTGTTTTGATGGGATCCTGTATAAGCTGAGTGTTCCATAGTAAGTTATCAGAGTTCCAAAGACTTGATTCAAGCATGTAAATCCCAGGTATTAGAAGTTCAAGTTTAGTGGGAAGTTAACGGTTTGTATGGAATTTTGATCGAAGCGTTTATAAGACAGATCCTTGTGCAACTTTTTGCATAAATACATCTTTGTGTACAACAAACACTTCATTTAGGTGTTATGTAATCCATTAGGTACAGACTGGATGAGTTTACAAGAACAGCCTTCGAGACACGTTTGAAGATGCTAGGGTTTTATGATTATTGGCCCAAGCAGAGTCAAGAAACGGAAAGCCCAACTACTGATGGACATCAGAGTACTAGTTTGCAAAAATGTTTTCTGGTATGGTCATTGAAGATGGGAATTTGCATAGCTAACATACTTCCCTAGACATAACTAACTAGCATGGTTTATTAATACATACAGCGAGAGGCAACTACATTTCACTAACGATCGTTTTCTTACTTCATCGACGACAAATTTCAGTCTGTGCATATGTGGTACACCTCTAAATTATACACGTTCGTGGTTTGTGCAATTCCAAATCCTTTGCAGAACCTGTACGACCTCAAGACAGGCCGGCGCATAGGGCTTAAGCGCAGGCTCATTGTTTATGTAATAATCGCTTTTGATCTTCTCTATGACCTGGCATCTGAGACGTCAGTGCGTATGGGATTCATTCTGCGCGCAGAAACGCTACCTTGAGTTGAGAAACTGCAGAAGTGCGTGCACTATGCCGTTTAAGAAGATTGCCGATCTCTCTCTCTCTCTCTCTCTCTCTTCTCTCTCTCTCTCTCTCTCTCTCTCTCTGTCTCTCTCTGTCTCTCTCTCTCTCTGTCTCTCTCTCAAACATATGATCATGGAATAAGACAGCGAGCTGATACGATGAAAAGCTTTTCTCACGAAATCCACGGTACACCATCATGGAAGACTTTGGTACCAATTCTTGAGTTAGTACAGGCGTTCGACAAAGTCGTTGGTGCAGACAGCGAGTAAGTACAGGCTTGATACAGATATCCAGTAAACATAGACACTTAAAAACAAATCTTTAGTAAAGAGTAAAATGTCTCAACCGGACTTTCTTCGATATCAGGACAATGTAATGCAGTTCATTGACTGGCGGTTTTCCCAAGCGCAGCACGAACTGCAGGTTCATTCTAATGGGATCACAAACGTTATAGGTGAAAAGTTTAAAAGATTACAAGACAATATTACAGAAATTCTGGACAAAATAAATGAACTGAAACTTTGTGTTGATCGGCACAATGACGACATTGAAACTCTTAAAGAGGACAATTCGATTATCTTTGAGAGACTTGACAAACTTGAAAAAAACCAAGACTACATAGAAGAGGATGTCAAAGTGACAAATTTGAAATTTATGAACATTGAGGAGAGTGAAATGGAGGACAGAGCTACGACAGCTGAGATGATCATTGATATTTTAAACTATCATGATCCGAACCCCAGGTGGCAACCACAAGATGTTGTGAGAGCGTTCCGCTTAGGGAAACCACGACGCCCCGGAAATAACCCGCGGCCTATCATCGCACAATTCTGCCGTTGATCGGGCAAAATGGACATTTTGAGAGACAGACAGCTAAGACAGAACCTGAGACAAAGCGGCATAAAAGTGTCTGTTGACCTCACCACTAAACAGAAGGAATGCTGGATTTCTATAGGGGCCAAAGAAAAATTGCCTATTTCTACAACGGAAAGCTACAAGTGAGAGACAAGAAGCACTCCTTGTCACCTTTGTATGAAAACAACCATGGCCAACAACACAGCTGGGAAAATGAAGACTGGCCGTACGTCCAACACAACAAACGGAAAGACCATGACAGAAACTGGTACCGCAGTCACAATCAACAGCCCAAAGATAATTATAGAAGCCAGCACCGCCAATACACCAGGACCTCTCTTACTGACAATGAACACCAATATCAACGTCCCATGGACGTGTCAGAGAGGAGAGGACATTCCCATACAAACCCTACCTATAACAGAGACATCGAAAGTCACAGAAGTTGGAAGAGCCCTTTTCATTACGGTTCCAACCAGGATACCGCCACACCTGTTGTTCCTGGAGACTTTTCTTATAGTGAAGTGACACAGAAGGGATGTCAGCGAGAACCGGTCATTACAGGAGAGTGGTGTTCCTTAAAGACAGTGACAACATACGGCTCACTATTAATACAGGCAGACACCGACAAAATGATACCAACAGTTACCGCCAAGAAGGCACTGCCGTCACCCATGAAAATGATTCACAACGAGCACGAGTCAATACCCAAATGATCCAAAATAAAGATGGTGGCAGAAAAGTTACCAGAGAGGAGTGCGCACATGATCATACTGATAGAGACAGTGATGACAATAACGGTAGTGTTTCGTACACTGACGATGATCATGGCGAGAAAGACGAAAATAAAATCGATGTGACTGATGATGACTTATCAGTTGTCACAGACGAGGTTCAGTGTCAGAAGATAGTAGAAAAAGACAATACTGAAATTGAAGCACCAAATGGTATTACAGATGTGAGAGACGATGTTAGTGTCTCGCAATATGATGAGCAAAACGATAGTGACCTAATCGAGGTTAGGCGTGAAGACACTGACAAAACAATGACACAAGTCAGTACAGCACTTAGGGCTGACACAGAGAGTCAGATGGACACATTGACGAGTCCACTAGGCACACGCAAGCAACACCTGCAGAATCCCAGCAGGATTCTGCAGAGAAAGAACAGGACAGTGGTCCATGTTCACCGAAACAGCAGCGGCCAAAACGTACTGCCCCTCCTAAAAAGAGAAGCAGACAGATGCGCAGTACAACAGACAGGTCAGGCAGTCAGACCAGTATTCTGAACTCTATGAAAAGAACAGCTGCTGATAGCTCAAAAGGCGGTAAAAGTATGCAATGTAAGTCTAAAGCTAGCTCTAGTGGTGCCTCGGGCACTGATAAATAGGACATCGGCCGGGCCACTACAGCAAGTAGTAAAAACAAAAGGATAAGTTCTTTACCAGGATCCCAAAATGTGGACGGATCCCAAATGAGATCGTGTCCATCAGTGGTGAATTTACATTCATAATGTTAATAATCCACAGATTAAATTTCTCACTTATAATGTGAATGGATTATTACCGAAACTGGATAATGAGGATTTCATTAATTTCATTTCGCAGCATGATTTCATTTGTCTCACTGAGACCTTTATAGCGAATGTTTTTGATTCATCTTTGTTTCAAGAGTTTGTTGTATTTACACTAAAAGCAAAGAAACTATCTCATCAAGGAAGGTATTCCGGCGGAATAATAGTTATGGTAAGAAAAACTTTAGAATCGTTTGTTAAACGAATTGAGGTTGGAAACGAAAATGCTATTATTGTTGAAATCAACAAAGATTTGTTTTCAACAAATAAACTTATAATGTTTGTATGTACATACATGTATATTCCCCCTCATGATTCCACATACTGGAATAATCAGCATGATGGGTTTGGTAAGGAAGTGTTGGGACAATGTTTGTTAGATTTACAAGTTTCGCACGACGACTTTTATGTCTTGCTGACTGGTGATTTAAATGCAAGAACAGCTGATGGTAACTACTGTTCATTTGGATATGACAGTGGCAGTGTTTTAACTGATCTTTCGGTTAACAGTGATTTTTTGAGACAGTTAACAGTGATTTTTTGAGACAGTCTCATGACTGCCGCACAAATGTTTTTGGAAACCAACTGCTCGAGCTATGCAAAATGTTTGACTGTATCATTTTAAATGGTCTTTGTAAACCGGACTTTGATGGTAGTTATACATACATTGGAGTTTCAGGGTCGAATGTAGTTGACTATTTTATCGTATCATGTGATCTGTTTTCATCAGTTAAAATTGCTACATTAGATGTTGACAGTCTCACAGAATCAGACCATTTACTGGTTATAATGAAAGTGGAACATAAACTTGAAACAGGAATAAAAGCTGAGGGAAAAGTATCAAAAAATAACATCACACAAAAGTTCATATGGCAAGAAAATAAGAAAGACGATTATACAAACAAATTACAAAGTAATTACATTCAGAGTAGACTTACATTGGCTTCGGATACTCTAGACACTAATGTAGATAACGCTTTAACCATATTTGTTGAATGTCTCAAAGAAGCTGGTGCTTGTATGTACCGTAAGAAATGTACAGAGAAGAGAAAAAGATATGAATGGTTTGATGGTGAATGTGAGAAAACAAAGGCAGAAAGCAGAAACACTCTCAAACACTACAGAAAAACAAAAGATGAGGATGATAGGGTTGTGTATTGTGAAGCACGGAAGAAGTATAAAAAATTATTAAAGACTAAAAAACAGCAGTTTAATAAACAAAAATCAGAATGCTTAGCCAGAAATATTTCAAATTCATCGCAGTTCTCGACTGAGTTAAGAAATATAGGGTATGGTACCAAAAACAAACTTACTAACAATATAAGTATTGATGAATGGTTCAGTCATTTTAAAAACGTATTTCAAGATAACAGATCAACAAATGATGAGCGCTGCATTGTCGAAGTAGATTTAAATGAATCAACAGAACACCCATCAAATTCTAAGATAACTATAGAAGAAGTCAGAGAATCCATCAGAAAATTGAGGATAGGTAAAGCCAGTGGAATAGACGGTGTTACAGCTGAGATGTTAAAAAATGGTAACACAAATATCCATAATTTTCTTTTGAAGCTGTTTAACACTTTATTCGACCGAGGAATTTATCCTCAAGATTGGTCAAAAGCTATTATCATACCAATATTTAAGAAAGGAGATCCTGATAAAGTGGACAATTACAGGGGTGTGTCGTTATTAAGTATTGTATCAAAATGTTACACATCAATACTGAATACTAGATTGTATGCTTGGTTAGAAAACAATAATTAAATATCAGAAAGTCAGGCAGGTTATAGGAAAAAATATTCTACAGTGGATCAAATTTTCAGTCTGTACGCTATGGTTCAGAAAACTATGTGCAAGAAAGTTAGAAAACTATATGTTGCTTTTGTAGACTTTAAGAAAGCCTTTGATTCGGTTCAGCATGACAAACTCTTAAAGTGTATTCAAAATCAAGGAGTGAAAGGGAAGTTTTTGGCTTCGCTAAAAGCAATGTATGAATCATTATGCTCATGTATTCGGGCAAACTGGGAATTATCTGAAATATTCGATAACCTCATAGGCGTGAGACAAGGATGTGTCTTAAGCCCTACTTTATTTTCGGTATTAATAAATCAATTAGCCAATTGTATGGATGAAAAGGGGCGACATGGCATCCAATTGATGCCAGATTTAATGGAAATATTCATTCTTCTTTTTGCAGATGATGTAGCCCTTCTGTCAACAGCACCAAATGGTTTGCAAAACCAGTTAAGAGTCTTGCAGACATACTGTGCCAGCATGAAACTGGAAGTTAATCTTGAAAAAACTAAGGTTATGGTTTTCAGAAGAGGGGGCTTCTTAGGACGACATGAACAATGGTTTTACAAAGGGACAAAATTGGAAGTAGTTAGCAAATATTGTTATTTGGATTTCAATTTCACGACAATGATTAGCACCAAGGCCGGCACAGAACATTTGGTGACAAAAGGTAAAAAAGCAACTTTGCTATTAAACAGGACTTTTCAAAAATATAAAGACATGACTATAGAAACTTTCTTCAAGTTGTTTGATGCAAAAATTCAACCTATTTTGTTATATTCTTCTGAGATATGGGGACTTAACAGACTCGAGCATATAGAGAAAGTACATTTGGTATCGTGCAAAAGACTGTTGGGTGTTCCAGTCAGGACACCTAACAAGATGGTGTATGGGGATTTGGGAAGATATCCTCTTTATGTCAACTCCTCAACTACCTGTCTTAGATATTGGTTTAAATTACTGGAAATGAATCCAAATAGGTTACCTTATAAGGCTTACCAAATGTTAGTGGAACTTGACAGGGCTGGGAAAGAATGCTGGGCTTCAAAAATAAGGGAAATTTTGTGTGAAACTGGATTTAATATCGTGTGGCTGCAACAAGGTGTTGGTGATGTAAAAGCCTTTTTGCGTGTATTTAAACAGAGACTTGTAGACTTATATATTCAAGAATGGTCTGGGTCACTCAGAGACAGAGATAGATATGAAAGCTACAGATCATTTAAGACCATCTTTGAAAAAGAGAAGTACATTGACTCTATTGATATATACTGTTTCAGAGTTGCCCTTTCACAAATAAGGTTGAACGTTTTACCACTAAACAATAATATAAACAGATACAGTAAATCTGATCAAGAAAAGGTATGTCCATTTTGCAGGACAGAATCTGAAAACGAAGAACACTTATTATTTAGATGTTCCACTTACGCTGACCTCAGGGCGAAATTTTTAAAGGATTTAGTCAGCATGCCTATGTGCATACTGCTCCAATCAACAAATAGCCACCGAAGTCAGCGTATCCAGATACGTTTTCCACGCCATGAATAGGAGAAAAAAATTGTTAAAAGGAGAAGAAAAGTAAATAGTTATGTAGATACTAGTACTAGAATTTCAGACAATATTTAATTTCAATTGTAAAGATAAAAAAAATTTTCATTTGAATATGAAGGGGTGCTCATATAGACACACATGTGCATATGTGCCTGTGTATTCACGTTGACGTTGGTGTACTTATGTGCATACATAGGTGATAGTATCTACACTATGTATATGTGTGGATACATATGTAAATATCTATGTGTATGAGTGATTATGTATGTGTGCGTGTATATAGATGTGTATATGTGTGTGTGTATGTGCGTATATACATAATCTTCAATTCAGTCTATGGCCTGAACCATTGCTGACCGCCGAAGATTGAGTTATCTCTAAACTAAAAGATGCACGAAGTGCTAAATATGCATTGAATGATCATTTGGTATTTTCTCAATGTCAATTGTTTTGGTAAATGAGTGACTGATCTGCGATTAGTCTGATTAATTAATTGGCATTATGAATGTCTGTTTTTGCCAATTAACCGACTGTTTTGGGGTCGAATTGCTCTTATGTCATATATTTCTTGGTTCATTTCATTGTACATTAATTCTATTGATTGGTTTAGATACACTGATGAATAAATTGATAAACTGAACGCATGATAAGCTGACAACGGAATGATTACCTAATTTGTTAATTGATGGGTGGCTCACCGACTGATCGATTTATAGATTGATGGTTTTAGCTATTGATCGATCAGTGATTGAATTATTGAATGTATGGATGATTGATACGCATTATTTGAAGTAACGATTGCAAATTGATATATCGAACTCAGTTAAATTCTAGGTTATCTGGTCGATTAAGTCACTGGGTGACTGATAAACTGGTTAAATGATTGATCGATTGATTGATTGAGTGAGTGATTACGTGAAGTGATTGTTACTGAAGTGATATCGATTGTACGGTTGGATGATGCATCTGACCCAGTCAATTGAAAGTTGATTTGTCAGTTGATTCACGGGCTGAATGGCGGATTATTTGATTGATCAATTGGTAAATCAGTTGATTGATTGGTTAATTGATTGGTTGACTGATTGATTGGTTGGTTGGTTGGTTGATCGATTGATGGATTGATTGTTTATGTCAAGTAGCTGTGGTTGAATGTATTGATCAACTGTATGATCACTGAAGGGTACAAGAAACGTCAGATCTGTGCACTAATTGAATGGTTTGTTTGTCTGATAGCCAGTTATTGTAAAATTGACAGTTGGATGAATGATATAGATGCGGTTAATGACAAATATTCTTAGCTGGCCAGTTAAGGAATATGGACTAGAATACAAATGAAAGGACTACTGTAAATGCAAAGATGGATGTATCCCAGCTTTTGTGACGGTAAACGATAGAAGGGGACAATGTGACAGAGTTCACTGCAGTTTGATAGTATAACTTGTATGAATGTATAAGAAAACCTGATCTCCTCCCCTCCCCTTCCCCATGTATGTATTGTGGCCTAAGGCCGATGTACAATAAACATTTTCTGAGTTTCTGAGTTTCTCTGCTTCTCTGTCTGTCTCTGTCTGTCTCTGTCTGTCTATCTGTCTGTCTGTCTGTCTCTCTCTCTCTCTTTGAATCTGCCGATGGTCGTCTTGCCAAACTAGGATTTTGGACCAATGGAGGAAGGGCATGAAGAGAAAAATGTAGGGGAAAAATGCCAAAATGCCATAACAGTTCTAAACTTGGAATGGACAACAACGAGGTCAGCTCCAAAACCTGGGGGAACATGTCTAGTTGCCATAATTCTTCCTAAACATAGAAAGGGAAAATTTGCACAATGCTTCCTGAACTGACTTTATTGTTTAGAAAAAGTACCTTGGAGTTACTTGTAAAATCAAAAATTGGAATTTTTCACTAAACACACCAGTTGCAAAGGTATTCCTTTATCTCAAAACGAAAATAATATTTTAAAGCTAAGAAAAATCACATCACTAATCGACAGTTTAAAATCAACTGTCTTTAAAATGAAATTTATTCATAACAATCGGTGTCCTTGTGGTAAAAGAGAAACAACGTCCACATTGTTATTCACTGTCAAGCAGAAATATTATTTTCACCAACAGTAACTGGGCGTTCCATCGCCGGTGTTTTTGATGCTGATAAGTTAGTGTTTAACATTGCTGCAGGCTAAATTCAAAGTCTTATCAATCATTTGTTGTTGTTATTTTTGCAAAATCACCTCTTGTATTCATCTGTTTATTTATTTATTTATTCATTGTTACTTTTTTATATTTTTTGTTTTTGTTTTTTGTCTGAGATCACTTACTTGGGAAAAGACATCATATTGGCACACGCGTGCGCCTGCACACACACACACACACACACACAAGCGCACACACACACACAAGCGCACACACATACACACAAACACACACATACACATGCACGCACACACACACACACACACACACACACACACACACACACACACACACACACACACACACACACACCAGTAACTTTCACCACACCCTCTCGTCAATCACTGGCTATAAGACAGAGCCTGGCAACGACAAACTTGCTGTCGTCCAACTTTATGGTTCTGAATGTCCGGGATAACTCGACAGTGCCACAACACATCGGATCATTTATGTGCTCGACAAGCCAGGGGCATATTGATTCTATTGACTGCTCATTGGCGGCATGGGATGGCTGGGATGGTGACCCCCTCCCCCCACCCACCCACCCACCCACCCCCCAAAAAAGGGGGGGGGAAGAGGTATGGGTGGAAGGAGGGATGAAACATTGTGACCGAAAGAGATACTGTTTCCATTTCATTGCCACAATAGTTCAAATATTTAGAAACCATGAAAAAGTCAATTGCCACAATAGTTCCTAAAATCAGAACCGTGGGAAATCTACTGCCACAACATATCTTAGACTGGACAGAAAGAAAATCCCACTATTGTTCCTTAAACTCCGAAGGAACAACAAATGGCAAAATAAATTAACTAAGATGGAAAAAAAAAGAAACTCTATGACACCATGATCATCACCCCTATTGTCATCAAACCATCACAAGTGCGACTGCCCGCGTTCAAGCAAACTTGTCACTTTCTCCCACTGGACGAAGCAGCAGAGAAGTTTTAGCCTTTTTCTCCTATTTTTGTATTTGGTGTTTATTCGTTTGTGAACTTACGTTTACGCTTGACAAAGGCCAGTTGGCCGAAAATTTGCGCCTGTCTTGTCTGGTTGTATTAAATACGCGTCCTGATTCTATTTTGTGTGCCTGTGTGTGTGTGTGTGTGTGTGTGTGTGTGTGTGTGTGTGTGTGTGTGTGTGTGTGTGTGTGTGTGTATGTTTGTGTGTGTGTATGTGTGTGTGTTGTGTGTGTGTGTGTGTGTGTGTGTGTGTGTGTGTGTGTGTGTGTGTGTGTGTGTGTGTGTGTGTGTGGATCATCGCACTCAGGGAGGTTACCTTTGTGCTCAACTTTTTTTTCGTCCCATTATCTACACCATCTTAATGGCCGCAGAAGCTGGCACAGTTTTTTATATATATATTTTTTTACAATGCGATGATGGTGATGTCGATGAGGATGATAGTCATGATGCTATGGAATTTCATCTAGGATTGAGAATGCGTGACAGGGCTATACTCTTCGCTTACTATCATAATATATCCTGGTGTCAACCTGGCCCGAGAGATACAGACACCTGCAGTGCTGGTCAGAAGATTGAGCAACACCCTCAATGACGCATCCGTGAAGTGGATGAGACTCAACTGTGTGGTCCCAGTCTTCCCAATGAGCCCAACTCTGGGTAGGATCCGGTTAGAGCCGAAAAATCCCACAATGATATATTTTTGAAGGGGCTGATGGGGGTTCGAGCCCACAACGTTCCATCGGTAGTCCGTTGCGTTAACCACTACACCACGGCGACTGGTTGCGTTCTGAATCTATTTTCTTGTTTTTTTCTGGTTCATCAAACCATCAGCTATTATAGCATCGTGGAGGCTGACCCTCGTTCTGTGGTCATTCATACCCTGATCTCGTTGTGACCTCAGTTTTGGTCTCCTCTAACGCTTCTGTACCTGAGGTGATTTCATGTTGGGGTCTTGAGTGTCAGTATTTAATAGGGGCTGATACTGGAGGACCATGGTGGTGGTCTCATTATCAGATCTCTCACTCGGTCTGGCTCCACTACTGAGCGATCACTATCGTTAGTTGTTGGCTTAATAAACCATGCCCTTTGTAATTTGGATCAGAACAGGCACTGGTGAACTACACCAAAGTGACCCAACAGCAGGGCAAGATCTCCTCTGGTGGGTGGCTTTGTGGTGGCTTGACACCTTTGGCTCTCGTGGGCTTCCTGCCCCTGGGATTTCGATTGAATGATCTTGAGGTTGGTGTTGTGTTGCTAAGCCGGAATGAGAGGTGTGGAGTCAACACCACTGAAGCAATGTAGAAATTGGTACAGAAGGTGGGGGAGGGGGGGGGGAGGAGAGAAAACAATGGGGGTGGGGGCAATGCCCGAACAGCCCCTTAACTTAAAAAAAATCCACAATAGCTCCTACACTTGGAAGAAAACAATCGCCACACTAGCTCTACTACTACTAAATTACGAAGGAAAAATTGTCATATAGCTCCCATGCCTGGAAGCAATGCTTGCCACAGTAACTTTTAAACTTCGAAAAGAGAAAATATTATTATAGCACTTAGGAAAAAACACCCACAAGAGCTACTAACGAAGGCAAATGTGTCACAGTCTTAATAATAATAATAATAATAATAGTGAACATTTATGGCGCTTAATCTAAAAAAAAGCCCTAAGCGCTTACAGTAAACACACACACACACGCACACACAACACACGCACACGCCACACACACACACACACACACACACCCGCACACACACACACACACACACACACACACACACCCGCGCACACACACACACACACACACACACACACCCGCACACACACACACGCGCGCGCGGGCACAGATTTCAAGGTGGCAGCTGAAGTAAGAGTACAGAACTACAGGCTAGGATTTCAAAAGAGTGGTTTTTAGACTGGACTTAAACGAAGAAAGGGTACAGGTAGAGCGGAGAAGAAAGGGAAGTTTGTTCCAAATAGAGGGGGCCTGATAAGAAAAAGCACGTTCACCAAGAGTTTGTTGCGGAAGCGTGGGATTCTAAATAGATGGGCATCAGTAGAAGAGCGTAGCTCTCTGGAGGGAATGTAAACATTCAGGAGATCAGAAAGATAGGGGGGAGCTAGACCAGCCAGAGACTTATGGCATAGGAGGGAAAGTTTATAGTCAATACGCTTTCGAACAGGAAGCCAGTGTAGAGTTCGAAGCAGAGGGGAAACATGAGTTGACCTTGGGCATTTCCGTACAAGGCGAGCAGCGTTATTTTGAACTTTTTGCAATTTGGATAAGAGTGTTTGGGGGCAGCCAGCAAGAAGCGAGTTACAGTAGTCGAGTCTGGAAAGAATGAGTGCAGAAATGAGAGTTATAGTGCTTTCTTCAGATAGAAGATGACGCACAGAACTGATCCGTCGAAGTTCTAAGTAACAAGCACGACAGACAGAGGATACCTGGCTGTGGAAGGAAAGAGTTTGGTCCAGTACAACTCCAAGATTACGCACGGATGTGGAAGTGTGGATTACCGAGTCTTCAAGCTGGATAGAAACAGGGATAGGCACAGTAGACAGAAGTCGCTTTGATGCAATAAATATAAATTCTGTTTTGTCATTATTCAGCTGGAGTTTGTTGCATGTCATCCAAGACTTTATGTCAGAAATGCAGAGCTGTGTGCGTTGAATTATAGAAGGGATAGTGGAGGGATGGCCAGACATGTAGATTTGGTTGTTATCAGAAAAACAGTGATGGGATATGTGATGATGGGCTACAATGAAGGAAAATTATCAAAACAGCACTTAAACGCGTAAGAAAAAAAATGCTATAATAGCTCCTACACTTGGAACGAAAAAAAAAATGCCACAATAGCAGCTAAACTTGGGAGAGGAAAAATGGAAATAGCAGCTCAGAAACTTGAAAAAAAGTTTTTGCTACATCTCCCAAGCTAAGAAGAGAATTCTTGCCACAACACTACTTGAAAACGAATTAAATCAAATTAATCAAATTAAACGGGGGGAAAAACTGCGACAATAGCTCATAAAACTAGGAAGAAATTGTTGCTATAATTAATATCTCCAAAATTTGAGAAAAATCAACAATTTGAATAAGAAGAAAACAACAACAACAACAGAAACGTTACAACATCACTTAAATTTGTAAAAAGAATAATGCAATAATCCAAAAATGAAGCCAGGCTATTTGGCATGAATGACTGAGCTGGGTTGGGGAAGGCAAAACAACACGGGAGAGGGAATGGTATCACCAACATCAAGTTGGCCAGAAAATAATGAAATCTCTATTACTTCACTAATGACATAACCGTTGTACGACAACATTTACGTGTACCCTTTATTTGATACCAGGTGTTATATTTGCCTTGTGTACACAACAAATGTAAAAGTAGCTCGTATTTCAGTGTTAGTGGCTTACTTGACTTCAAACCAAGTCAGATGCAATCATCTACATAACACTTCCAACAGCACGAAATGCTACCGGTGATCGAGAAGTCTTAGGAAACGACAGCGAGAGTTGTTTGGTGTAAATGATCAGAAGCAATGTATTTAGGTATGTTTGTTTGGTCCACTGGATTTACCATATGAAATTCAGATTGCTCTTCTCGGATATGCGGTATATTTCTATTAACCTATTAAACTGTTGTTGTTGTTGTTGTTTTTCCGACAGAATTTTGCCTGGGACAATTCCTTTGTTGGCGTGGGAGTTTTAACGTGTGTTGAGTGTATACTGCACACGGCACTTTGGCTTATCGTCTCATCTGAAAGACTAATATCCAGACTACAACTTAACATCTAACGGAAAAGGAGGAGGGGGAAGAATGGAGAAATATCTCTGTCTAACCCGTCATTCAAAGCCGTGTTTCTCGTGTCTTAACTAGGAGCTTTAACCACTAGGCCACACACTCCAATGTAATGTTAGGGAAGGTAAGGCAGAGCAGGAGAAAAGTGGGCACTGCCAACATTAAACTAAGCGAGGTCTTGTCAACACAAGAATGATAATACAACCAATAGTTGCAGGACACAGTCTACCGATTCTTTTTATCCCATCCATACAAGGTGTTGACCTTTCTGAACCATCATCTTTATATAAAAAAAGCCATCTGCTCATGTGCATATACCACGATCATTCTGGTTCTTGTCCATCAAATGACATCAATGGCATTAGCGTACATGGAATTCATTTTGATGCAGATACGATCTTTGAGAAACTGACACTGAAACTGACTTTACATTGAATAGAAAACAGACGAAAAAGTGTTAGTGGCAATAATATCTTTGCTTCATGCAAAGTCAAATGCCATCATCTACACTTCAAACAGCAGTGGAACGCTACAGACCGTGAAATGTTCATGGATATTGTCAGTGCGATCTATTTGGTGAGAATAACTTTATGCAGTGTTAGGGTAGGTAAAGCAATGTGGGACAAAAGTGGTCACTGCCTACATAAAGCAAGTCTGCGAATAATGAGGTCTCTATTTCCTTCTTATGGCTTTTTCGCAGGGTGGTTGGTTCTTTGATAGAGCCGTGAACTCAAAATTTTTATCTTGAGTTCAATCCCAATCGCAACATTAAATACTGGCCTGTTCGCTGCCCGCACTAATATTTCCATCATTCTGGTGGTGTCAGCTTAGAGTTTCAAAGGCGCCTCTATCCTGTCCATTTCAAGTATCCTGTCCATTTCAAGACTTTGCAAGCGCATAAGGGTTGTGCGCAGTTCAGGGAGTCTGCCAGATAATAGCTGGCAGCTTTGGGTGGAGCACATATGGAACTCTCCTAGTGCGACGAGCCCCTCTTCAACAAACTCCAGACTCTACCACTAAATAACCTACGGCATTATGGTTGTAGAAATTACTTTCCTGGTACCCTTTATTTAAATTAATATAAGATGTTAACTTTAACGGGTATACACAACAGACGAAAACGTATCCATCATTTCAATGGCAATAGTTTGGCGGACTTGATGTCAAGTCAGCTGCAATCATCTCCATTTACACAAATTGGAATGCTGCCGACTGCGACATTTTTATGGGAAACACCAATAAGAGCTGTTTGTTGTAAATAACCCTCGGTAGGGTCTGGTCCAAAAATAGAGACCGCTATCACTTCATTCCCTGATGACATCACAGTTACAGGACCGACTTATTAATCTGTATTCTTTATCCCACACAAAGCCTTGACTTTGACGAAAAAGTTTGTTATCTTAATAATAATAGCCCCCAGCCGACTCCATGCTGGATCAAATGCGATCACCTAGACTTCAGTGGACAGTAGTGGAATGCTACCAACCATGAACATTTCATGGATTATGTCATTTGGAACTACTTGGTGTGAAGTATCCTGACCGGGATTAGAGACGGCAAAGCAGCTCGGGAGAAGAGCCAATCGGCAATTAATTCATAAAAATAACATATGAATAATGAGGTCTCTACCATCTCACTCACTGACGACAATAAGATCATAGGAAACAGTTTACCGGTACTGTTTATCCCACAGCAAAAATTGACTGTCCTATACGGACAACTGACGAAAGTTTATCCACCTTCAATGACAACCGTCTGCTGGCTTCATGCGAAATCACATGCGACCATTTACACTTCAGACAGCACTGGGATGCTACTGATCATGAAATTTCTATGGGAAACGCCAGTGCAAGGTATTTGCCGTGAATGCCTGAGATTAGGATCGTTGGGAGAGGTAAAGCAGTGCAGGAGAGAAGCTAGGCGTTTGGAGTTTGTTCAGTAGGGATTAATCGTGCTCGGACAGTTCCATATGCGCACCATACAAATCTGCCAGCAATTATCTGACAGACTCTCTGAGCCTGCGCAAAACCCTAAGCTCTGGTAAGAGGAATGTGCACTGCTTTCATAAGGTTGGCCCCGAAAAGAGTAGAACGGTACGGTCTCTATTACATCACTCATTAATGACGTTATGGTTGTCGGACACAATTTGCCTATACCCATTGTCCCATATATGGAATCAGATTTGCCTTGAATACACAATAGACGAAAAAGTGTCTATTATTTCAACGACAACTACTTAACTGGCTTCAAGCCAAGAGCAATCATTTGCGCTTCAAATGGCAGGGAAATGCTACTGACCATGAAATTTTCATGGGAAACGGTGGTGAGAACTATTTGCCCAGAACGACCCTGAGGCTGGAGACAGTTGGAGAGGTAAAGCAGCGCAGGAGAGGAATAGGCATTACCACTGTAAAGTGGTTCCGAGAAGAAGAGTACAACAATGAGCTAGCTCTCTACCACTTCACTTTCTAATGACATTAGAGTCGTAAAACAACATGTACCCGTCATTCAAAACGAGGTGTGTTTCTATTGTTTTAATACAATAATCTGATGGCTTCGTGCACATCAAGTATAATCATTTATTGTTCAAAGAACAGTAGAAAGCTACCGACAGTGAATTTTTCATGGGAAACAATAGTGAGAGCCATTTGGTGTATACAACGCTATACACTGTTGGGGATGGTAAAGCAGCAACGGAGAGAAAGCACAGAACTCTAGCATCTCATTTCGAACCATTTCATCTCATGTAGAACAATTTTTACCTATATGTATTGTGGGTGTTTTCGGCCCATACCGGCCCCTATCCATACCTGAGCATGTTATGGGCTCATTGGGAAGACTGGGACCACAGAGTCGAGTCTCATCCGCTTTAAGAATGCGTCATAGAGGGTGTTATTCAAATTTCCTGAGTAGAAACGCAGGTGTCAATATCTCTCGGGCCTGGTTGACGCCAGGATAGATTATGAAAGTAAGTGTAGAGTACAGCCCTGTCACTCAGTCTCACTAACATATCGTCACTATCGTCCCTGTCGTCATCATCATGGCATAGTGAAAAACTGTCCCATAGTCTGTGGTTTTTCATGCTCTGCTCTCATTATGACCTCTATTTGGATGGGTTTGGAGGAGTGTTGAAAAGCCGAAATGAGCAACTTGGGGATAGTAACACAAGAACAGTGCAAAAAATGGGGCAGTAAACAAACAAAAAACAAAACAGAAGAACAACAAACAAAGAAACAAAAACACATCAACGACCAAAAAGCAAAAAAACACCCTCTGTACATATCCTTTATTCAATATAAAGTGTAAGATTATTTTGTGTATAAAACGAACGTAAAAGTTGTTGCCATTTCAGTTACAATGGCCTTGCTGACGGGCGCGAGTCGAGTGGTTAGGTCACTGGTCTTCTGACCAGAAGGTCTCGGTCTGCTGATGGTTAAATGATGGATATTTTTCTCATCTCTCAGGTCAAAGTAATTGCAGACATATCGGTATGCACAAGAACACAGAACATCAATTGTGCATGAAAACATCCGGCATACACTCCCCCACCCCCACCCCCACTTAAAAGAAACGAGAGTATGTCTGTCTTAATGGCAAGGTTACAAAACAACAACAACAACAAAAAAGCAAAATAAGGCCATACATGTAAAAACCCACTTACATTTTTGAGTGCACGTGGGAGTTCCGGTTCACAAACCACACACACATACACATACACGCATGCGTGCCTGCACGCTCACACACCGCTATGTAATCAAACCCTGCTAATAATCTCCCTTTTCATAAACACATTATCTCAGAAAATCCATCCTGAAGAAGCATCAGATGAAATTAAACGTGACGTGACGCGAGGACAGTACTAAACTATCACAATAGTGAAAACAAATGAACATTGTCAGCAACTGTGAAAACATAATATGAACATTGTCAGCAGCTGTGAAAACATAATATGAACATTGTCAGCAGCTGTGAAAACATAATATGAACATTGTCAGCAGCTGTGAAAACATAATATGAACATTGTCAGCAGCTGTGAAAACATAATATGAACATTGTCAGCAGTTGTAAAACGTAATATGAACATTGTCAGCAGCTGTGAAAACATAATATGAACATTGTTAGCAGCTTCTGAGAAAGTGTTGTTCTTATATCTTCCTCAATCATTGTTGATTTTAGGCACTTTTGGGGGGCATGTGATCTTGACTGGAGCTTTACTTATTAGACTGATGCTTTCGTGACATTCAACAACATCCCGTCTTTGATCCAAATTTGATAAAGATCCACCCGCCAGAAACAACTGAGAAAATCTTGCTAACATATTTTTGTCACAGACACACATACACACCTGTCGATATGAAACAATCTTTTTTTTTCAAAGGGCAATTGAAAAAACAACTGTCTCCTTTATTGACGCAAAGTGTTATGTTTGCCATGTGTACACAACGACTGTACAGACTGTTATCATTTCTATTAAAAAGACTTGACTGGCTGGCTCTTTGCCAAGTCGAATGCGATCGTGAAGAATTCAGTTATTTGTCTTCACTTCAAAACATAGTGTGGTATTGCCGAGTGCGTAAAATTATCGCTACTGTACTTAAGATGTGCAGGAAATTTGTTTAGTGTGCTCGCGCGTGTGTGCCTGCGCGCGCGCGCGTTTGTTTGTGTGTGTGTGTGTGAGTGCACGTGCGTGTATGCGTGGGTTGTGTGTGTGTGTGTGTGTGTGTGTGTTGTGTGTTGTGTGGTGTGTGTGTGTGTGTGTGGAGTGTGTGCAAGTGCGCGAGCGTGCACATGTGCATGTGTATTGGAAAATGTACATGTATACGCATAATATACATTTTTTCTACTTTTCTCTTTGCCTTCATTTTTAAGTTGTGTCTGGTATCAACTGTTGTTTGAGTCTTCTTTTTGTCCTCAGTTCAAACTTTACAAATGTGGAGCTGTCGTTCAGGTGAGAAATTCAAACTGTCCTTCAAAAGCCGATGTACCGTAATATTACGACAATGTATCACTATATCCCCAATAGAAAGGCTCATAAAAACAGCAATGTAAACAGTTCCTATCTCCAGGATAAGCCGATGGACAGAGAAGAAGTGTATTCGATATTATTTTGATCGTATGACTCGAGATATCGTGGGATCAACATTCTCGATGCACCGAGAGACATAGGTGTGCAACCAAACACACACACACACACACACACACACACACACACACACACACACACACACACACACACCCCACACACACACACACTCACTCACTCACTCACTCACCACACACACACACACACACACACACACACACACACACACACACACACACACACACACACACACACACACACACACAACTTCTGTCTTTTTCCATTTCACACTGATAAACACAGCTGCAAGGTGAGTAAAGGCCAAAGTATATCCTCCAGTGTCAATATCATTTTCAACAGTAAGCTCGTGTATCTATTTCTGTTCAGCTACTTGAATGCAATTGTACTCTCAGTTCGTGTGTTCTTTTGATACAGATAATCCAGTTTTATTTAGCTATGTCCCACAAAATGATCCTGAATCTTGTCAGTTTGAAACAAGCTGGATTTAAACAAGTTTCAATCAACGCACTATCGACGCATCATACATCATTACGCCGTACTTTGATGGTATAAAGTAAGTGATAAAAAAAGTTTAATCAAAGTATTGTACAGTATTCTGAACTATGAACCAAACAACCCTGATCAAAACAAACACATGTGAGTGAAAACAACAACAACAACAAAAGACGTAAGTCGAAAAAGCGATGGAAGGGTTTGGGGGAGGGGGGGGGGGGATAAATGCAAAACAAACAAAAACAAAACTATCATATACATAATGCTCACCTCGGAAGTGTAAGGCCTGTAGTACATAGTCGCCATTTCGACAACTTGTTGCGTCAAACTCAACGCACAAATTTATACAAAACCTCCAGCCAACTTATCAGTGTCTCTCAAACAAATAGGAGAATGTCAGAACACTAACCATCTGCCAATTCAGACAAAACTCCCTCACGCTACTTCGTAATTAAAACACAACAAGTGGTCACTCAAGCGCTGCATCGTCTCTCTCAACTCGAGACGAGGTATATTTATCGATTATAGGGTTGGGATCTAATAAATGTTTAAAGCGAGCGACTGTTTGGAGAGTAGGGCTGGGTTGGGGGGCAGGCTTGCTCTGCGTGTGCTCGCAGCTCGAGACACTTGTGTTTTCGAGTCGCTAAGTAACGGCCACCCGTTTGACGTTTGACGCCTGGGACGACCTGAAGAGATAATGGGACCTTTCTTCTCCCTTTTCTTCTCTTGCCAAGGGAAAATGCAGGACCAACCTTAGAAGAATCGAGAGTAAAGCAAATACGTGTGTGTTAGATTCTGGTTGACTTGGGGTACTGTTTGTGTCTATGTAGGCCTTAAGTGTGCTAGATTTGTGTTCTTTCTTTGTTAAGTCCCTTAAGTGGGAAAAAGGGAAAGTGATTTATAACTTCTGCCTCTGTCTCTTTCACATATGTGTGTGTGTGTGTGTGTGTGTGTGTGTGTGTGTGTGTGTGTGTGTGTGTGTGTGTGTGTGTGTGTGTGTGTGTGTGTGTGTGTGTGTGTGTCTCCCTTCCCCCCTCTCTCTCATAACATGGATGGAAAGTGATGGGACTTTTCCTAAAACAGAGATTAAAGAAATGTAAACACACGGAGGAGACAACTGGAGGAAGGGTGGCTTTGTTTGAAGTTTGTTTGTCTGTTTGTTTTCATGTTTGTCATAGTTTCTGTTCACTGTTGCTTTTTTGTTTGTTTTGTTTATGCTGTTTTTTTCTTGATTTCGTTTATTTGTTCAATTCGTTTATTGTTTTCTGATGTTGAGATGTGTGTGTGTGTGCATGCATGCGCGCACGCGTTTGTGTGTGAGTGTGTGTGCGCGTGCTTGTGCGTGTGCGTGTTTGCGTGTGTGTGTGTGTGTGCATGCGTGCTTGAGTGTCATATCCGTGTTGGATTTGATCTTTTTGTAACACTGACATGGCTTGCAGGATCTTCAACGTGTGTTTGGGCACACGATGAGCATTCCTGTATGCAGACATGTTGACCTGGAATATCGGAAGTATATTTTCACTCTTTGACCACCAGGCACTATTAGACAGGATTGAAACCTTCCGACTGGAAGTACCCATGTCTTGATGTCTTAACCATCGCGCCCGTCCAAAACCACGGCAATTCTTTTCCCTCTCCAATAAAACAAAAGGCAATCAACTGGATAATCAAGGAAATAAAGAGTTGCGATACAAGAAAATATAAGGAGTTATGGTACAAAGAAATAAAGAGTTATGTACAAAGAAATAAAGAGTTATAATACAAGGAAGTAAAGATTTTTACAACAAGGAAGTAAAGATTTTTACAACAAGGATAGTTAAGATAAGGACATAAAGATTTGTAATACAAGGAAATGAAGAATTACAATAAAGAATATAAAGTGTTATGATAGAAGGGCACAGCGAGTTATGATACAAGGACACAAAGAGTTGTAATACAATGACATAACGAGCTGTAATACAAGGACACAAACAGTTGTAATACAATGACATAACGAGCTGTAATACAAGGACACAAACAGTTGTAATACAATGACACGACGAGCTGCTGTAATACAAAGACACAAGAAGTTATAATACAAAGACACAAAAAGTTGTAATACAATGACACAACGAGCTGTAATACAAAGACACAAAAAGTTGTAATACAATGACACAACGAGCTGTAATACAAGGACACAAACAGCTGTAATACAAGGACACAACGAGCTGTAATACAATGACACAAAGTTATAATACAAGGACACAACAAGTTATAGTACAATGACACGAGCTGTAATACAAGGACACAAAGAGGTGTACATAATACAACACGAGTTGTAAGACAATGACACAACGAGTTGTAATACAAGGACATGAGTAGTGTTGTAATGATATGACAGAAAGAGTTGTAATACAAATATATGAAGAGTTATAATACACGGACATAAAAGAGTTTGTATACAAAGACGTACAGATTAGAATTATAACATAAGGGAAAAGAATAGTAATACAAGAAAAACATACTGTCATTAGAAAAATAATCATTAGCGACAAGAAAAGAGTTTTACAATGCAGAATAAGGAAACACAACACAGCACAGCATAACACAACACCGCACAGCACAGTACAGCACAGCACAGCACAGCACAGCACAACACAACACAACACAACACAACACAACACAACACAACACAACACAACACAACACAGCACAGCACAGCACAACACATTTCAGCACAACATAGTACAATTTTTCTTCATTAAAATCAATTTGGAAATTACGAAATGCATCCACTTGGATCGTAAATTAAACACACACACACACACACACACACACACACACACACACACACATACACACACACACACACACACACACACACACACACACACACACACACACACACACACACACACATACACACACACACAAACACACACACTTATTATTCTCACACATCAATTGTAAACACAAACCAGCCATGCTTTAGCCCTAGAGATCAGTGGTAAAATGTTAGATACAGAAAACTCATTTCCATTACCTCGACGCGTCTCCATAGTCAGACAGTTCAATCCACTGTTATCGCAATAAAAATGGGTCATGCCTCTTCCAACGTTGATCTATTCCAACACATATATATCTGGTGGGTCCAGCATGTCATCTGAATTTGATAAATGCCGAGTACACACGAGAAATCGTTAATGGTACGGTTTCCACACAGACAACCAGACAAATAAATAGAAGGGATCGACCTTATCCAATCTATTCCTTTTTTTCTACATAAAGGCAGAATGAAAAGGCCCATGGCAAGCACTGTGTAATGGTTCTGGTCTTTAAAAGAACATGTCTTCTTAATGGGCGTTTATTCAATGGGAGGTTCAAATTCCTGAGCTTTTCATTTTCGTTGCCTGTCAAAACACACACACACACACACACACATACACACACACACACCACACGCATACACACACACACACACACACAGAGCAAGAGAGAGAGAGAGAGAGAGAGAGACAGACAGACAGAGACAGAGACAGAGAGAGAGAGACAGACAGACAGAGGCAGAGATAGAGATAGAGACAGACAGACAGACAGACTGACAGATAAACAGAGACAGAGAAACAGAGACACAGAGAGGGACACAGAGAGAGACAGTAAGAGAGAGACAGAGAGAGAAGAGAGACAGAAACAGAGCCAGAGAGAGAGAGAGCGCGCGCGAGAGAGAGAGAGCGCGCGAGAGTGAGAGAGAGAGACAGAGAGAGAGAGACAGAGACAGACAGAGAGACAGATAGATAAATAGAGAGAGAGATAAATAGAGACAGAGACAGAAAGTAAGCGAGAGAAAGGGGGAAGGGAGGAGGGGCACTGATACAAATCGACAAAGCAGTGTCCATATCAGTATAAGGACAAATATGTATAAAAAATAAAAACAAATTTCTCGCCCTGTTAGGACCTAGATTTTCACCACATTTGAGCTATATGCCCAGATAAGGGGAAAAGACACATCTTATACTTGGGAAGGTTGTTCCAGAGTCTGAGATCATGAGGGAGTAAGATGGCAGAGACCTCAACGTTTCTCGGGATTCGCGTTGTGAGGGCGGTGCCCTTTTCCGCCCCTTTGCTGATTTACCTTCTCCAGCCCCGAAGAAGGTCAGGTAACCATCCACAGCTGGGTAGACTGGAAGCACAAAGTTTCTTCTGGGCCAGTATCGAACCTGTGTAAACGTTTGCAGGCAGACTAGAAGGCGGGAAGTTCTACCTCTACGCTAACAAAGTCTGCAAAAGGTATATGCTAATGATCTAACCAATGGCCCTTGACACTGTGATTGTAGCTGTTGTTTCATAAAAAGCACATATAACCACAATCTTTGAAGTCTACTCAAGACTGAAGTCTCATATGCACAAGTCTGATTGACCCAATAGACCCATTTCACTTAAAGCGGCCTATGATATTAACATGACAATGTTTGGTGATGACTTCTGTCTTCTTATTGAGTAACAGCTTCCACCTTCTTGCTGAGTAACAAATTCCGGCTTCTTGCTGAGTAACAACATCCGGCTTCTTGCTGAGTAACAATTCCGACTTCTTGTTGAGTAACAACTTCCGGCTTCTTATTGAGTAGCAACTTCCGCTTCTTGCTGAGTAACAACTTCCGGCTTCTTACTGAGTAACAACTTTCAGCTTCTTGTTGAGTAACAACTTCCGGCTTCTTACGAGAAACAATTTCCGGCTTCTTGTTGAGTAACAACTTCCGGCTTCCTTACGGGTAACAACTTTCAGCTTCTTGCTGAGTAGCAACTCCGGCTTCTTACTGAGTAACAATTTCCGGCTTCTTGCTGAGTAACAACTTCCGGCTTCTTACCGAGTAACAACTTCCAGCTTCTTGTTGAGTAACAACTTCCGGCTTCTTACTGAGTAACAACTTTCAGCTTCTTGCTGAGTAACAACTTCCGGCTTCTTGCTGAGTAACAATTTCCGGCTTCTTGCTGATCAGCTAGTAAACCTATACTGAGCAGAATGTCAGCTCTCAAAATGGGATCAAAACTGTACAAATCTGGTCAGTTTTGATAAGCGTACTTAATCACACCGGCGTCAGAAAAGGGAACCATACAATTTGTCTCGACCATCTTATTCAAAACTGCATGGTGGAGTAGATACAACAACAAACAAGTACACGGATACTATGCACCCAGTTGTGTGTATATGGGTTTCCTATCCTAGCTGCTGGTCTGGCAAATCTCTGCTTTACGACAGGTCTTCTGAGAAGTAGAGAGGCGAAGGAGAAAACGTTCAAAACAAGAATCGCTCATTTCAAAATAATTCTCCCGTTAGAAAATGCTTGCCTAAATCGTGTCACCAAAACAGTTCATTCTTATAAAAAATTAAAGACACTCTTTTTAATTTAACTGGGCAAGGGTCAGAAAAATATAGTGAAATCAAAACATTTGTGTAAATGTCAGATTAACGGAAAATATCAATACACATTGCGTAGTGTTGATAAAAACATGTACACGGAATCAATCATCCTTCTAGCAAAAGTTTGAAATGCAAATTCGAGAATAAAACAACTCTTCTGGATATAACTTCTTCGCAAAATATCTTATCACAAAGTACCACATACAAAAAATTTAATATAGTGCAAAATCAACTTCGACCTTTCATATTTTTCGAGGAAAATGGCCCTCGTATTTACCAATGATGGCAAATTATCAAATTACCAACCAACCTTGCGATCAATACTAAGCAACCAACCAATCAACTTCTCCCAAACAACCAATAAAACGCATCCAGCGAACCAACTAACCAATCAATTCATCAACCAGCAAGCCAACCAACTAAAGTGAAGAGACTCCAGTGAAGAGGCAGATACATTTTGGTACCACTGAAAACATGAACGGTTGTGGGTGAGTGCTTGGTTTGCAGCCGCTTCTTTTGTTCATTGTCTACAAGGTCAGGCCACATCTGGCGATAAATGTAGCCGCTCATCCTCCAGCCATACAATCTGGCGGTCAAATAAGCTACATTTGGCCATGTCTCTTGTCTGACAGAGGCAACATCGCTGTAGTATGCATTCAACTGTTGATCCTCCCAATTGCAGAGGCAGGTTGAAAAAGGCGTCATTTTGAACTGAAGGTGTGTTCTGATGCAGGATATGGCGCTACTCCACCCTGAAGGGACCTTAAAGCTACGGCACGACTATATTAAAGCGCCATGTGCCCAAGATATCAGCTTCATTTCTAAGCCTTGCAACAGCAAATATCACATCTCTCCAACGTTTCTTCAAGCAGTTCGATGCAGAAGCAACAATATAACTTCATATGGTAGAACGATAGCTATTATTACCTCCTCATACTTCGTTAAATATAATGATGCATTAATAGAAAATGCCATGACAAATTGATAGAAACATTTAAAATCAGGACAGATTTGAAGTATGATGGGTAGAGCTAGTGTCTGGCACCACGGACCTAAATATACATATGTTTATGTCTGAGGCACTGTTTCGGGAGCCGCAATAGGGTTGCAGGCATATCATTTTCAGTTTCAGTTTGACCAAACTATAATTGTAGGGCCTACTCAGTTTCTCCATGTGAGTGTGTGAATACACGTGGAATCCTTACAGTGCCCCAGTCTGCAATAACACGAGCACAGCGCGCAGGCAGGTATACAAATCTGTGAAGTAGCTCTTCTCACCCGATGCGTCGGATCGGATGCCAGGCATTTAACGGGCGAGCACCATGCTGACATGATGTAGATGAACGTGCAGATATTTGCTGCATCATACTGCATGAGATCATTGTTTATGAGAAGACGTCTGCAGGCCTAGTACTTCAGCTATCTAGTTTTTTTGCATGGGTTAGCCCGCTTGGAACAGTTAGGAGTTTATTCAAGAGTGATTCATCGCAATTGGACAATTCCATATGTGCTCCAAATCCTAATCCACCAGCAATCATTAGGCAGACTCCTTGAACCTGTGCAAAGCCCTTTCCGCTGGGTAGGTCTTGAATTGGGGAAAATGGTAGAACGGACTTATGAAACATTAAGCTGACACCACTAGAATGACTTTACATTAAGATGGACAACAAACAGGCGACTACACAGCTCTAGCAACAAAGCCAGCCAACCCACTTAAAAAAAAAAAAAAAAAAAAAAATACACCCACCAACCATCCAACCAACCAACCAATCACCCTACTAGCTACAACCACTATCAACACACACACACACACACACACACACACACACACACACACACACACCCACACACACACACACACACACTCACGCACACACATTCACACACACACACAAACACACACACACACACACACACACACACACACACACACACACAAAACACACACACACACACTCACACACACACACTACAAGTGGAAAATACTCACCACAATGCGTTTCCTTCTCGGAGAATCAGGATCTTCTCTATCGTCCAGCCCTTCCAGCAGAGTGTCCGTCCCATGTACGCTGACAGCGTGCGGCCCTTCGAAACTCAGCTCCGATTCCAGACCGCCTCCTCCACCCACGTCCTCCCCCACCATCAACTCTCCCCCCTCGCCCAGAATAAGAATATCTGGGGCGTGGTTGGCACCGTCCGTGGCCATCAGGCGTACGGCAGGGAGGTTGTCCAGGTTGCTCATTGCTACCATGCTGTCTGGTTGCTGGATGATATACAGGGTTCTTGGGGTACAGTGTATATTGTATTAATAATAATAATAATATATTTTATTTATATAGCGCAAAATCTTGACAAAATCAAATCTAAGCGCTGAGCGTATACATGCATACATACCTACATACATATGAGCGTATACATGCATACATACATGCTTACATACTTACATACATAAATCTAAGCTGAGCGTATACATGCATACATACATACATACATAAATCTAAGCGTATACATACATACATACATACGTACGCACATGCATACATAACCCCCTGGCTCACTCATGAGATTGCCTGTGCAAAACGTGCCCGCCGCAGAGCAGAGCGCCGCTGGCGCAAATCCAAACTCACTGTACACAGGCAACTTTTCCAAGCCTCTAAAACAAAAGTATCCACCCTCATTGCATCTGCAAAAACAAGCTATTTCCAAACCAAAATCCTGAATGCCTCTTCTTCAAAAGAACTCTTTACAACCATGAATCATCTCCTTGGCACACGAAAAGACTTACCTCTCCCAACAAAACATACAAATGAAGAACTCCCATCTGTATTCTCTAAGTATTTCACCACCAAAATACAAACTCTTCGTGACAGGCTTGACAGGACACCCTGTCAACCATGCCCACCTGACCCTTCCTTCTCTGGCACACCTCTCACTACTTTTACCCCAGTCTCACAAGAAGAAATTTTCAACACAATCAGATCCATGTCGTTCAAAACCTGCGAACTGGATCCTCTTCCAGGTTCTCTCTACTCCGATTGTCTCCCTACTCTCCTCCCATTCATCACTGACATCATCAACTTCTTTTCAAACTGGAACTGTCCCAGATTCTTTCAAGTCTGCTATTGTTCACCCTCTCCTCAAGAAACACAATTTAGACCCAAATGAACTGAAAAATTACAGGCCTATCTCTAATCTCTCTTTCTTGTCAAAACTCCTTGAAAAAGTCGTCCTCAACCAGCTGAACTCTCACCTGTCTGCCAACAATCTCCTCAATCCTTTCCAGTCAGCCTACCGCCAGTGCCATAGCACTGAAACTGCCCTACTACACATTCTCAACAATCTCCTCCTTGCAACTGATACTGGCAAAGTCTCTCTCCTCACACTCCTTGATCTGTCTGCAGCTTTCGATACCATTGACCATGGTATTCTCCTTTCTAGACTTCATCATACTTTTGGCATCTCTGACATTGCTCTCTCCTTTTTCACTTCGTATTTATCAAACAGAAAACAAACTGTTCTCATCAATGGCACTTACTCTCAACCTGCATACCTGACCTGTGGTGTTCCACAAGGATCTGTCCTTGGCCCTGTTCTTTTCACTCTTTATACCTCCCCCCTGTCCACCATCATCAACTCCCACTCTATAAAACACCACTTCTATGCTGATGACACCCAACTTCAAGATAGTGACTCACCTGATAATATACAGCGCCTGTTGACTCGCACCACTGAGTGTTACTCGGACATTAAGAACTGGATGACACACAATAGACTTCAGCTTAATGACGACAAGACAGAAGCTATCCTCATTGGCACCCGTCAGAAACTCTCCCAGCTGCCTCCTCTTTCTCTCCCATTATGTAACACATCAGTCCCAATTTCTGATTCAGCTAAAAACCTTGGTGTCTGCATTGACTCTACCCTGTCCATGAACAACTTTGTTTCTCAAACTGCCAGATTTTGCTACTATCATCTCCATCGTATAAGCCTGATCAGGAAGTATCTCTCTGTCGAAACAACTGCAAAACTCGTTCTCTCCTTCATAATGTCTCGCATTGACTATTGCAATTCACTCCTGTCTGGTCTTCCTGCCTCCACCATTCACATCCTACAGCGCATTCAAAACAATGCTGTACGCCTTGTACTCAAAAAGAAAAAAGCTGACCACATATCTCCTCTCCTGGCACAACTTCACTGGCTCCCTGTATCAAAGCGCATACAGTACAAACTAGACACCATGTGCTACAAAAGCCTCAATAACGCAGCCCCCGATTACCTGTCAAGCCTACTTGAGATCTATCTTCCCTCACGTACCCTCCGCTCTGCCTCCGATCCTCTGACTTTTCGCTTTCCACGCACTAAGCTCAATACCTATGGTCCACGAGCCTTCTCTGTTTCTGGTCCACTCTCCTGGAACAAACTTCCTCTCTCAGTCCGTCAGCAACCTACTTTTGCCTCCTTCAAGTCCGCTCTCAAAACTCACCTTTTCTCCTCTGCATAAAATCCTAACCTCACTCAACCCCCCTCTGCAGCCTGTCTCCGCTCGGAGGGGAATCACTTTGTTTTAATATATAATTGTATATGATGTGCTCTCTGTGGTTTTCCATTGGTTTTATTCTTGCTTTTATTGCTTTTATTCTTTTCTCCCCATTTGTGGCCATGCATGTGTGTGTGTGTGTGTGTGTGTGTGTGTGTGTGTGTGTGTGTGTGTGTGTGTGTGTGTGTGTGTGTGTGTGTGTGTGTGTGTGTGTGTGTGTGTGCCTGCGTGCGTGCGTGTGTGCGTGTGTGTCTTTTCGGCGCTTGGATTTGTATATTGTATTGAAGTGGATGTGATGAGAATCACAGATTTTGGGCTCTCTCTCTCTCTCTCTCTCTCTCTCTCTCTCTCTCTCTCTCTCCTCTCTCTCTCTCCTCTCTGTCTCTTTCTTTCTTTCTTTTTTTTACGTGCTGATTTTTCTCAGAAGCGTGTAAGCTCGTATATTCTGCCCACACTGCAGGCCATATATTGCTGCATAGTCTGCACACTCCGTCTTCGGTGGGTGTGCAGGCTGGGTTTTTTTCATACTTCCATTAGTCACCGGACACTGACATTATTTACGGGATCTTTAACTTGTGTATTTGATGTTTTGCGTGCGTATACAGACGAAGGAAGTTTAGGCACTATCAGATCTGCACATATCTTGAACTGGGAGATCTGAAAAACCTCTACACTTCACTCATCAGACATGAAATGCCCAAGCAGAATGAAACCCAGATCTTCTGGTTTACGTCAGACATCATTCCACTTGACTATCGCACCCATCGGAATTACGTTAAGGTGAAGTTAGGAGTTGGTTGAGTGAAGTGCAGTAATTCAAATTCAGTTCAGATCAAAACAGAATAAATATGCTTATCAACATGAAACTGACACCAAATGATTCTGAATTATGTTTGACAAGAGGAGAAATTAAACCAACGACTAAAACAAGAACTGAAATTGAAATCATATCATAGAGAACAGTACAATGTTCACTCAAATTCAGAACACTTTAATTTTTATAATATCAGAATCGAAATATGTCACTTTTCGCTTTCTTTTTCCTTCAAACATGGCTACGCCTCAAATGGGGACGAGACGAAAATTGTGGTCTTTATCAAGTACCCTTTGTTGCCTCAGAGCTGTCTTTTCACAGATGCCCCATTAGGCTCCTGATCATTTCTTTCATTTCTGCTCTAGAGACTGTGTCGACCCTGGCATGGGTGCTCATATCTAATCATATTAATTATATTACATGTAATTTCAAATAAATTACTTTCAGATTTGATTTGATTTGATTTAATACAGAGGGATACAGGCAGACAGACAGACAGACAGACAGTTCTAGAGAATTAAACTGCATTTTTGAGGGAAATATAATCAGTTCGAACTTTTTCGTTCACTTGAGAGAGAGAGAGAGAGAGAGAGAGAGAGAGAGAGAGAGAGAGAGAGAGAGAGAGAGAGAAAGAGACAAAGAGAGCGAGCGAGAGAGAGGGACAGAGAGAGAGAGGGACAGAGAGAGAGAGACAGAGAGACAGAGACAGAGAGTGAGAAAGAGAGAGAGAGAGAGAGAGTACTGAACACTGGATATTTTATTCAAATACGCCATAGCCCCTGATGAAAGTGTATGAATAACATTCAACCATGCAAATACATGTTCATAATTTCAATATAAAAACAGTCATGAAATAAACTTGGGTTAACAACACAACACATACAAAATTCAAATTCAATTTAAATTTGTGATATATTTTCTCCTCGTCTTTTTGGCAAGGTATACAGAAATATCACGAGCTTCTTGACATCGTCTTCATTTCTTGACAAAGACAAGCAATGATAGCTGAAAGAGACTCTCAGAGAGAGAGAGAGAGAGAGGGAGACAGACAGACAGACAGACAGACAGACAGATAGAGAAAGAGACAGAGACAGACAGCAGGGACACAGAGAGACAGAGCAGAGACTGATAGAGACAGAGAGAGATAGAGAATGAGAGAGACAGGGAGAAAGAGACACAGAGAGAGGTACAGGGATGGACAGACAGACAGACAGATAAACTCACATCAGTAGTGACCAGTTTGAGCACCATGCCTACAGTGGGTATGGTGCCGTCTATGCAATACAAGTCGGAGCCCTGACAACACAAACAACAGGCGCAGCATAACATTCACACTGAATCTGAACAGTCCACACATGATTACACGTCGAAAAACTTCGAACGAAATGAGTGTATGGTGTAATATTTGTATTAGCAGACTCTTCAAATGGAACACATCACCATCAGATATATCAAAACTATTGTTTCATACCTCATACATCGTAGTCGTCATCTTTACTGAAATCTGAATCAAAGTGACTGCCAGCGTTCAAGTAAATACGAACCAAAAGAACACAAACAATAGATTTAGAACGCGTATTTAATATAACAAAACACGCTTGTTTTATCAAATATACTTTCTAATTCTATTTTTTGTTTTTCTGTTTCGTCATCTTTACTTTCATCATCATCGTTTTTGCCATCATAATTTCCACCTCTATCAGAATCATCACCATTAACATTCCCCTCATCGTCCTCACCATCAGCAGCAGCAGCATCCTAAGTAGCACCCATGTAGTCGATGTGCCCAACATTACAAATACATCAAACAGTATTCACAGGACAAAGGAATAACTATCTCCTGGGTTTGGTTAAGCCAGAGTATATTACGAAAGTAAGTGTAGAGTACAGCCTTGTCAGAATGGACATCCACAGCATCATAATTATCATTACCATCGTCGTCATCATCATAGCATGTGAAAAACTGTCCCAGATTCAGTGGAAAACATAGCCAAACCATGAGTATAAAAACGTACAGCTTTTACCTCCATTCCAATGGCCACTACATCCATTTTACGTGACCTATTCATTCAATGAAACATGATTTTTAAATTTGGAAAAAAGAAACTATCGACCAAAACCGGAGAATCGTTTCAGATCCCTTTCTTTTCCCTGTAATATTAATGTTGTTTGTTTCATTCAGAAAACAGATGGTCTATTAATAGTACAGCTAACACCTTGCAATACTAGTATCTACTTTGTCATAAAGAACTTTCTACGCCACAAAATGATCTCTTTATGAATGCGCAAGAATACTGAAATCAACGTGTGGTGGTGGTGGCGGTGTGGTGATGGTATGATGATGCGAATGCATAATGTGAGTACATGTTTACAAGCCTCTTACGTTTAAGGTACTTAGGTAGGTTTGTGCACAAGTGTGTATGTTGATGTCTACATACACATGCGTGTTTAAGTTATTGAACACAAATCTGTGTGGAGGCTGTGTAGTATAGTGAGCATTTGAACCCGAGGGAAGACGCTGGACACCATTCCAAAACGATGTCTAAATGACTTATCATGAAGCTGTTTTCTGGCCTTGCCATTCAAACCACAGTGACCTTGCAGGACATACATCTTGATTACAAACAAATTCAATGTCTGACCTGTATAGGTACGCCCTCCATACGCATCCCCTGTCTGGCATTGTCTGTGGACAGCTGCGAGTACATCCTCTGGTCCAACAGCACCGCAGAGAACCCCACAGGGCTCCGAATCTTCCAGAACTCGTCTGTCATCGCTGCACAAACGTTAAAAACATCATATCTGGAGTTTAATCCCATCCACAACATAAACATGGGCTCGTTCGCTCATAATCGTAAAATGCTCCAATCACTCTGGTGCTATCAATGTTTTACATATTTCCAACCCCATTTAAGACGAGCGCATAGTTCAGTCCTGCCTGAATAGTGCCCGGTGCGTTCAGGCTGGAGATTTTTCCGATCTACAAGGCATGTAGTACCTGAACTACCTTTGTGTGTATACACACGCCTAACAGCAAATACACACGTTATACTCTATTTTCTGGTTTAAAAACGTTTTCTTTTCATCTCATAAACAAATCATTCTGGTGTACGTATGCATCAATCCCTTAGTGACAAAGTCATGAAATTTCATGGAGGGTGGAGCAAAACGTGACCAGTTATTGCCTTTTACATAAAGGCATGGGTGATTTTTCATCGACGGCATAAGAGAAGACTTCAATATTCATCTGATGCCTCCCGTCTCCTTTCTGAAAAGTCACATAACCTTGCCGATGAATTCTATACTACTCTCCACCATCTTCTGGACACTCATGCTCCAGCCACAACCCGTCTTTTACCTGACCGCTCCCCTACCCCCTGGCTCACTCATGAGATCGCCTGTGCAAAACGTGCCCGCCGCAGAGCAGAGCGCCGCTGGCGCAAATCCAAACTCACTGTACACAGGCAACTTTTCCAAGCCTCTAAAACAAAAGTATCCACCCTCATTGCATCAGCAAAAACAAGCTATTTCCAAACCAAAATCCTGAATGCCTCTTCTTCAAAAGAACTCTTTACAATCATGAATCATCTCCTTGGCACACGAAAAGATTTACCTCTCCCAACAAAACATACAAATGAAGAACTCCCATTTGTATTCTCCAAGTATTTCACCACCAAAATACAAACTCTTCGTGACAGGCTTGACATGACACCCTGTCAACCATGCCCACCTGACCCTTCCTTCTCTGGCACACCTCTTACTACTTTTACCCCAGTCTCACAAGAAGAAATTCTCAACACAATCAGATCCATGTCGTTCAAAACCTGCGAACTGGATCCTCTTCCAGGTTCTCTCTACGCCGACTGTCTCCCTACTCTCCTCCCATTCATCACTGACATCATCAACACTTCTCTTCAAACTGGAACTGTCCCAGATTCTTTCAAGTCTGCTATTGTTCACCCTCTCCTCAAGAAACACAATTTAGACCCAAATGAACTGAAAAATTACCGGCCTATCTCTAATCTCTCTTTCTTGTCAAAACTCCTTGAAAAAGTCGTCCTCAACCAGCTGAACTCTCACCTGTCTGCCAACAATCTCCTCAATCCTTTCCAGTCAGCTTACCGCCAGTGCCATAGCACTGAAACTGCCCTACTACACATTCTCAACAATCTCCTCCTTGCAACTGATACTGGCAAAGTCTCTCTCCTCACACTCCTTGATCTGTCTGCAGCCTTCGATACCACTGACCATGGTATTCTCCTTTCTAGACTTCATCATACTTTTGGCATCTCTGACATTGCTCTCTCCTTTTTCACTTCGTATTTATCAAACAGAAAACAAACTGTTCTCATCAATGGCACTTACTCTCAACCTGCATACCTGACCTGTGGTATTCCACAAGGATCTGTCCTTGGCCCTGTTCTTTTCACTCTTTACATCTTCCCCCTGTCCACCATCATCAACTCCCACTCTATAAAACACCACTTCTATGCTGATGACACCCAACTTCAAGACAGTGACTCACCTGATAATATACAGCGCCTCTTGACTCGCACCACTGAGTGTTACTCAGACATTAAGAACTGGATGACGTTCAACAAACTTCAGCTTAATGACGACAAGACAGAAGCTATCCTCATTGGCACCCGTCAGAAACTTTCTCAGCTGCCTCCTCTTTCTCTCCCATTATGTAACACATCAGTCCCAATTTCTGATTCAGCTAAAAACCTTGGTGTCTGCATTGACTCTACCCTCTCCATGAACAACTTTGTTTCTCAAACTGCCAGATCTTGCTACTATCATCTCCATCGTATAAGGCTGATCAGGAAGTATCTCTCTGTCGAAACAACTGCAAAACTCGTTCTCTCCTTCATAATGTCTCGCATTGACTATTGCAACTCACTCCTGTCTGGTCTTCCTGCCTCCACCATTCACATCCTACAGCGCATTCAAAACAATGCTGTACGCCTTGTACTCAAAAAGAAAAAAGCTGACCACATATCTCCTCTCCTGGCACAACTTCACTGGCTCCCTGTATCAAAGCGCATACAGTACAAACTAGACATGTGCTACAAAAGCCTCAATAACGCAGCCCCCGATTACCTGTCAAGCCTACTTGAGATCTATCTTCCCTCACGTACCCTCCGCTCTGCCTCTGATCCTCTGACTTTTCGCTTTCCACGCACTAAGCTCAATACCTATGGTCCACGAGCCTTCTCTGTTTCTGGTCCACTCTCCTGGAACAAACTTCCTCTCTCAGTCCGTCAGCAACCTACTTTTGTCTCCTTCAAGTCCGCTCTCAAAACTCATCTTTTCTCCTCCGCATAAAATCCTAACCTCACTCAACCCCCCCCCCCCCCCTCTGCAGCCTGTCTCCGCTCGGAGGGGAATCACATGGTTATAATATATAATTGTATATGCTATGCTCTCTATAATTTTCCATTGCTTTTATTCTTGCTTTTATTGCTTTTATTCTTTCTCCCCATTTATAGCCATGCGTGTGTGTGAGTGTGTGTGTGTGTGTGTGAGTGTGTGTGTGTGTGTGTGTGTGTGTGTGTGTGTGTGTGTGTGTGCGTGCGTGCGTGCGTGCGTGTGTGTGCGTGCGTGCGTGCGTGCGTGCGTGCTTGCGTGTGTGTCTGCTTCAGCGCTTAGATTTGATTTTATCAAGATTTTGCGCTATATAAATATTGTAATTATTATTATTATTATTATATTATAATTATTATTATTATAATATTGAAAATGATATTTTGAGCCACGTGTGTTCGGTGGCTTATGGAAACCCAGCATACGCACGCAGCGATGGCGAAGTATGAAGACTGTGTAGTAACATAGCGCCTGCACAGTGTAGGCCACACATCTGAGAAAACCTATTCAGACTGAAAAAAGAATCACAAACCCCACTCTCAAATCTGCACATATATACATAAAGCAATAGACGTACCCCCATTAGCAACGTAGTACTCTATGATGAGGGCTGCAGAGGGCGTGAACATGGTGGCCTTTTCCCGGGTGTCACAGAACAAGTACGGGTGGTTCCATCGGGGCTGTTCTGCTGGTCTTCCGGTCAGACTGATCTGTGACAGGTTTATACAACTAAAACAATGTGTGTGTGTGTGTGTGTGTGTGTGTGTGTGTGTGTGTGTGTGTGTGTGTGTGTGTGTGTGTGTGTGTGTGTGTGTGTGTGTGTGTGTGTGTGTGTGTGTGTGTGTGTGTGTGTGTGTGTGTATCCGCGTGAAAACTATTAAGTACGCGTACGTAGGTTGGTAATTACACACTTGACTCAAACTAATATACATGTGTGTAGCACAATATGCAGAACACTTACACCCACACACACACACACACACACACACACACACACACACACACACACACACACACACACACACACACACACACACACACACAAACCCATACACATACACACACATACACATACACATACGCACACATACACATACACACAGACCTGTGGATAGCCGTGGTAGGACTGTTCGGGCACGTTAAAGGCGGAGTGGTGAGGGTTGGGGAAGGTGACACTAGTCATCCCCACCCCTGCATTCCTAGGTTGGGCCAAAAGACTGTCGCTCCTGTAGGATCAAAATCGTCATTACACCATACATTACATTACGTTGAGGCAGAACATCAGGCAATCTTAACATCAACAACAGTGGCACTACATTCAAACGACTGATTACATTCAATTACTCCATAGCATTTTTACACAAATCGGAAAATTCATCAGAAACCAGAATCCAGAAAAAGAACAACTTGCCCCACTCCTGAAACACCCTAACGTTCCTACTGAAACAAAAGCCGAACTCGCCAGTTCCATTGTCATCCCACCCCAACATACCAGCGCCAGACCTCCACCTTGTCCAAATACCTGGGGCACAGAATTACCATATGTGATATACGATATGTTGACAGAGATGATTGTCAAGAAGACCAGACGTGACATGATCAGAATCACCACGATCAAAGAAATGGTTGGAACACGATCGGTACACCGTCAAATTCATCAGTAGAGAATTGAATGGTTTGGTCATCTAGCCAATATGAAACCCCACCAGCTGACTTAACAAGCATAAAACACAAAGATACGCAGATCTGAACCAAGAGGCAGACCAAGGAAGACATGGATCGATGGTGTGAAGTTGACCTTGACGTCACTCGGTAGTTTTCGTCTTGAGCTCTTCCAGCTCACTGCTGACCGTCAACTCCATCTCCTTGCGACATCCAAGAAAGTGCAAATGGACAGACGAAAGAACGAGAAAGTACATAGCTAAGGGAGCTTCTTTGCGAAGTCGTTAAGAACATGCACTGATCGCCTGAAGCCATGGTAATCAGCAAAAAACAGGAAATCCCCTCATAGAGGTAGATGGCACAACTTTGAGACAGGTTGATAAGTTCAAATATCTGGGAACGATCATCTCACCAGACGGCAGATGCACATCAGAAATAGCCAGAAGAATCGACCAAGCCAAGACAGCATTCAAAAAGATGAAAAGCGTTCTTACTAACAAATGTCTATGAACTAACATCAGGAAGAGAGTTTTTGGATGTAATATAGAACCGATACTGTTATACGTTTGTGAGGCGTGGACAGTCAATAAGCAAGATAAGGAAAAGACAAGCAACATTTATGGGACATTTCATGAGGAAAGGGGAATTAGAGCATCTGGTCACAACAGGTAGGCTGGAGGGAAAGAGAACACCAGGTAGACCCAAGGAGAAAACATTGAACGGACTTGCTGGGTGGGTGAGGACAGAGAGGGTGAAAGATGTGCTTGCAGCGACAAGGGTTAGATTCGTATGGAGGGCCATGATCACCAACGCCACGTGGCAGGGCACATGATGATGATGACTGATCGCCTCTCTCTCTCTCTATCTCTGTAGAAAAGCATTCGATTCCGAGCACATACATGAATCATAATGACGACATCGCCAGAGCCATTGGCACCGCTGCCATCTATTGACAAATACTAGAATCACAGATCCAGTAGGATCTAATGCTACTAACCTTGTACATATATACAAATATTCAAGTATTTCTATTTGCAAATCTCCGTGCAGCTGAGCAATTTTAAAATGGAAAAGCTATCAAAAACCACTGGTATTACTTTCATACTTGTTGAAGTTTAAAACCTAATGTGATTGTAACTGTTTTGCTAGCAATACATGTCTATGTTAATATCCTTTTTCCTTTGAATAAAAACAAAGTGGGCAAGGGGTTAAAAACAGAAAGAGAAATAACATTAGAAACAAGAACACAACAATAACAGCAACAGATAGGAAACAATATGACCTGTAGTTATGGAAGTCTGGAACAATCCTAGCGACAGCAATGAGAGGTCCAGTAGCGTTCTGTAGCGGTCTTTGAACTGCTCTCAGGTATACCTGTATAATACAAACACAGCAGTGAAAAGGTCTGTAACATTCTGAAGCGGTCTGTGTACTGCCCTCAAATGATGATGATGATGATGATGATAATGATAATGATCATCATCGTCGTCGTCGTCATCATCAACATCATCATCATCATCATCATCATCATCATCATCATCATCATCATCATCATCATCATCATCATCATCAGACACACACACACACACACACACACACACACAGACACACACACAGACACAGACACAGCACACACACACACACACACACACACACACACACACACACACACACACACACAAATACACACACACATACACAGACAGACAGATACACACACACACAAACAAACAAACAAACAAACAAACACACACACACAAACACACTCTAACACACACACACACACACACACACACACACCACACACACACACGCACTCACACACACACACACACACACACACACACACACACACACACACACACACAAATACACACAAAACATATCACAGTGAAAAGACGTTAAATCAAAGAACGAACGAACGAACACACAAAACACACATGCACGCACGTACACATGCATGAATGAATGCATGATGCCATGTGATCGTTAGTTAGAAGTGGAAGTACATGGCGAATAAACAACTATGATGTGAAAAATGGAAGGTCTGGATGATCAGGTGGTCCTGGGTGTTTATTTGTTGCATAAAGTAGAAAGGGTGGGCAGAACTCTTACATCAGTCAGCAATGAGTTTCAAACAGATGGCGGGATAAAACTGAAAACATGCTCACTAGCCGATTTAAGAAAGCGTTTTGGGTTTATCAAAGCTTTTTGTTTTAAGGGCTGCAGAGTGCGTAATGTTAGAGATGCATAGAAGCCATCTAAAATGTACGATAGTAACAAACCATCAAAATGTATGATACAGACAGGTACACCTGTCATACAACAAAACAAACGGATTAAACAACTGTTAAATACAAACCAGAAACATACGAAAACAGAATGAAAACGCGCATTTTATTGATGAAACACGTAGGGCGCAAATTCTTGGTCAACTGCCCTTTGTCAAGCTTAACGAAAGTCAACAAAGAAACAAATACACCAGATTTAGGACAAAAACTACTAAACATCAGCTATTTCCTTGATGTTTCGTTGAGTGTTGAGCTGGAGAAGGTATGATGGTCTTTCTCGCTTATTCAACGGACAAGTAGGCATACTACGAGCGTAGTACTTTATCGACTGGTATGGATCATCATGTGGGATACACCACCGATCATGTGGACACATGTTCTTCCACAGGCGCTGCATTGGAAAAAGTCCTGCGGCTTTGGGTTCAGCTTCCGCCGGTCCCTCTTCTGGAGAATAGAAGCTGTTCTGCTCTATTACATGTGATTGTGGTCTGTGTGTGCTGCTGTTGCCGGCTTACTTCGTTGCGGGCAATATCTTCGAAGCTGGTGATGATGGTGCCATCGCTGATGAGTTGGCCATCACACTACCATTATAACATAACACTTTAGTTGTCTTCCTTTGTCACGGTATCCTGACTTCAGCTGTCCATACATAAGCATCTTTGGAATGCGATTGTCTTCCTTACGGACAACGTGTCAAGCTCATTGATGGCATTTGATGAGTATAAGCTCTACACTTGGCAAGCCACATTTCTGATGACATGCCAGACAAACGGAAGTCCAAGCAAACATCCTCCGGCACAAGATATGTGACTGAAATAAGGGAAAGGAAATGTTACACAAACCCAACAACACAAAACAAAACAAACAAAAAAAGAAAAGAAAAAAAGCAGGTTTGATCATTTCAGAACAGGCACAACAGCCAAACAGTTTGGGCGTCGGTCTTGTAACTGAAAGGTCTGAGTAAGGATCTGTATGGGTAACGCCTTGTGGTTAAAGAGTGGAGATTTTTTTCCCGACCTCCAAGGTCAACATACGGGAAGGTGAACTAGTGCCTAAATCTTCTTTCCTGTGTTTATGTACGCCCAGCATCAAACACACAGATTACAGATCAAGTAAGTGATGTCAATTTTCGGTGACCTATGGAAATATGAACGTATCCAGCATGCACTCCTAGAGTAGACAGATTATGCAGCATGTGCAGTTCACACGTATCCGTGAAAACAATGCTCGTAATAAAATAAAAAAAATAAACAACAACAACAACAACAAAAACCCCACAGCTCCAGGGATATATACACTTGGCAAAACAGAGACAAGACTAACATGGTAAAAAAGAAACTGACCGGAAAAAGCATCGAAACTGTAACTGCCATGTCCTCTAAAACACACTTATGTTACTATATAGAGGCTGGCCAAGAACAGAAAGAAATGGAGAGAACCTTTGTTGCCGCCCTGCACGCTAATGGCATTATGGCTGTAAATGAGTAAGTACCGCCACCCTAACCCATGAAAAGACACAAAATCAAATGTTCACAGAGGCTTACCTCAAGAGCCAGATAGTTAGGGCATGCAGGGTCTTTGGGCAACGTACTCTGTCGTCTGATGATGGACACATAGGTCTTCACGCCACCCGTGTTCTTGGCAGGCTGAAAGCAGAAAGCATTCTAATAAGGTAAAATGAAAAATTCCGAGATAAAAATTCCAAATTCAGTATTATCTATGATAAGTTGTAAATTCAGTTCAAAAGGTTCAATCTAACCTTATTCTTTGTGTTCATCTATATATATGTATATATACACCGTCAGATGTGTCTTTGACAGTTTTCCTGTCTTGATCTGATTGCCGTTTGAGCAGGATGTAAAATAGCTCTGCCCTTTGAGCAGGATAGACAATGGCTGCTAGCTACATGGTGGTAAATAACTGGGAAGGCACTGCCCACAATAGAATTAGCTGGTGACAGCAGAGCAAGGACACAGTCACATTTGAACGGCGCAGAACAGTTGCTATTCATCAGAACAGGGACTGGCGGAAGCAGAACTCGGAGCTGCAGGACTCCTTCCCATGCAATATTTACAGCAGACCATGTACCCCTAGGATCGGTCTTGTTTCCTACATGAAGACCCACACGAGGTGCTAAGGACCAGTATACCTAATCATCTGTCGGATCGCCGGGAAAGTCCATCATCATCATAATCAGTGGTTCTTTGCTGTCTGATTGTCCTGTCTGCTTGTCGAGCCTCAAGCTGGTAATATGAACGTGCAATGCTGTATGAGATTATCTGAATGGAGGTGCACCACTACAAATTATTAAAACAAAGTTCAAGTACAAACTGTTTGTTGTCAGTTGTTGTTTTAGAACCTTCTTGGAAAGAGTGTTTTCATTCTGAGAACCTGAAACTGTCGTTTTCTTGAAGTCATCTCACAGCTCTCCTCCCGGAGATACCATCTTGGGTCAAGATCATAAGACAGAGAGACAGAGAGAGCCCAAACAACTAAATTACCATGAGCATCTCCATGTGGTACTGGTGGAAAGGTTTCAGGTTGGCCACAGGCACGTGGTATTTCACCAGCCCCTGTTTGGACACGGCGTCACCCACTGACAATACCAGAGCTGCGGACATAGAGATCACAGTAAATCATTACATATCAATAACAGATTTAAAAAAAACTCGAAGTGAACAATTAATTACTCAAAGGAGAGACGCAATGGACCTGTCCTATAATTTTTCAAAGAGAGACAGAGAGAGGGAGGAGAAAGAGAGAGGGGGAGAAAGAGAGAGAGAGAGAGAGAGAGGGAGAGGAGAGAGAGAGAGAGAGAGGAGAGAGAGAGAGAGAGAGATCTGATTCTGTGTTACTTCAGCATTTATCTCAGGTGACAGAGCTGAAGAGGATAAACATCCCATGGAAGAGGGATAAAGCGGCTTATCTCATTCTACACTTATACCACCAGAACAACACTTATATTAAGATGGCAATCAGGCCAGTTTAACGTGGTGTGCTCATGCTTTGAGCCCAGAATCATTGGCATGTGAATCCAAAGCTCTACCAACTGAGCTACTGAGGCCCAAGAGAACGAGCGAGCGAGCGAGCGAGAGATAGAGAGAGAGACAGACAGACAGACAGACAGAGAGAGACAGAGAGAGAGAGAGAGAGAGAGAGAGAGAGAGAGAGAGAGAGAGAGAGAGAGAGAGAGAGATAGAGAGCAAATGTATCAGACAGACAGATGACAGCGGCATAAATTCAGCGCATTATGAAATCAATAGATTAGTTTAGAAAAACAGACAACTGAAGAAATGAACAAACAGACAAAAAACAACAAACAAATAAACAAACAAAAACAAATAAACAGACAAACAAAAAAGATAAACAAACAAGCAAACAATCGCAATCTTCTGCTCACCTTCATTTTCAGCCTTAGCATCATCAATCTCCACAGACAGCATTTCTTCCCATGACGGCACGTGTGTGGGTTTCACTGCCGCGTGCGTCTTAGCGCGTGCTTTCACACCTACGTCATCATCATGTTTCGTCTTCCTGCACGTGCAAATTTCACAGACACACGACAGTGTACATCATAGTGTAATGAGTGGAATACAACGATGTCCAGAAACCAATGTGTTGGTGGGAGAGAGGCTGGGGGGGGGGGGGGGGACGCAGCAATTGACAGGATCCCATAGCTCTGTCTCAGGGATGTGGCAGCAAGTACATGTATTACAGGCTTACCGAAATCGGTCCACTTTTTTAGTTTGCGCTGTCTCAATGGCGTTGATCCCAGACCACTCGTTCCGACTCCACGACACAACACCAACCACAGGTCTCTTCAGTCAAAGTCCCAGTGCCAGGAAGGTCATGGGAGAGGTCAGTCCAGTCTTTGAAGGTTTCCATCGAGGTCTTCCTCTGCCGGTCTCGGCGACGTCCTTTATCCCAAATGTCATGAAAGATAGTTTTGGACAGCGTCTTTTTTTTTTTTTTTGTGACGGGCCAAACTAGGGCGATCCCATCGCTTCATTTTTCCCAAAAGTGGTTCCTGTATGCCCACATACGTAATCTTGCTCTGTTCGTACTTGTTGGTCAAGGTAGAATATCAATCAAATAATATCCAAAGATCTTGACGGATCATATAATTTTGCCCTGGGGTAGGCTTGAGGTACAATTCCTGATTTTTGGCATTCCAGTGCACAAGCCCTTGGCCAGGACATACTGAAGACCCAGCTCGCGTCCACAGATCAGGTCTCCCCTCTCCACTTCATTGATGAAGCCTGAGGGAAAGGCTAGAGCCAGTACAACTTGACACCAGTGGTAGATCAGGATTTTCCGGATCAAGGCTAAGAACAAAATCTGGTAACCCGTCTTAGGGACTCCAGCTCCAGATTTCTGCCAAGTTTACTCCTTCGTCTGAAGATTTCTGTAAGGCAGCAGGGTTTTGTGGATGGTCATTGATTCTAAATGAGTTCACCCCATCCCTCACCCACTTTGAAAGGTCTTCTTTTTAGTCCTGTTAGGTAGAATATACAAAGCGATTTTTCCGACACTGCCTGTTCTTTCCGAGTCAGCAAACAGTGTGCAAGTCTTTAAGCTAAAACTGTATTGTAAATAGCAGTTATGTAAACTACTGAATGAAGTATCCAGTATCTAACAGGTGCTTATCCGCATTGAATGAACAATGGTACTCTTTATAATAATATTCAATTCTTCGCTACGAAAGATAACAGCAGCAACACTTGGAAGCAAAATGAAAACCTGCGTAACGAGATTGAGACAAAAATACAATCACCATTTCTACCACCAATAATAATCATAAACGCGTGAAATTTTGATGTATAAATCAGATCAAAGCACACATTCTCATCATTCACTCAAACATTCATTTACAGTGACAAACACAACTCATGGCTACAAAACACAGGCACACTGGGAAGGCCAAGGAAAGAACAGGAGAGAATTGGAAGGAGGGGGAGGGAGGTTATGGGGTGAAATTACTGCTGGACAAAAAAGTATATTTAAAAGTGATACCTGAAGGAAGATAAGAGTTTGTAAGTGTCAAAGAGACAATTGCTCCAGTCGTACAGACTAGACAGAAAATGAACGATAACGGACTGTGAACCATCTGTATCGAGGAATTTGTAAACAACTAGTATCAGAAACAGAACGGCGAGATCCAGCAGGGCTGTATACTTGCAGGTGATCGCAGACATAAGTTCAGGTGCAAAATCATTAATGCACATCTACCAGAACATACTGATTTCATATGAAATTCTTTGATTAACAGGCAGTCAGTGTATTGAGTTAAGCAAAGAAGTGACATGATCATGCTTCTCTTGGAAATCTGGATACATAGGCCGTAAAATCCAGAAGATGCAGGCAAACTAAAAAGCAGTCACAATAATCATTATGAGTCAAGATAAGAGAAGACGCGAATTTAGATGATGCTTCAGCTGAAAGAAACAAACGGACAAAACAAAGCAAACAGAGAAGCAATGAACCAGTCAACCAATGGGCAAACATGCTGGAAATAAACTATCAAAAAAACTTGTGTACTGACATGGTGACGTAAGGGAGTGGCACGTGACCGTCACGTGGTGAGGGAAGAGAACTGGCGCCATGCACAATGACGTCAAACTGTTCATTGCCTTTCCTTGCCGTGTGACGCCAACTGGGATTGGCACTGTACGTGCTCTGGTTATACTCGGGTAATGGCGAATCTGTTAGCTGTTTGAAAAAAAAACAAATTGATAAATGAATAGATAAATACGCATAAACAAATGATTTAAATTTAAAATACAAATCAAAACAAAATATTAACACCTTCCGCACAACTAGAAAAATCAGAAACAGAAAGAATGAGAAAAAAAGATAAACAGAAAGACTGAGAAACAAAATGGCAAACAGAAAGATTGAAAGACAAAAGACAAACAGATATGGCCTATACAATCTCTCTCTCTCTCTCTCTCTCTCTCTCTCTCTCTCTCTTCTCTCTCTCTCTCTCTCTCCCTCCCTCCCCTCCTCTCTCTTTCTCTCTCTGTCTCAAAACAATCATTAGGCTCACGTATGATCTACAGTATCACAAAAACTAAACAATTCATAACCAACGAAACAACTTGTTTTACTGACTTAACCAATCATCTGCCCTTCACAGTCAAAAGTACAGAGTACCTAACAGCTCTCGGCTCTCCACTTTTTTCGGTATATTTGTGAACTTCCTCTTCCCACACAAACCAAAAAAGTTTTCTTTTTGTTAAATTGGGCATTTGTGTGTGTGTGTGTGGGTGTGGTGGGGGGGTTATGTGTGTGCGTATGTGTGAGTGTGTGTGTTTACGTCTACGTGTATAAATGTGTGCTTGCTCGTGTGTTACTTGCTGTTGTTGTAATTGTTGCTGTTATTTTTCTTTACGTTTTTGTTTCTTTGTCTGTTTGTTTAATGTACTCAATTAACGTACGCTTTCTTGAAGCAAGTTTCAGCTTCTCAAGATAAAATCTCAGCACTCGAAATCAATTCCCATATACACTGACACAACAAATATCATATGATTAAGAAGATCCAAAACGATCATGGCACAAGCGATAAGGCTGCGCATAAACCCTATGACAATGGAAAAAGTCTTGAGATCCAACTTTATCTTTGTTTTAATCTTTATTGAAACAACTTTGGTTGTTATATTTGTTGCGGTGAACACTGAAACAATTTAGGTTATGTTTGTTGCAGTGAAATGTCTCTCTTCATCTGCAATGCTGAGCAAATACATGGTCCGCCTGAAGGTGAACCCATGAACTCTTTGTTAGCAGTGTGGTGTTCTAACTAACTGGGCTAACAGAGGCCACTATGAAATACACAATCGAACTTGATCTTTCCACTTGTCCTATAGTGTACATACCCTCTTGCCATCCGTGGGTGGTGGGGGTGAAGGAGACTTGGGCAGGTTAAGGGACACAGTGTCCCCCCACAGACTGGTGGGGGTGGGGGCACGGGGCTGCGGTCTGGGGGGCGGGGTGTGGATAACAGGGGGACGGCGGCGTGGTGGAGGTGGGAGCTCGTCCCTCCTGCTTTCGGCCTTTTCTTTCTGTTCTCCATGTCGTTCTGTCAGAGACACAAAGTACACACGTTATATGTCATGTTACCGAGGAGTATCTTCTTCCTGTCCCATTTCTGCGCCACTTCGCTGACCACAGAGTCTGAGACTATTGTTCACAATGCTATAATGATGCACGACTAGAGGGATGATAATCTCGATGTTATGGGATTCCACTCTGGATGGATACTGTATGACAGACACTTACTTTCATAAGATATCCTGGCGTCAACCACGTGTGAGAGAAACAGACACAACGGTGTAGGTCTAGACATTTTAGCAACACTTTCAATGACGCGTCCGTCTTTCCAATAGCCCACAACATGCTCATCTCTGAGTAGGAACCAGTTGAGACCGAAATATTTCGCAATAATTATAATTTTCACAGGACAGATGGGTTCGAACGCACAACCTTTAAGTTGTTAGTCCGTTGGGCTAACCATCGCACATGAGTAAGTGGTCGTTACCGACGAGTATACATATTTTTTTCAGAATATGACGTGTGGGTAACGTCATCAACAACAATAACGGTACTACTACTAGTTCACTAAAGTAGTCGTAACAATAACAGTAATAATGGAAAACTGATTGTAAGGCAATCGTCATGTGTACAAAGGATATGATACGTATCAAGGAAAAATAAATAAACAACGAATATTCAAATGCAAAGAAAACAGTAACAGCACCTGCAGTATAAACTACGGTCTTTGTATCACAACAACAGACAATGATCATGCTGCTTGTTGTGTTACGATTCCTGGGATAAAATGTTTGCATTTGACTTTCAAATAAATGAATGAATAAACGAACCAACGAATGAACAAATGGATGAATAAATGAAGGAACGGCTGAATGATCAAGCCTTCTTTTCAAATGGTGAAGGCCATAATACTTGGTAACTTAAAAAATCTGCATGTCTGCTAGTGCAAAAATCCTGCATTTAAAAAACAAAAATGCTTTACATGAAGCCAGAGAGGGAGAGAAAGAAAGCAAAAAAGCAAAGAAATAATAAAAAAAAAATAGAACCTCTCAAAATGAAGAAAGAGGAAAAGAGAGTTTTACGAGGGCTCATCATTGTGTAATGTCAAAAAGGGATGGTAAATGCTTTTCTTTCTGGTCCATTCACACAGAAAATGCATATCCTAATGAAATTCAGTGATTCCTCCGTTAATATGCACAATATTAGGGATGTAGATGTTCGTCTGTAAACAATAGCATGACACAGAAAGAAAATAGCCGCGAGATGGGTAACCCACTTGTCCACAGAAGATCACACACACACACACACACACACACACTAACACACACACCACACACACACACACACACACACACACACACACACACACACACACACACACACACACACACACCACACACACACACCACACACACACACACAACACACAAAACAAAAAAACAAAAGAACAGAAAACCATCAGTTAACCAGATTTTTAGATCTGGAGGAAACTTTATTCCTTTTTTTTAAATTTATTTTTTTATAATACCAGTGGCCCAATAATCCTTGATATTCTGCCTGAGAAGTTCACACTGCTCATTAACAATAGCCTATGTGGGAACCATTATTATAAAGCGACGGAATCCCTACATGACCAACATCCAACTGTCGGCACTAGTAGAGTCATGCTACTTCATGACAACGCTAGTCCCCACAAGGCTCAGGTCTCTAAGACCTACCTTGATGAGCAAGGTGGAATCCCAACTTCTCCCTTACCCACCCCACGCCTCACACCCCACAGGCCCAAGACCTGTCAAAAACAATGTTTTCCGGGCTCCACGTTTTTTCTCCATCGAAGTACATACACATTTCTGAATCTTGGCTGAGGCGCCTTTCGCTCTTTATGGCTTGCAGGGGACATTACATTAAAGGAATATGAAAATTACAAGAAACTGTTCTAGTATCCTAAAAGATATACATAATGATGGGTCCTCTTCACTGTCGCTGAAAATACTCACATCCACACACATAAAATTATATACATACAAACATACATGCATACATATGTACATGTATACGAATAACCATGACCCCCCTAAAGAAAAAAACATATATAAAGTAATAACAGCACAAACGAATCAAGCAACTGATATGATAATCAAACTACACAGATTCAGACGAACATGCAAGAATGAATGACAGCTACAATTCTCCTCACTTCCGATTTCTTGGGTGGTCTAGGTGTCCGTCCTGTGCGAGGGCTGATGGACGGATGGGAATCTACCCGGGTTTTAGGTGGGTGCATGTCTGGCAGTTTCTCCCGTAGACCAAAGTTACAGCGCATTCTGCCACAGTGCATCTGTGACTTGTCCACCTGAACAGTTTGTACAGTCTGTGTTGTATATACAGTTTGAAAAACAGAAGCAAATACTCTTAGTACCTACAATTTACAGTACTTCTTACTTACTGTCCATTATGCCACTAGCAAGTATGGCAGCACCAAAGATTCTCCATGTCTGTCTGTTCTTATCCTGCCTCTTTATAGATCCCAGGGGTATTTCAGAGCTAGAGCCTTGATGTCTCCTGAACTGTGGTTTCTAAAAAGAATGTTGAGAGTTCCATTGACAGCAAAGAAAACAAACGAGACTGTCTGAAGGAGGCAGACACAAGATCATTAATAAAGAAGAATAGGAAAAAACAAGTAACATTTGTAAGACATTTTATGAGGAAAGACAAATTAGAGCACCTGGTCACAACAGGAAAGCTGCAGGGAAAGAGAGCATCAGGTAGACCCAAGGAGAAAACACTGAACGGACTTGCAGGGTGGCTGAGGACAGATGTACTTGCAGCGACAAAGGATAGATTCGTATGGAGGGCCATGATCGCCAACGCCATGTGGCAGGGCACATGATGATGATGATGATGATGTCTCCTATTGTTCGTCACCATTTATTTTTGGGTCTTCCTCTCTTAGGTCTTCCTTTATCTGATTATCTTTCGATGATTCTGGAAGCTCGTCACGCCCAGTGGAATTGGTTTCTTCCGAACAAAGGCTGTTTTTCTGGGACCGGTTTGTAACCCTGTGTCCAACTCCCAACCTGGAAGATCAGCGGATCGCGCTTTGTCAGGCCCTTGTCCTTTGACCTGTTCGGTTTGGGGGGCTCTACAAGTGGTCGAACCTATCACCGGCAGAGCTCGAAGAGGCCATGAGATACACAAAAAAATGTTGTGATGATAAAGGCTATTTCGGTAGGATAAGACATTGAGAGTGGGGATGAAACAATAATAAATATATGGCATAACCATTTTTACATTGCAGAATTCATTTCATTTCCCCCAAGACATCGTATTTGCCTTCCCTCTCTCCAGGTATCACTACTAACAAACACTTCATGATTTCATGTCAGTCATTCTCTCCTTGTGTGCAAAACAAGGAAGTTTTGTTGTTTTCCCCCCTAATTTTTCTATTTGTTGTTTTGTTCTTTGTTGTCTTACGCTTACGACTGACAAAAGGCCAGTTGGTCGAAAATTTGCGCCTGTCTTGTCTCGTTGTGTTAATTTTTACAGACGCGTTTTGATGCTATTCTCATGTTTTTCTGTTCCCGTTTGCTTGAACGTGTATGGTCACACTTGTTTTTGATTTTTGACTGAAAAAAAAAAGTTTGTATTGTACACAAAGTACAAAGATTACTAAACAGTCTGATGCACGATTTGGACATCTTCCAATACACAGTAGTTAAAAATGAAAAGCTATAGATTTTCACTAGGACGCGATTTGCGTTGTATTTCAAAATTTTATTTTGACTAGCATCAAAACGTTTGACAAAGAAGCACTTGCAAGAGAGGACAAAGCATGTGTATTTGAAACAAATTTACATAAAAAAGTTTTAGGACTGAGTACAGAGAGGGTTTTGACAAAAAACGATCAACATTTGCACCCATTTCTTGTTCAGATATTGGGAATCACAAAAGAACAAATTTCAACAACCACATAGTAGCAGACATTCCTAAAATGAACGAACGAAGAGAATAGCTGGATTCTTTCCTTAGCACCACATCATAATAATGGTCGTGCTGTGCACTGTGTGTTTGTGTTCGTACTCAAAAAAAACAACAAAGAACTGAGATACTTTAATTGATACACGTCTTTGGCCCCAATCGAACAAAACAACAACAATATCATTATGTAAACACCCATACATATAAAGATATAACGGTACATAACTACTTACTGCACTGATTTAATGTGTGGACGTTTTCTTAATTCTAAGGCATATGCAATGTATTTGGAGACATCGACCATTTGTTCTTTTTTTTCCTTTTTTTTTTGAGAATTATTTGTGACTGTTTCTTGCAAACAGTTTGCTCTTTCAATATGTGAGAGATGTCTGTGTCTTAGTGTTTTATAGAGTGGACACAATCTTTTTGTAGTGTCTATAGGTGGTAATAGAAGACATGCCAAGGCTAAACTTCGCTTGGCACATTTATACATGTGGATAGCTAACATATCAAGATATTTTTCTCATTCTAAACAGCTTTGAAATTGTTGTATAATGTAAACATGTCATCTCTCTCTCTCTCTCTCTCTCTCTCTCTCTCTCTCTCTCTCTCTCTCTCTCTCTCTCTCTCTCTCTCTGTGTGTGTGTGTGTGTGTAGTGCTTGTTGAAACAGAACACGACCACATTCACCCTCAGCTCTGTCCATCTTGGTAGTCGAGATGAAGTGTCTGAACGTTTTTAATTTCCTCGTTATCTTTCTTCTTGTGTTTATCACTATCATCATATGACGTTTGCATGCAGTCATCATCATTATCAAAATCAGCAGGAATAGCAACAACAGCAGCAGCGGCAGGAGCAATAGAAATAGCAGTAACCATTACTAGTACAATCACCACCGAATGACCATCACTATGATCATCGCCGCGATTACCATCAGCAGCAACAACATCATCATTTTCACCATCATTATCCTCCTTCTCACTGTCACAGACTCATCGTCCTCATCCACCACCAGAACTACCTGAGCTGTTCTCAGCAGAGACACAACGTCGTTGTAGTGGTAGATGTACTCCCCAGGGGAGGCGTTGTGGTTGGGGCGGGGGGCGTTAGTGCGGGGATAGATGGCCACCTTTCCCTCTCCCACTTTCTTCCCCATGTCCTCGTCATTGTCGGGCAGTGAGAAGGCCTCCACCAGCAGGTACACATCATGGTTCTTGTCATTTTGACAGAATCCTGTACACACCCACACACATACGCACACACATACGCACACACACGCACATACATTACAATCTTAATTACAGAAGTAGGTCTGTGGTCCTTTCATGCAGCTTGTCATTTGTACAAAAAAACAACAAACAAAAACAAACAAAACGAGAACGAATAAAAATGGTCAAGCCATTCTAGTCTCGTTTTTTTTAAATATAAAGATTAATAAATGATACAAAAGTTTCCATGGGGAAAAGGTATGTATGTGTGACAAACGTCACTGCTAACGATTTCAGGCATGGCAGTGAATAGGTCATCATGGGCAAACCATGTGTCATAATATTAAATTATTTTTAATGAAGCTTATATCTATATTTACGAAGAAGGGTTGTATTTATGGAAACATGAAATATTTTCAAGCGTTCCGACTTTCCTTGAATGCGTGTATACATGTTGTTGGCTCATACTGTGCAAATAGTGTGTTGCCGCACAATCTGCACACTCCGTCTTCAGGACTGAGCGAAGAAGAGGTGAGTCAGAATATAATGAGCACCAGATCTAGAACTGCACTTTTATTTATCAGTAGTTGCGTTAAACAAAGGCACAAAATCAAGCATTATATTGCGTATATATACCCCATCATCTGTTCCAGGATTTCAACCAGGTTTTCATCATATAGTCAAAAAATGAAATACAACAAGATCTAATCTTACGACTGAACCTTAGAGAAATGCCCAGAATTTTGTCTTAGAATCTAGATCTATCTGTTGCAAGAGCGAATCAAACTGCCTCAGTTTGTCGAAGCCGGAAGTGAGATTACCTTCTATCTCATCGGGGAAAACAAAAATACAAGCTACAGTTGCTTAAATGTAAACTTTTCATAAAGAAGTTCGATAACTTACACCACTTCAAAAGCTGAAAGGAGTCCCCAAACAACATCACGTTGTGAATCGTGTCGCTTTACAATGAAGACCAAAGACAGCGGCCATGTTTAAACACGTAACAATTATTATTTACATCATTTCTGTCTGCTGGGCCCCATCTTTATAAAAGGAGATCCCAAGCGGAGAAAATGGTTTGTTTGTTCGCTTGTTTGTTTGTTTGTTTGTTTTGTTTTCTGAGCATGAAATAAATTCATTGCAAATTTGAGAAAGCTCTTTTCGATACAAATGTAATAAAACGAGTTGTTTTGGACTGTAACACCCAACTTTCAACTTCAATCCCTAGTTATTAATTCCATTAAGTTCAACATCTATCGGAAGTGGCTGAAAAATCGTGTCCACATATTTATCTCTCAGACACACACACAGACCCACAGACAGAAATACAGACAGACAGACAGACACACTCTCTCCAGTCTATATGAAAATTATGAAATAATCTCCCCACCCCCACATTGTTTTGTTTTGTTTTTGTTAAGATAAAAAAAAAGCAGATAACTGAGATTAGAAAGAGGAGAGACAGGAACCCAGTTGCAGAATAATATTTATCACCAAGTACCTACAATTACTACAGCCATTCTAAAGGACTTCTCAGATCAAACAGCGAATAACATCCATCGATTTAGACAATTCTTGAGATTGTGCGCTGGGGTCTTCTCCACTGAGGTCTTCACCTGGACATGAGTATACAATCAGCTCTTGCCCACGAAGCAGATCTCCACTCTTCACGCCGCTGATGAAGTCCAAAGGAAAAGCAAGAGTACAGCTTAGCGAGGCTGAGAACAGCCGTGAACCGTCTTAGAGACTCCAGCTTAGGATTTCTGACAGTTTCACTCCTTAACTTCTCCGCCCACTCTCCCTCCAAAGATTATGCCTACTGCAAGGCAACAGGGTTATGTGCTTACGATAATGTGTCCACAGCAGATATCTGTGGTCCACAGCTTTATCCTCCGTAGGCTTAGAAGCAGACGAACGTATATGAAGGGCTGTAACTCCCGTTGTTATGATAAGATCCGGGCTCTAGTTTTATCCATGACAACATATCGCTCAGGCAGACGCAGTTCAACAACCGACCTGTCAATACAACAATGTGGATGGTCGTTGAGGCAAGCTGAGTTTATCCGCCCATTGACAGATCTGTTTTTTAATCTTCCTCTCCGGGTCCATCTAATCTCTTCATTTAGCAGACTGGGGAGGGGGGGGGGGGGGGGGGGGACTGGCTTAAGTCGCTGACGTTCCGACCATGAATAACTGTATTGGATTACACGATAACCGATAACAGACCAGTGGCCTGATCTGACCGAATTATTTCTGGAATACTGGCTGCAAATCACACACACACACACACACACACACACACACACACACCCCACAACACACGCACGCACACACGCATGCACGCACGCACGTACGCACACACACACACGCACATACACACACATATATATACATGTATATATATACATATTTGTATATGTATGTCTGTTTGTGTGTGTATGCCTCTCTCTGTGTCTGTCTGTGTGTATGTATATATCTATCTTCTATCTATCTATTTATACACACACACACACACACACACACACACCACACACACACACACACACACACACACACACTTACACACTCACACACACACACATATATCTATCTATATATATGTATACAGAATTAAAACAATCCTAGCTCACCTTTTGGCAAGTTGAAGGTAAACCTCCTATCTTGAAACAAGACCAGTTGTTCTCTCCTGGACTGCACAGTGACATCTGTCAGGGCCTCGTAATCTCGCACGTACTCCTCGGCAGGCCATTTCCTCAACATGATCTACATTTGTTTGAAACACAAACATAGACATGTGCTCGATAGGAGACATGAATCTTTATCAAGTATACTTGTATTAGGTTTTCTTACACTATCTGTATTTTGTGATAATTTGCATATTTCGTTATGCTTTAACAAACATGTTTGCATTAGTCTCAGAGTATGCTGTTGCTTATGTATTTTCTAAATGTTTATTTGCTTTAAAGAAAATTGAGATTTGCCCGTCTGCATGCAGTCAAAATTACTGAGCTCTGAGATATGCATATTTTTCCATGTGATTTCTTTTCTAAGAAATGTTTCTGACAGACAGACAGACGGACGGGAAAACAGACAGGCCTAAACAAACACCACCTGCTGACGTGTGCGATAGTCCAGTGTTTAGGACTCTGGACTTCCAATCGGAAGGGCTGGGTGTGAATGTGCTGGAGTACACAGTCTGGAGGTAAAGCGTGGATATTTTTGCGATCTTTCAGGTCAAAATTCATGCCTGCCTGCCGGTACCTGAACCCCCTCCGTGTGAAAGCGCATGCAGATATATAAACGTATGTGAAAGATCCAGTAAGCCATACCTGGTGGTTTATGGAAACAAACAAGCTCAAACGAACAAAACGAACGAACGAACAAACACGCAGCATGCACGCCCCCCGGAGACGGAGTATGCAGACTGTGCAGCAACATAATACCTCACAGTGTGGGCCAAACAATGTGCATACCCAAAAAAAGACATCGGCCGAACGGCAGGAGAGAGAGAGAGAGAGAGAGAGAGAGAGAGAGAGAGAGAGAGAGAGAGAGAGAGAGAGGACAACCCCCCAAAAAACAAAACAACAACAACAACAAAAAGACAACAACCAAAAACAAACAAACAAACAGCAACCAAAAACATTCAACTGACAAAAATTGAAAACGTACAACATATCTACAATGGTTCAAAAGATATACATCGAATCAGAAATGTCTTCATGATGAAGCAGCGACCAGTATACGACGTAGTTGGATAGTACTTACAGACAGACAGGCAAGACAGACACACAGAGACACAAGACAACAATACAACAGGCAGACGACACAGTTTTAGGCAAACAGCCGGACAACAACATTTAATCAAACAACCAAACTGAACACAATCATACTTGAGAAGAGTCCCTAGTTTTTCAAACTCTGTATAGTCATTTTTGATGTAATAACGACAGACAGACAGGTAAACAAACAGATAGATGGAGATGCATACACACATGCAGACATACACACGTTAAAGCAGTGCTGGACTCGACTAGTTGGCCTACTTGGATGTGTGATCTCGTGGGAACAGGTTTTGTTGGCAAGCTTTTCAGTGGCTTCGTTGGGTCAGTTGGTTAGAGCGTCATACTGATAACGCGAGGGCGATGCTTTCGAACCTCATGGGGCCATGTTTTTTGTTTGTTTGTTTGTTTGTTTGTTTTCACGACGGGTGGTCAGTTACTTTGACAGAACCGTGGACTCAAGATCTGATGTCTTGAGCCCGCAACATAAAAACTAGCCAGGTCACTGCCCATCTTAATGTTTCCATCATTCTGGTTGAGTCCGTGTAGCATTTCATAGGTTCCTTCCCCATCACCCCCCACCCACAAATCCCTCATTTTAAGACCTTGCCAGCCCTTGGGTTTTGCGTAGGCGCAAGGATTCTGCCAGAATATTGCCGGCAAGCATGGGGTGGAGTGCATATGGAATTGTCTGTGTGCGATAAATCCCTCTCGAACAAATTCCAAACACACAGACATACACATACACACACAGACACAGACAATCACAGTTATCAAACCACACACACACACACACACACACACACACACACACACACACACACTACTTAAACAACACACACACACACACGCGCACGCATGCACGCACACACACACACACACGCTCACACACACACATACACACACACACTAAACACACACAAGCGTACACAAACGCACGTACACGCACACACACAAGCACGCGCACATGTACGCACTTAAGACAACTTACCTGAGAATAGTCCCTGGTGTGCAGACTCTGAATGGTCATTTTGATGAAGTAACGACCGGTGTGGTTGAACTGGACATCTACGATCTCCACATCATATTCCAGATTTTTGTTCTCGATGTTGGTGGGCTTAGGGGTCACCTCGCCCTCGTCACGACTACTCATCAGACTCATGCTGATGATGAGGACGTGGAATCGTCTACAGTCTCACGTGCAACCGACTGGAATTTATATGAGAATGTCTTGGCACTTCTGGGGAAAAAAGTGCAGTGAGGCTGATTTGCTGGTCAGAAAACGAGTTCTTCTGTTTGTCAGTTATTCAGTGATTCCAACAGGCGGCCAGTCAAGTTGTGAGTTGGGCGGTCAAGTAGTGGGTCAGTTAGGGCTTAGCTCACATACAATAATAATAACGATTAATCATGATAATGATGATGAAATGAAAATAATAATGAAAATAAAAATTAATAATACTATGATGATAATAATAATAATGAGGAGGATCACGATAATGATAACAATAACAACAACAACAACAATAATGTCTTGATGATGATGATGATGATGGTGATGATGGTGGTTTGGTTAATGATGATGATGATGATGACGACGACGATGAAAATTATAATAATGATAATAATTTAATGAACATTTAATTATGACAAATAAATAAAAATTTGGATAGATAGATAGATAGATAGATGATAGATAAGATAGATAGATAGATAGATAGATAGATAAGATAGATAGATATACTAGCTAGGACAGCACGATAGACAGATAGATAGTTTATACTATCTCAGACAGACAGACAAATAGGCAGACAGACATATAGATATACAGACAGACAGATAGGCAGGCAGACAGATAGACAGACAGACGGACAGATAGATAGACAGAGAGACAGACAAATACACAGACAGACAGACGGGAAGGTAGGTAGGAAGACAGATAGACATCTAGACAGATATATAGACAGATAGATAGACAGATAGACAACTCCATAAAACAATTCATTAGTGTGTCCATAATTTGATCATGTTACTTTTACTAGCAATGGTAGTGGTGTATTATTATTATCTTTGTTATTGTTATTGTTGTTATCATCACAGCAGCAGCAGTAGCATTTTATTATTTTTTTCATTATTATTGTTATTATTATCATTGTCATTATTATATTAGAGTAGTAGTAGTGTTCCTGTTGTCATACACAACATTTCGTTAAACACAAGAGACGATTTTGACTCAAGTACAGCGGCTCGACGAACAAGAAACACTCCAAAGGACGGGTGAGATGTTTTTACAGGGGGTTAAACAAACCATGCCTTGTGTGACGCTCTTGTGCTTTGAACAAACACACCTTGTCTGCTTTCACGAATGCCTACATCAACAACAAACGGTCTGTTTTCACTGAGCTTTGAACACCCATCTTCACTTAGTGTGTAACAAAACGACGACGACGACAACAACAACAACAGCAGCAAAAGCCCTTACAGCAACAACAAAATCAGATCAACGAAAAAAAAAAATAACGAGAACAAACAAACAAACAAACAAACAAACAAACAAACAAACAAACAAACAAACAAACAAACAACACACACACACCACCACGCACGCACGCACGCACGCACGCACACACACGCACACACACATCCAACACAACACACACACATGGCGTAGTGGATAGCCTTCTGGAAATGTTTTGGTTGCTTATTTGTTTTCCTCCTCCTCCTCCTCCTCCTCCTCATTATCATCATCATCATCATCATCACACCACCACACCACCACCACCACCACCATTATCATCATCATCATCATCATCATCATCATCATCATCATCATCATCATCATCATCATCATCATCATCGTTATTATTGGCATCATCACTATTGTTGTTGTTATTGTTGTTATTATCATTATTATCATTGCTACTATTATTGTTATTATCATCATGATTGTTATTATCATCATTATTACTATTATCATCATCATCATTGTTATTAGTGTTGTTGTTGTTCTTCTTCTTCTTATGATTATTATTATTATTATTAAGATGTGTGTACATATGCACGGCTTTGCCCACACTGTGCAGGCAGCATTTTGCTGCACAATCTGCATACTACCGTCTTTGGTGCCCGTGCATGCTAGGTGTTTTACTGTTTCTATAACAACCGGACATCGACATGACTCACAGGATCTGTAAAGGTCTGCACACATACTGAATTGGCAGACAGGAAAATCTCCACCCTTATGAAGGGGATTTATGCACTAACGGGTCTGCAGACATGTTGACCTACGAGATCGGGGGAAAAAATCATCATCTTTCACCCTCCAGGCGGGAGGTGCCCAGGTGTCTGAACCCAGACCTTTCGATAGGACGCCCGTAGTCTTACCCACTAGATTATCGCGCTTATCATTGTGGGTCCCCCCGTGGGGATGCCGGGGGCTCTTTCAGTATAAATAGTATCCCCACCTTCTAGAAATTCTGTGCTACACATTTCCTCTTTTATGTCACTCTCTTTGTTTCTGCCTTGTTCCTTTGCTTTCTGCCATTTCTACTTATCATTTTCTGCCTTAATGGTCCATTCACCTGTATGTGTTCTATGAAGTCTCATGTGCTTTTTCTTAGGATTGATAACTGGGTACACATATTAAGTGCATTTTTGGCTCTAGGAAGGTGAGATATGCGTATGCAATTTTAGGTAGTTTATGCTGTTATTATTATATGTTTTGGTGTCCTTATGTATGCTTACATTTGTATTCAGGTGTGTTTTTTAAATCCCTTGTGCGATAAATTGGACAGAGTGGTCAACGCCAGGGGCATGTCCTTAGATTATGTGCACGAATGCGTTGATATGTGTACTTACTTCTCTTTTCTTTTTTTTTCCCCCACTGTTGAAGTCTTGTATGTTTTGAAGCGGTTGTAACCCTGATATGGCTCTACGCGGTCGGCTGGGCTTTAAACAACAATAACAATAAAGAAAAACAATCATTGTGTGTCCCAGTCCAATTTATTGTGGGAATTTTGGCCCCGACCGGTTCCTATCCGGGAGTTGAGTGAGCTACGGGCTTGTTTGTGAAGACAAGGACTGCACTGTTGATTCTCATCCACTTTACGAATGAGTCATTGAAGTGTTATTGAAAGTTTTGCTACAGACACTGGCTTGGGTTTTTGCTCCCTACTAACTGAAGCTTTCCCTTTTAAACAAAAAACAAAGCTTTAACAAGAGGACCTCTCTATCTCTTGTCATGAATGACTAAATAGATAGATAGAGAGATAAAGAAATTAATAAATAGCTAAATTCAGACTGAACTGTCTTTCTGTATAGAAAATCTCGCTCGTTTATCTCAAATACTACAGTGACAAAATATTTCAAATATTTGTAGAAACACACATTATTCTTTTTTATTGATTCCCTCTGTCTGTGTCTGTGTCTGTTTCTCTTCTCTCTCTCTCTCTGTCACACACAAGCGCGCACATACATACATATATACATACATACATACATACATACAAACATACATACATACATGCATACATGCATACATACATACATACATACATACATACATACATACATATACATACATACATACATACATACATACATACATACATACATACATACTTAGCTTTAGCAAATCTGCAGGCCACATTGAATTTCACATGTATGATTTAACGGCGCTTTCTTCTGTTTGTAAAAGATCGCAGCTTTTACTGAAGGAGTCATTTCAGGTTAGCCTCAGGGTCTAAATGTCAATACACTGATGTATTGCACTAAAACCGGTTTCGATTTTGAAAAGGCGCTGTCTTTTTTTTTCTTTTCTTTTAAAGATCCTTTTAAAATGTTTTTAAAATATGTATGGGTGGGAGGCATTGTTTTACATTGACCGAAGACAGGCATGTGTGTCTGTGTATTTCTGTCTGTGCGTCTGACAAAAATGTGTTACCAAGTTTTTCCCAGCTCTGTCAAGATAGATCTTTAGCAAGTTTGGTTCAAAGGAGTGAATCGTTGAGAAGTCGAGAATGCATAAGTTTGAAAGTCATGCCGTAAAAGTCAAGATTACACGAATTAAAAACAAAACAAAACAAAACAAAACAAAAACAAAACAAAACAAAAACAAAAAAACAGGGCCTGAAATCAGAATAAGAAAGTAAGTGAACAACACTGTCTTGCAAACTTTGGACAATATTTAAATTCTGTTTCCCTGTATGACAGTCTACCGTTATCCTCGCTGCACATCAAGTCTTATTTCATTTGGAACTTCTTCGAGATCACATTAACCTTGGAAAGTTCCCATCTGGATTTTCTCTGATTTTTTTGTAATGAAAAGTGAGATGGTTAAAATGGCTTGACCATCTTCTTTTACTCTTGTAAACATTCGGCAAAACTGGCAGGGCCGTTGTGACTGTGAAGTTCGTCGCTGTCTAGTTATTAGTTCACACGTTGTCAATAATAATCCTGCTGTTTGTTGGGAGGTTCTGTCTTTACTTGCTTGACATTTCTGAATCAGTAAGATACTGGAAATCCATAGGTTTGTTAAGTGCGTCCCATGGTTTGAATTACGTTGATCACACAGTTAATGGGGGGGGGGGGGGGGGGGGGCGGGAGGGAGGTGAGGCTATATTCAATACGTTGACCTGAGAGATGGGAAAAAAAACAAAACAAACAAACAAACAAAAAACCTCCATTGTTTGGGGAAGAAAACTCCACCCTTTACCACTAGGCGACCCGAACTCCGATTGGAAGTGTAAAGTCTTACCCACTTGATATCGTGCCTGTCGCTCTGAGCTCGTTGTGTGTGTGGGGGAGGGGGAGGTTAGGGGTGAGGGAGATACAGGAAGAGAGTTATCAACAACCAACCAATCAACCAACCATCCAAACGTACAGAACAGTTCTAAATAGTTTGGCCATTAAAAAATTTAAATAAGCTTATTGTTATTGTTGTTTAAAGCCCTGCCGACTGCGTAGAGCCATATTTCAAAACACAAATCTTTAACAGGAAAAAAATGGGAATTAAGTACACATATCAATACATTCGCGCACGTCATTTAAGGAAATGCCCCAGCGTTGACCACTTCGTCCAATTTTTCGCACAGGGGATATTAAAAAAAATCTGAATACAAATTTAAGCACACATAAGGACACCAAAACATATATAAAAAAGGGCCAAAGTTACCTAAAATTGCTTCTGCATGTCTCATTTTCCTAGAGCCAAATATGTACTCCATACATGTACCCAATTATCAAGCCTAAAAGAAAGTACGTAAGACTTTATCGAACACAAACAGGTGAATGGACCATTAAGGCAGAAAATGATAGGAAGAAATGACAGAAAGCAAAGGAACAAGACAGAAACAAAGAGACTGAAGAAAAGAGGAAATTTCTGACACAGAATCGCACACGTAATCTACGGAAATGTCCCCAGTGTTGACCACTTCGTTCAATTTTTCGCACAGGGGATATAAAAAACAACAATAACCACATTTGAATACAAATTCAAGCACTCATAAGGACACCAAAACATATACAAAAATGGGCCTAAATTACCTTAAATTGCTTCCACATATCTCACCTCACTAGAGCCAAAAATGCATTTGATACATGTACCCAATTATCAATCCTAAGAAAAAGTATGTAAGACTTTATCAAACACAAGGCACAAAATGATAGGAAGAAATGACAGAAAGCAAAGGAACAAGGCAGAAACAAAGAGACTGACAGAAAAGAGGAAATTTCTAACAGAGAATTTCCAGAAGGTGAGGATACTGTTTATACTGAAAGAACCCCTGGCATCCTCACGGGGGTTAAATGAACTTGAAGTAGCCTATAAACGCGGTCTGTTTATTTTAAAGACCATATCTACGTTGAAAACTACCAAGAGCCTGAAAAGGGAAATTTCTACAAGTTCTTTGCACTTTAAACAAAATGTTGGCCTCTCTCTCTCTCTCTCTCTCTCTCTCTCTCTCTCTCTCTCTCTCTCTCTCTCTATATATATATATTATATATATATATATATGTGTGTGTGTGTGTGTGTGTGTTGTGTGTGTATGTGTGTGTGTCTCTCTCTATCACTCCCTCTGTGTGTGTGCGTGTGTGTGCGTGTGTGTGTCTGTGTGTCTGTGTGTCTTGTGTGTGTTTGTGTGTGGAACAGTAAAGTAATCCAGTAAAATGTATGTGCTTTACTTGATAAATGCACAAAAGACATTCATCATATAAGAAGAAGAAGAACTTTGGTAGATTCCAGCTTCGAGAGAGGTGGAAAATCAGGATGCTCTGCCTGTAAGCTCCAGTTTCAGTGTCAGTTTCTTAAAATTCCATATGCACTGTCGCCACTGGTGCCATGTGAGGGAGAAGATCCATAATGATCATGGCACAAACCTTAAGCCTGCCGGTTAACACTTGAACTGGTCAGATCCTGAGGTCATGCCTAGTCTATGGGTTTTGTATCTTATACTATTATTTTATCAGTCAATCACTGGAACAGTATTGGGTACATTGTAATGATGTGTGTGTTTGTGTATCTCATTTTCATAAAATAATAAAACAATTAAAATAACACCAGTGTCCAAGTCGTGAGACTGCTATTCGTGTGACTGTTATACTGACGCCATATCGCTGAAGTACTTCCATGAGTAGTGTGATTTGGACCTTATTGTACGCATCTTCTAAGTTAATGGCTACAGCAAGGGTTTCTTCTTCATTCTGAAAACCTTCGTAGACTTCATGACCAAAAGATGTTGCGATTTCCCATTTACTTTTTCCTGTTTTAAAGCCTCCTTGATTAGGTGGGAATAGGTCTCTGCTAGCATTTTTTGGTTGTTTGTTTTGTTTGGGCTGTTATATTTTCCACAGTTAGGATGCGATGTAATGGTAAAGACAAGAAACAAGTAGAGATACGGACAAACAAAGTGAACAAAACAGGCCTCTTTGACAGAATTAATTGTCGTGTCTGTAACAACACACACGAAACAAAAACATCTGATGCAGACACTGCTTAAAAATACACAGCATTATGGAAGAGAGAAAGATCCTATGTGATCCTTCCATAGAGCTCAGTTAGTCTTTAGGTCCTCCGAAAGGAAGTCATGTATACTTCCAAGGTAGGCAACGATCGTCTCGTTCTGTGTAGTACTCGTCACATTTGTTGCAGACGTAGACGAACATGCAGAATGAGTCACCCAAAACTTTGATAGCAGTGGCCCACAAAAATGAATGAATGAATGAATCTTTTATTTAATGTCTGTTCACAATATTGATTTTAGACACTCACAAAAATGAAGAAACCTCGCCAGAATGACTAACTGAGCACCCAGTGTAACTGTCAGACTCTCTGCCTGACACAGCAGACATAGAGGAATGCGAGTAAGCGCACATGCAGAATGAGTCAACCAAAACTTTGATAGCAGTGCTCCAGAAAGTGAAGTAACCTCATCTAGATGACTGATCAATCACCAAGTGAAGGTAAAAGATAAATTTTGGAACTTTGGAAATTTTAGATATATACAAAATTAAAGTCCTTTTAAATTTTAGAGAAGCAATCTGTGCGTTGTATCATTCCAAACTGACCACCCTGCTTTCCCTCTCTTCTGCTTAGGACTACCACTCGCATTTATTCTTCTTGAAAATGCAGTCCCTGGCAGTCATTCTCTCTCTCTCTCTCTCTCTCTCTCTCTCTCTCTCTCTCTCTCTCTTCTCCCCCCCCCCTCTCTCTCTCTCTCTTTTAACTACCAAACTGCACACGGTGGTTTTTTTTTGGCGGGGTTGGGGTGGGGGTGTTTTTTTTTGTTTTTTTTTCCTTTATGTTTTTTCTAAATGTTTTCCTTATACCTTCACTGAGCGTTCGACTAATCTATAAGGTTACCGGTAAGTCTCTTTACTTTGTGGAGTGCTGCTTCATAAGTTTTGGATGGCTCATTCTGCATGTGTATTAATTGTTGTTTGATGAATGAGATGGTTTTCTGTTCTCATTTGAATAATATAGTTTCTATCCCAATTTCTGCACCGTTTCAGTGACGTTGATCCCATGCTTCTCATTCCCAAATACACCACCGACCCCAAGTTCATTCAGTCGAAGTTCCAGTGCTAGAAAACCCACGGGAGCCAGAGATGTCAAGCCGCCATGTGACCACCCACCAGAGAAGATCCTCATTGCTTTTGGGACACTTCGGTCGAGTTTAAAGAACGCCTGTTCTGATCCAGTTGGCTTTCGTATACGTTTGAAAAGGGCCAGTTCGCTGAAGATTTGTGCCTGTCTTCTTTCTTTATATCAGCGCGCACCCCCACCCCCATCCCCCACCCCACACATACACACACACACTAAACACTTAACATAAACACTAGCACTACACTAACACACACACACAAAAAAAACAACCGCGTACGTTGAATTTGTGTAGGTTTATGTTCTTGTGCATGTGTACACGCGTGACAATATTATTTTTTGTTTGTGTTCGCGTATATCACGAGTGTAAATCCAATTAGATCATATACCAAATCAATCAATCAATCAATCAATCAATCAATCAATCAATCAATCAATCAATCGGTCAGTCAGTCAGTCAACCAACCAACCAACCAACCAACACCAACCAACCAATCAATCAATCAATCAATCAATCAATCATCCTCACTCATTCACTCATTCACTCACTCACTCACTCATCATCAATCAATCAATCAATCAATCAAATTGTTCATAAAGATAGAAAAACGCTAAATTGGAAAAAACTACAACAACAACACAACAACAACAAAAAACAACTAACCCGCAACTAAAGAAGACAAAACTTATGCCTGTATCCATATAGCATGAAACTGTCTAATTCGGGTCACTTTAGGTAAGTCAACATAGGGGTACAAAATGGCAATCACAATACGGCAACACAAACCTACTTGTAATTGTCGCCAAGAGCCAAAACGCCAGTCACTAAAATATCACAAGAAAAGTCTTCGTATGCAAGAGCTGTTTGCTAAATTTTCTCCTTCAGGGTTCAAACAAGACACTTGAGATCGAAGAAGAAATCTCCCGAGGGCTTTGTGCCTGATCTTTTATGAGCTATAAACACCGTCAGAGGAAAAAATCGAATATTGATCAGTCGGCAAAGGTAGCTAGTTATTTATGACTCGCTGAAAGGCTTTGTATTTGTGTCAGTGGAAGTATTGTTGTGGCTTTGTGCATTTTGCTAACAGGGTAAGGGTTGTTTGTGTGTGTGTGTGTGTATTTCTGCATCTTTCTGTAGCAACATCGGGCCTGTGTTGTGTTACTTATGTATTGATTTATTATCCATTCAGTATGAATATTTTGGCCATTGCTCCCAACAATATTGGTAATATTTGTCATCTCTCGCGGATGCAAAATCTACTTAACCATGGGCAACTGATTTCTGGCAGAGAAACTATGGTTACCAGATAGATAAAAATGATTGGCTTTTCGTTCTTATACGTTGTTTGGTTGACTCTTGATAAGGCCGTGAACTCAAGATCTCATATCTCCAGTTCTATCCCACACAGCAACATAAATTTTGGTTTGTTCGCTGCCCGTCTTAATGCTCCAATCATTCTGGTGGTGTCAGTGTGCCACAGGTCTCGTTCCTCTCCCAATTTCGAGATCTTGCCGGCACATAAGTTTTTGCATAAGATCAAGGAATCTGCCGGAAAACTGACAACACGTTTTGGGTGGAGCGCATGTAGAATTGTTCGAATGCGATGTATCCCTGTTGAACTTTGAACTCCAAACTCGTACGATAAAAGAGACGGGTCTAACAGCGCTATAACAGAAAAAAAATATTTACAATATGTATCCAACAAATATGCCACTATGTAAAATGCAAGGTGGAGACAATAACAGATATGCAGACTGAAAAATGTAGTTATATTAAAACTTTGATTTTGTTTTCAATGTCCTTCTCTTTCTAAGTTTTGGAAGTCGATCGAGCAACATATTCGCATACAGACAGGCACAAGAATCATATCAGTTATCACCGATGTCTTATTCTGTCTTGAAAGCCAAAATTTACTCAGAGAAACACTAAAAAAAGTGAATCATATAACATGAATTGCAGAATTTGCTGCAGCGTTTTCAGAAAAACAACAAAACTGGAACGGGTTCGAAAAGTGAAGTGAAGTGAAGTGTAATATATGAGTATACATGTGTATTTTTCCAGATAAGACATATGTACCAGTGGTCGTTATAAATGTCAGTATTGCACAACTCTTGTATGATTATATAAATCTAGTTAGTATCTCTATATCTTGTATCAAAAGAATGTTTTAGTCAATGTTTCGTAAAGCTCTACATGTATTCTCTATACTCATTTGGATTCAAAGCACGTTACACGTGATCAGACTTTCAGTGGAACACGGAGAACTCGAGCCTTCAGGCGAGCTGACCATATTCCACGAGATTGTTGCACACTCTGAATTTTGGTGGATGTGCATGCTGGGTGTTTTCATGTTTCCAGCCACTGACATGACTTACAGGATCATTAGCGTACATATTTGATATTCTATATGCGTATACACATCAAGGGGGTTTAAGTACTGGCAAGTCTCCACCCTTTACCCACCGGATGGAGGTATTCGGTTGAATTGAACCCAGGATTTTCCGATTGGAAATTCGGTGTTTACCCACTTGAATACCATGCCTGTCAGTATCATTGTTGCAGTAGATCAAACGCTTACACGCGTCCGGCTCAAGTCACAATTAAACCCAGATATGTCATCATCATCATCATCATCATCATCATCATCATCATCATCATCATCATGTGCCCTGTCGCATGGCGTTGGCGATCACGGCCCTACATACGAATCTATCCCTTTTCGCTGCAAGTACATCTCCCACCCTCTCTGTCCTTAGCCACTCTGCAAGTTCGTCCAATATTTTGTCCCTGTGTTCTATTTCCTTCCTGCTTTCCTGTTGTGACCAGGTGCTCTGATTTCTTTTTCTTAATAACATGTCCTATAAGTATCATCACATGAATAAAACATCAACGAAAATATTCACTTGCCCACCAAACAGCCTGATAAACAGATTATGGAGAATGTACACTACTGAAATAGAAAGTATTATAAAAAGTATTAACAGCACCAATGAAAAAAGACACGTGAAGCAATAATGAAAATGATAAAAAAAAAGACAGGAAGTGCTTTGTTTATTATGATTCAACTGAGGTCAATGTAGTTGTCATTCTCATCACATCACCATCACCATCACCATCATCATCGTCGTCGTCGTCGTCGCCGTCGTCGTCGTCGTGTCGTCGTCGTCATCCTCCTCCTCCTCCTCCTCTTCCTCTTCCTGTCTTACCAAGAATATTGTACCCAAGATTTTGTTGCTTCCCCGGTAGGCACTCAAACCATCGGGCCACTCTATACTATGAAGACGCCCAAGGTCTTGAGATGGAAGGGGACAGGATTTAGGATTTTCTTTTTTGATCAAACACTGAACTGACGCATTCAGAATAATCACCATAGTCACCGATGAACAACAAGAAGACCAAATTAAATGACGTATGACAGGCGCGATAGTTGAGTGGTTAAGACAACGGTCCTCGAAACGGAAGGTCTGGGTTTGAATCTGTTTAGATATCGCCTAGAAGGTAAAGGGTGGAGATTTTTCTGATCCCTAGGTCAATAATTATGTGAATAGACCTGTTAAATGCCTGAACCCCCCTTCGAGCGTACATGAAATATCCAAAATGTCTAACCACGGTATCAAATAAACACTGTTAAATGCCTGGATCCCCTTCGTGCGTACACGAAATGCCCAAAATATAGAACCAAAATATGAAATGGTACATTACGGATGATACATCCTTATCAGTGTTGGGCGGTTTATATGTAAACAAGAAAAGATCCAGCATGCATATCCCCGTACACAGAGTATGACTGCCTTGATGGCGCGGGAAAAACGATCGAACTCGCAAAATCCCGCTTATGTATTCGAGTGCATGTCCACCGATCCATCGCCGGACTGAGTCACCTCCCGTATTACTGAACTGTTGAACAATAGAACCCGTCTCTACATCTTCAATGGTCGTCTGGGTGACAAGCTTTTCGCGTGAGACGATAAACAGGATTCCAGGGAGGACAGTAAGGTTGCACCAAAGGTTTTCTTTTTCCCCATTTTCATGTCTCAGCCAAGACTGCAGAACTGAATAACAGACTGCCACTATAGCTATTATTAAAACGACAAAATGATAATATACCACCACACCACCACCACCACCACCAATGATAATACTACTACTACTAATAATAATAACGATACTACTACTACTACTGCTACTACTACCACTACTACTACTACTACCACTACTACTACTACTACCACTACTACTAATACTACTAGTAATAATAATAATAATAATAATAATAATAAGAAGGGAAGAAGAATTCTAGTACTGTATGGGCAATGAAAACCAATTTCAATATTTTTGTTGATGAATCAAGAACCCCACCACCACCACCACCATCAACCACAACAACAACAACAATAACACAACAACAACATGTCATATCCTGGTAATACACACCTGTAGCCAATGTTGTTATGCTCAAGGAAGTTGCTGGGTCGATCTCTGTATCTTACAACCAAAAATCGTTAATGGCAATTGGTATCCAAAAGTCGACGTCAATGCTCAGTTCCACACATCGATTATCAAGGCATCCAAGTCACATACAATATACAATACAGACTTACAGCCTATTTTGATGCCAAGATTACAGCTCTACTGATAAAACTGACATTGATCTGGCATCCAAAGCTGGCCATGGTTTCATTAATATTACATGTCATCATAAAACATTTTCATTGACGATTTCAGACTGTTTGCTGTGAATCCATCCAGCTATGTATGATTGCTTACACCTTTAATATAACCGGGTCATTTTGAAGATTTTTTTTCTTAAGAAATATTCCTCTATTTTTGTTGTAATCTTTATTTTGACAGTGACGTCAGGGTGAGTTTGTTACTTGAGAAATTGTTCATATGCCAGAGATTTTGCGGTCCCGGTTTTAGGTTATGAGTTTCATCCTGAGCGGCATTCCTGTAATGAAAAATCGATGATTTATTGAACGCAAGAAACCAGTATGTATTATATTTTGATACTGAACTCAGCTGATATTCTGCAGAAGATCACAAAAGTTTTAAGTTTCTAAGACACATGACCGAATGAACACAAACTACACATTTGGAGAAAATCTCCGGCAGAGTTATGTGTGTGTTGGTCGCTAGTAGGCAATCTGGAGGGAGGCCTACAAATGTATGTCCCTGTCGTCCTGTCATCAATCAACAAAGCCAGGGACCGATCAATGGGAGAAGTAACCCAATACGACAAGCGAATCTTCTATACCTGTTCCCCTTTTTTAGCCGTGCAAAGATTCCACTATCGTTGATATGTAAACACACGCGCTCAGTTTGAATGGCAGGGGTCGTCCCCAACCACTGTCACTGGAGTCAGCTTGTACGTTTAGTTTTACCGTCTCTTGCTTCATGGTGTTTATCACGGAGCGGGCTTCATTGTACAAGCTCAAAAACTCTGTAGACTTTCAGGTCTAGAAGACTTTCATCATTTCTAGAAAAATACGTTTGCAGTCTTTGCCAACCAGGAGTAACATGCTTAAAACATGATCGAAACATGAAGGGTCAATTTTAAAATATGCATCATCATCATTATGTGCCCTGCCGCATGGCGTTGGCGATCATGGCCCTCCCTATGCATCTATCCCTTGTCTCCGCGAGCACATTTTCCACCATCTCTGTCCTCAGCCACCCTGCAAGTCCGTTCGATATTTTCTCCCTGGATCTACCTGGTGTTCTCTTTCCCTCCAGCTTTCCTGTTGTGACTAGGTGCTCCAATTCCCCTTTCCTCATAAAATGGCCTATGAATGTTGCTTGTCTTTTCCTAAGCTTCCTTATCAATGACCTTCTTGTGTCTGCCTCCATCAAGACTGTCTCGATTATTTTCTTTGCTGTCCATGGAACTCTCAACATTCTCCTTAGAAACCACATTTCGGCTGACTCAATCTTGTTCTGGCTTTGCGTGTTGACTGTCCACGCCTCACAACCGTATAACAGTATTGGTTCTGCATAACATTCAAGAACTCTCTTCCTGACGTTAATTGATAGACATTTGTTGGTAAGAATGCTTTTCATCTTATTGAATGCTGTTTTGGCTTGGCCGATTCTGCTGGCTATTTCTGATGTGCATCTGCCGTCTGGTGAGATGATCATTCCCAGGTATTTAAACTTATCAACCTGTCTCAAGGTTGTGCCGTTTGCTGTTATTTTGCATGAGGGGATATCACGTTTTTTACTGATTACCATGACTTCAGTCTTCTTGCTGTTTAGCTCCAACCCTTTATTTTTGCTTTCTATTTCTATTATATTCACAAGGTTTTGTAGGTCCCCTTCATTTTCTGCCAAAGCAAGAAAATATGCATAACGGTAACAATTGACTTGGCTAGGTTTGCATTAGATATTCCTAATTCAACAGCTTGCAAGTGGAAGGTAGAGTAATTGATGAATTGGTAAATACACGAATATTTTGTGATTTGTATTGTATTATATTGTATTGTATTGTATTGCATTATACTTCTTGTCACAACAGATTTTTACCTTAATCTGGATTTGAACCTGGGACCGCTTGTTCCCTAGTCAGACATTATAACCATTGGGCCACTATTCCAAAATTGCTCATGTTACCTCCCCTTCCATTCCCCCACTCCCCTCTTTATGAAACCTAATACTTCTCCCCTGCACACGTAAACACACCAGGACACATGCATGCTTGATGTATTACACACAAGAGAAAGATATATTTCAAAACTGTGTGCACCATTCACTCAGCCACGAATCTGCCAGGAGAGAAAGACAGCCTGACACCCGATGTTCTATACTATTCAGCTGAACAAGTCCTGAAAGATAGCATTGCATTCAAGCCAAGTCCTACCAATCCACTACACAGCGCTTCTCCTTCGATCACTCCGCCGAAGAGCTGAGATAAAAGCCACGCTACACGATAAGGATTTGGATTTAATAATAGCAATCGTTCAAGCCCATAAGCTTTGGCGTAGTCGTTGAAAGTAAGAATGGTACTCTGAAAGAATTGTCTCCATCCTGTTATTAAATACAATTTTATGCAATGACAAGACATTATTTAAAGCAATGATATTTGCACAGCACAGATAAAAAAAAATAGGTTACACGATAAGGATTTGGATTTAATAAAAGCATATACAGAGCAATCGGTCAAATCCTTAAACTTTAGTGGAGTCGTTGAAAGTAAGAATGTTACTCTGAAAGAATTGACTCCTTTCTGTTATCAAATACATTGAATTAAATGCAATTGGCAAGACACTAATTAAAGTAATGATATTTGCAGACCATCATCACCATCATCATCATCAGGTGCCTTGCCGCATGGCGTTGGTGATCGTGGACTTCCATCTGTCTCTATCTCTTGTCGCCTCAAGCATCTCTTCCACGCTCTTTGTCTTCAGCCACTCTGCAAGTCCGTCTAGTATCTTCTCCCTGGGTCTACCTGGTGCTCTCTTTCCCTCCAGCTCTCCCGTTGTGACCAGGTGCTCCAATTCCCCTTTCCTCATAAAGTGGCCTATGAATGTTGCCTGTCTTTTCCTAATCTTCCTTATGAATGATCTTCTTGTGTCTGCCTCCATCAAGACTGTCTCGTTTGTTTTCTTTGCTGTCCATGGAACTCTCAACATTCTTCCTAGAAACCACATCTCGGCTGACTCAATCTTGTTCTGGCTTTGCTTGACGACTGTCCACGCCTCACAACCGTATAAGAGTATTGGTTCTATATGACATTCAAGAACTCTTCCTGATGTTAATTGATAGGCATTTGTTGGTAAGAATGCTTTTCATCTTATTGAATGCTGTTTTGGCTTGGCTGATTTTGCTGGCTATTTCTGATGTGCATCTGCCGTCTGGTGAAATGATCGTTCCCAGGTATTTAAACTTATCAACCTTTCTCAAGGTTGTGCCGTTTGCTGTTATTTTGCATGAGGGGATTTCATGTTTTTTACTGATCACCATGACTTCAGTCTTCCTGCTGTTTAGTTCCAACTCCTTACCTTTGCTTTCTATTTCTAGTATATTCACAAGGTTTTGTAGGTCCCTTTCATTTTCTTCAATTAGCACGGTGTCATCTGCGTATCGAATGTTGTTTATCATTTTTCTTCCAACCTTTAATCCAGGGTCTTCCTCTAGGTTTCTCATGTTTTCACTGTAAAGTGAAAACAGATCTGGTGACAAAACACAATCCTGTCTGACTCCTCTTTTGATGTTTTGGAAAGAGCTTACATCGTTTTCTATTCTCACTGCAGCAGTTTGTTCCCAATGCATATTTCTGATTATTCGTAGATCTTTTCCATCAATATTGAGTCTTTCTAGTTTCAAATCACAGATAAAAATAGCCAGGTTACATAATAAGGATTTTTTAGATTAGACAATCGCCATTACATGCAGTGGTTTCAGTCTTTGATCTGTGTTTGCTGATATCCAAAACAAGTGTGACTGCCCGCATTCAAGCTTACAGGAACCAGAGAAAACACGGGGAAAAAAAATCAGAACGCGTATTTAATACAACCAGACAAGATAGGCGCAAATTTTCGGCCAACTGATCTTTGTCAAGCATAGACGTAAGATCACAAATGAACAAACACCAAATACAAAAATTAGGAGAAAAAGACTGAAACTTCCCTGCTGCTTCGTCCCTTTATCCTACTGGACGAAGCAGCAGGGAAATTTCAGTCTTTTTCTCCTAATTGTGCGTGCGTGCGTGCGTGTGCGTGTGTGTGTGTGTGTATGTGTGTGTGTTTGTGTGTGTTTGTGTGTGTGTGATGAGTGCATATATGTGTGCTTGCACACATGCATGTGTGTGCATATGTATAAACATTTCAGATGTGAGTGCATGTGAGTATACGCACACGCCTGTGTGGTGTATGTGTATGCATGTGCACGCATATGTAAGTGCATGTGTGTGCATGCATGTCAGCAGATGCACATGTATGAACACAAATGTGTTTGTTAGGGTTTCTCTGCTGTTGATGGACTTATGGACTGGTCTGAACATGCAACTTCGTATCATTACAAGTAAGTCATTTCAGTGTGAATCAATGATCAACTTTCCAGAAAATCTGAAAATGCAAGAAGAATGTTGGGACAATATACTGGAATGGCATGATGCTAAACTTTTCATGAGGTAAAACACAAACAAGCAAAACATACACAGTCAGATTGGGCTTTAAACAAAAACAACACCCACCCACACACGTGTGTATGTGTGTGTGTTTTGTGTGTGTGTGTGTGTGTGTGTGTGGTTTTGTTTAAAGCCCAGCTGACTGCGTAGAGCCATATCAGGGCTAGAACCGTTTCAAAACATACACAATATTTCAACAGGAAAACAAAAAGAAAAGAAACTTAAGTACACATATCAATGCATTCGCTCACATAATCAAAAGAAATGCCCCTGGTGTTCATCACTCCGTTCAATTTAACACACAGGGGATTTAAAAAACAAATCTGAATTCAAATTTAAACATACCTAAGTACACTAAAACATATATAAAAACGGGCTTAAATTACCTAAAATTGCTTCCGCATATCACATTTCCCTCGAGCCAGAACTGCACATAACACACGTACCCTCTTATCAAACCTCAGAGGAAGTATGTAAGACTTTATTGAACATATACAGAGGAATGAACCAGCAACGCAGAAAATAATAGGAGTAAATGACAGAAAGCAAAGGAGCAAGGCAGAAACAATGAGAGTAACAAAAAAGAGGAAATTTCTAGCACAGAATTTCCAGAAGGTGGGGATACTGTTTATACTGAAAGAGCCCCCGTCATCCCCATGGGGCTAAAGGGAAAACCAGAGTACCTGGGGGAAAAAACCCTTAGACGCAGCTGGGTCTGTCTTGTAAAGCAGGAATTGAAACAGATAAAATGCAAAAAGCATCAAGATATATGTGCAGCCACAAAGCCAAGACTTCAGTGAAGCGGGTGTGGAAAAAAGTGCTATGGTCAATTTCAATAGCTAAGACATTAAGTGTTGGAAATGAAAGCATTGCATATCAGCATTGATACAGAGCATACATGGCCACATATATATACACGAGCGCATACTAAAAGAAGACTGCATTTATAAATTCAACCAAGTGATATAAACATGAATATACATGCACTGACAAAGGAATCAATATCTACATGTATACTCGTACACCTGAACAATGCTCATGCCCGCACACAAAGACCCATAGGTAAAAATGCATGTACATGAAAGAATCATGTGCAAATGAAGAAATACACACAAATGAGTGCACATGAAATGATCATCGTACTGCATTCTGTAGAGGAACTCATTATGGTTTGTCGCTAAGATCATGTGGCTTGTACAATTGCGTGTTCCAGGTTTATGTATGAGATGGGATTCTGCATCTTTTCTATGATGCTGTTATTGTAGAACAGCCACCGACCTTTCACATGGATGTCATTGATCGAGTGGTCTGGCTGATTGAGATGATTGGAGATAGTTTTGCCTCTTTGATATCGGATATCTGCCATGCATACTTTGAAATGTGTGTCAAGGGTACGTCCAGTTACACCAACGTGAAGTTCAAAGCATTTAGAGCAGCTGATCACATAGACAATGTTGTGGGTTTTGTAACTATCAAATATGTTTAGTGATTTTTATGAGATATCAGGCCTCTGACTGTCATGGTGGAGCACACGAAAGGGAATGTCTTGCATTTGTGTTTGTTGCATAGAGTTGTTCCTGGAGGTTGGATAGCTGGTTTTCCTGAGTCTTGAACGTACCATCAAATCATTAAGGTACGTGTCTCTTGTAGACAATTAAACCCACAGAGAAAACACACACACAAACAAGCGCAAACAGACAGAAATTCTGATCTGACAATTCTTGCATTTGCCATAATATTATACATAGTGGTCAGGCCACATTTGGCAACGAATATGTCCAGCCTTTTTGTTTTTCTCCTAATGGGCGAGCACCATTCTTATGTAGATGAGCATGTAGACAGTTGCGATGGATTGCATGGTATGACGATTTGTCAGAAGGTACCTGCAGGCCTGGTATCTCCGATTTCAGCCTGTTAAGTTTTCTGCAAGGGTTGTCCCATCCTTAACTTCAAAGCAATAGATCTACCTGTGAGCACAATGTGCTAGAGCTTTAGGCGGCAATTATCCGTGTGATGGCTCTGTCATAGGACAAATAGGTATTTTATGGCCAAACAGTGAAATTGGTTTGAATTTATATTCTGTTGCACACACATCATTTACTGCCATGTGACATATGTTGTCACCATGCACAGTGCAACTTGAGGTGCTACAAGAGGGTTAGGGTTAGTACGGTGTCGTTCTCTTGGTCTGTTGTTCGATCTTCCTGAAAAAGAGCGCGACTGTTTCCTGCTGGCTTGACAGACGTGTGTGTCATTCTGTGTACACATATTTGTTACAAAAATGTGTTAGAACAGTTTTCTCAGTTGTTTCTGGATGGATCTTTATCAGTTTGAGTCATAGGTATTGACCTTCCTGGAGTTGTGAATACACAAGTTTGGAAGTCATAGCATCAAAGTCTTGGTCACATGGATTAAAAAACAAAGTGCCTAAAATTAGCACCTTTTGAGGAAGATGTGTCCTCACTTCGTGTCAAGCTTTATTTTATCATGGTGACCTGTGTTTTTTGTCATTGTTTTGTTTACAAAGGTTGTTAGAATGACTTGAACATCCTGTCAAGATTTATTTCACTATAGTGACCTTCTGTGTTTTTTGTCATTGTTTTGTCTACAAAGGTTGTTAGAATGGCTTGACCATCTGATTTTACCTTTCTTTCCTTTCTTTAACTTTATTTTTATCTGTTTAGTGATCTCTTCAAATTGCAAGACAACCAGATCCTTAACTGATGCGGGGATAAATGCACATGTGTATATACAGTGCGTGTGTTTGTTGGTTCTGTGCATGCACATGCATATGCCAGTGTTAGATAAATATGTGTGTGTGTTTGTGTGTACGTGTGCGTGTACACGTGTGCGTGTATGTGAATGCTTGCCTGTACTGTATATTGTGTGCCACATATACTGAAAATATCGGAAAATGAGAGAATGTCAGACAGGCTGCATTCAAAGAAACTGAGACAAAGCACACAAAACAACAGCTTGTATAATGTCTATTTTGCATAAATATAATCCATTCAAAAAACAAAATGCTCAGACATTTTACATGAAACATTCATGGAAATTTTGCATAAAACATGAGCAAGTATCCTCAAACCATAGCTTGAATTCCACAAATAATTCCTCCTTAACAGGGAGATAGTACAACCACCAATGGTAGAGAATGAGAATCAATGAAAAAAGAAACACACAATCAATTTTACTAGTATCATTCATTCAAGCAAAACTATGTAAACATTTTTACTAAATGTTGACACAGTTATGCAGATCAATAATTTTTCAATCTTAAGGTTGTCCAACAGCCCTGAAGCTGTAAAGAAGTGAAGTAGTGGAGAGCTCAACTTCTCTATGGGCCAGCATTATGAGGGTGGTGTCCATCTCTCCATTGCTTTATCTTTTTTCCAACCCTGAACAGGGTCTGGCACCTATCCACATCAGGTGTACTAGAGGCTGCATGCAATAAATTTTCTCAGCACACAGTTTATTTTCAGCACTCAAAGTTTTTCTCAAGTGAAAGCTGCACCTGTGCAAACATATATGGTTTGGTAGGTGGGAGTTCCACCTCCTTATCAATTATACCTGTAATAGTATAGTTAGGGTAGCTGCAAAAAGACCTTTGAATAGTTTAGATTAAGTGGCCCTCTGAACTGCTTAGAATCATGAAGTATGTTTCAGGAAACTGCTATAGCTACAGGAAACCTTTCTCTCAGGAAACTGCTATAGCTACAGGAAACCTTTCTCTATGTCCTATGGAGACACATTCATTCTGTCCCAAGCAATATTCACGACTACACACGGTTAAGAGAAATGAATAATTGCTACATAAGATCTGTAAACAAGACAGAGACTAGATTTCATTACTTAGACAGCAGGCAGCCACACAGAATCCCTATCACAACCCCTTTCTTCCATTCAGTTCCATACTTCTGTCAATAAGGTTGTTTCATTATTATGGTGTAAGTGTGGACAACTCTATCAGCATTATCAACGCTGTCAACGTTACAATCAAACATCAAACCTCTCTCTCATCAACAGTATTCTACAATACCCTGTCAAAAAAACCTGTGAAAAGTAAATTACCTCATCTTAGTCTTGATGAAAGGTTTATCAATCGTTCATATTCACTGCACCTCTCTTTCACCAACAGTACCCTTTGCCTACCATTCACTGGACTTCTCTATCTCTTATGAAAAATATAAACAATAACAACACATTTAAACAATAACATAACATAAATATAGTCCAGTCTTCACATAACATGTTTAAACAATAATACATCACATAAACATAGTCAAATTTTCACATAAATTCATTTTTCTATATAACTAATTTTAAATGATCCATGGGATGAAAAGTCAAATAAATCTACATGTACCTCAGAGGATGAAAAGTCCACTATGCCAAACACTCTCCTTATTCCCCCTCAACTTATCTTGAGTCTATCTCCATTGCCACCTGTCCCCCATCTCCCTCTCCTCATCAAATCTCCACCAGCTCACCTCCATCCGTATATTTTGTAAGACTAATTGCTGCTCATTCCTGCCTCTTTCTTTCAAGCATCTCAAGGTCAGACAACAAAGAGGTTATTGTCAACACCACTAAGGCTTTGGACCAGTGTACTGGTCACTGTCTTCAATATAATTACTGTCAATATTCAATGGATTTTACTGGAATCAAACTTCCAGAAGCAGTTTAAAATGCCGACTTCATATGATAACTTCATCACAAGCACAAGATCACAGTGTATGTATCACTCACATGCAGGAAATTCTTAAAAAAAAACAACAACAAAAAACAAAACCAACTTTTTAATTGCATATGCAAATACGTAAAGGAAATAATCTACAAATACACTTGTTGCATTTTCTTTAGAATTTCAGCTGGTTTGCAGGCAAGTTCAAATATGTGAAAACAGGACAGTTAGTTTTAAAATGTTACAGATGAAGATCTGAAATCTACCGAATTGGAATATTCTAGATTTAAACTGAAATGAATTGGTAAACAATATTCTAGATTTAAACTGAAATGAATTGGTAAACAATCTCTTGTCAGTTTGATGAGAGAGGCCAATTATTATTTTGAAACAAAATTTGTCATGGCATCTATAAGTTCTCCATTCACAAAAACTATTATTCATGTTACTAGAAACGTCTTAGCTGATTACTGTGAATTTCATGCAAAACTTCATATTGAAGTGCATTTTTACTGAATTTACAGTTTTTCTTTTTTTTCATAATCATCATTATGATCATTATTTGCAAAAGATAAACTAATTTTTCTAGCTAAAATATATGTAACTTATGTTTCTTTAGAAATGAGGCATGGAACTATTTAACTGAAGAGAAACTGTGATGTGCGTCTATACAAATCATACAGTACTAGGATACGTTCATCTCAATCAAAGTACAGCATCACTGATACACTGAATCATTTGTTCTGTTTTCCCACTCACTCCTAGATCAAACACACATTCAAAGAATAAAGTCATAGCACTTTTTGTAAATGACCATTTACCCTCTTGGCACTACTTCCACCACTGAAATGCACATCTCTTTCTTCAATGGATTAGCCTGGCGTTTATTTTTTCCCTGAAACACAGTAAATACAAAACTTTAGCATTTGGTAATGAGGGTGAAGTCAAGAAGTTCTTAAAGCTACTGCAAGTCCTTAAGATGCGTACAATAAAGACTTGTTTGTTTTTCTTGGTGTCATTAAACAAACTGACAACACAAACACAAAGTCAGATTTGTATTCACTCAAATGCTAGCAGTCCATGTGATTCAGATCTGATTTCTGTGTCTATTCACTAATGATACTGTTTCCCAAAGAAAAAGCCCATCTTACAGAATAATGCACACTCCTGGTTTTCTTTATGTTTTGTTCTATTTTGAACAAATCTGTCTGTACAGACATGAGGAATTATTGTTCACAGATTCTGTCATTTGGCACTGGTGCTGATTAATCTCAATCAACTCCCCTCCCTATCATGAGAAAAAAAACCCAAACCCTTAAAGTCCGATTTTTCAGTGACCTAACTGTGTATGCAATCATTTATCTCTGCATGCTTTCTTGTTTGTTATTTATATTTTGTGCAAATGTATCTGTACTACTACCATAACAATGTCAATACTTTCCCTTGCAGTTATGTGAAACTTAAATGTCTTAAGCTGAAATAACACTTATGCTTCACTATTATTGTCTTGTATTTGTGGTTGTGTTTGCATGTATATCTTGTTCAAAAACCATTAAAAATAAAGCTTGAAAGAAAAAAAATCTCCCTCAACCTAACCACTTCACACACACACACACACAAACACACACACACACACGCACGCACGCACACACACACACACACACACTCTCTATCTCTCTCACACATTTTCTTTTATTTTTTTAGCAACCCTGAGAAAACAAAAATACAGTACTGAGTCTTCACATCAAACTAAAAACTTACCCATTTTCAACCACTTTGGCATCTTGGCTCCACCGCTGGCAGCAGCTGCTGTTCTTTGTGCTGGTCTAGCTGAAGTGCCTCCACTTTTTGTGGCGCTGTCTGCTGAATGGCTCGGGGAAGAGGACTCCATAGAACTGCTGCTTGCTGCCAGACTCTCCATCTGCTTCTTGGCCAGTCTAGGCAATTGGAGGAAATCTTATTTTAACCATTTCACTGCCCTTGTAATAAAATTCAAGTGAAAACCTCTTTGCCAAGGCTTTCTTGCTAAATACAAGTATGAATTTTAAAAATTCTCCAATGACTTTGATACTGGATGAACATCCACAAAAGTGTGCATTTTTGGAAAGATAAATGTATGCACAACAACAGACTGCTGATGTTTCTATATTACATCATTTTTCAAAAGTATTTGCTGGAGTGTCTGTTGTGCACAGGTTTTTGTTCTATCAACAGATTTTTGAATGAAAGCATCATCAACAAACAATGAGAAAATATCAATGCAGTCTGTGCTCTGTCCCTAATAAAATCCTAAATGAAAGGCTGAACATTTGTTTGCAAGCCTTACATCATTATCATCAGACACGTTGGCCATACAACCTTCATTTGCCCTCACCACACACCCCTCTCCCTCTTGGACACTGACGACACTGTCCTCTTCCCTATGTCAACCATCACTTCCCCCTTTCATGTGATGACTGATTACCAATGCTCCCTTCAATATTAGTCGGACAGTCTAAGTCACTGCTGCATAGACCTACTGTACTGGTCACTAAGTCACTGACAATTCGATCAACGGTCATGACTATCTCTTCATCACTAAACTTGCTTTCCATCAAATTATCTGATAATAGGTAGGTCCAGCCACTCTTACGCTAATGGCTAACATGCAGCAGAACCGCTTCTCTCATCTACCATTCTTGATTGGAAGATAAAAAATTATGTCGACACATTAAATGAGTTTTAGACATGAAACCTGTGTCTTTATTTGTGGTGTGAAAGAAGCGTGCTTTGACCCTGAGCGATCTAAATACACATACCGAACACAACGTTGGCGGCGACGTGCAAAGTTTCCTCACGCGATTTTCCCGGGACCGATCAACACCAGTTGTCGGAAATGCTGTCGGAACTTTTACAACGATACGCACAGCGGTGATTTTGGTATCAAATTAAAGGGGACAGCTTGAAGAATCCAGTGTAATAAATTTCGTCATAATTCCTTTAACTGAATACTGTTTTTTCAGTGGTGGAAAACAAACGTATTTTTAAAAGGCAACGTAAAGTCAACAATTCTACACGCAGTGTTGTATTACCATTCATTTTGTAGAGAATTCATTTGCTCTTAAGATCGTGCAAATAATATAACACAGGCTGCCGCTTGTAAAAGTTCCGAAAGCCAGTACGAAAGGTACCGACACAGCGGACCGGGTTCAACGGCGTCATCCGAAACTGACGCAATTTCTGAACTGAGGAACGACTTTGACTCGATAGATCTAAAAAATCTTGAAGGTGATCTTGGTAAGTATGTAAGCGACTGTTAGTCTAATCTTTTTTTTATCTTTTTTTCCAATGGAATTGATGTTTCATAAATCATTAATACAAATTTTAATATATTTTCTTACCAGGCATGTGCTCGGTCTAAAATAGTTTGTTATCTCCCTTGATAGAGAGAAAAATAAATAAAAGAATAGATCTATATCTTACTGATACCAATCAGCGAAATGAAAATTGCTTGTATTTTTGTAAAAGAATTCTTTGAAAGGTTCATGATTTTTTTTCAATAAAGAATATAATGAATAAGCATTAGAAATTTGGCAAAAATGCTTCAACAAGGACGATAACTCGAGTATGAGAACTGCATACAAGTGAAAGTAGAAATGTTTTTCGAACTCTTTTCAGGACCAAATATACATAACAAAATAAATTGGAAAGAAAAACATTAAAAATGTTTTAATCTAAATGTTGTCATCAGGACACAGTATAGTTATTTCAATCAGTGCATATTAACACATTTTTTGCTCTGCTAAGGGGTAAAGTACAGTCTTGACACATGTTCTGTCAACACATCAGATCTAACTAGTGATCGTTTCAAATTTGGTAGATTTCTGTGTGCTAGAGGTTTGATTGAACTGTGGGCGCGCGCGCGTGCATGACGTCAGTATGTGAATTTCAGAGGATGACCGGTTCCAACTGCTTGTTAAAAGAATTGGACCAAAGAGGAAGGGTCAGCCCATATTTGCCAAACATGTACGTGGACAAACAGTTATTGCTTCAACTTTAGGCCTACACGCTGAAGACATGAGGGGGCACATAGAATGAGTCCAGGTTCTCTTCACTGACATCTGCAGACACCAGACAGAACCTGTGTCTCCTCGTAATGTAGAGCTGCTGCGAGTGCTGGTCCGCACATGTTTTCATCGATTTTCCAAAACATCATTACTTCTACAAGAATTTCTCAATGTTGACAAGAACATTGAATGGATTGGCCCATTTTCTAAACAGCACCAGGTGTCCAAAGCACTTCTTTTATCAGACACACCATGTTGTGTGGAGAAATTTGACAACATTCCTTAGGGTTACTCCTGAAATTATGTATATTTTACATCCAGCAAAAACTGGAAACAAAAAAACTGTGTTTTTGGGTCAGATATTTGTGTGAACATCTCAACTTATTAGTGCTGCCCAGGTTGATTAATATGCGTGATGAAGTAAAGAAGAAACAGATCAAATGAAAGAAAACAGGATGGTGAGACCATGGTACAAATTTACACAGATGCTCCCTGTGAATTCAAAACTCCCTGTGAATTCAAAAACAATTCAAAACAGGCTCCCTCTCATCAGCCATCCCACTATCCAGAAAGATTTGACACTCCTGACCATCATTTATACATTCAGCAGCACCACCACCACCTCTACTGAATTCTTTAGAGTCATATCATCCTATACCTGACCTGGCTGAGTGTCAGTGTTACAGCATAATCAAATCACTTAAGTATATATATCAATTTCAGCTGGAAGTAGAAATGAATATAGAGAAACACAGAAGCAGAAGCCCTTAGCTGTCACAGAGAAAAAGCAGAAGGTTTTTGCTTTAGAGAAGCATATTGCTGAACAAACACAAACAATTTACAAGCTTCATGCATGTTTGAGAAAATCAGTCATCTGAAAAATGCAGAAAACAATACTGGCAGACAAAAGACATGGGTGCCCTTTATTGCGTCACCAATCACAGTACAAATAATAATACAGCAAATAGGAGTGGGACAGGGGAACAGGGTGAATTTCAAAACATGTTTAAAGATCATAGGAAATTAGGACTCATTTATTACTTCTGGATATGCATTTAATTTGGAAATCATGTCCCTGAGATGTCACAGCATTTTAATTTTCCCCTCCAAATAATGAGAAAATGTGTCAGATTTTATTTAGTTTAATCTAATTATGTACATAACGATAAGGTTGAACACTTCTTTTTCACATGTTTTGTTTTCATATTCAGTGCTGAATCGTTTGATATCTACATTTTGGATGTAGCATGGTTATCCCTGAGTTATGAACCATTACGCAGCGTTATCGTGTGTTTGCCACAGAACGACAAGTGGACAAATTGGCATTTTTGCCAATTTTGAAGACAAATAGCACAGAGGAAAATAATTCTGGAGTTCTAAACAAAAAGCAGGCTTAATTTACGTATAGAATACAATAACTGTATCAATTTTTATACATACGAGATGCATACTTCTGAAGAAATATGGGTACAAATATGGCCAATTCACCAAACTGCGAAAAACGCCCATTTTTACAGTATTTCAAACAGCAGTATCTCAAAAACCGTTTGAGCTAGGAGTGAGATATTTTGCATTTATATTAACTTTATTGTTACCCTTTAGAAAATTTGAAAATACTGAATATATTTTCAAATTACAAAAATGGCTGGACCTACCTACTGATAACATTTTATACAAGTCGTCTGCTTCAAGTTTATGTTCCTACCTACTGATAACATTTTATACAAGTCGTCTGCTTCAAGTTTATGTTCTAATTCCTTACAAGCTTCCCCTGAATACAAAAGTTTGTCTAGTTTCCATGCACTACTTGCAGTGCTTAGGCCTAGTGCTGTAATCTTGCTGAGCAAGCCACCGAATGCAGTGCAATGATACCAATTTCAATTCTCCAAAAAAACTTCTTGAAAATATGACTGTCCTATGACACAGACAGGATTTCCACTTATCAAAAGATTCTGCCTTCATCTTTCTAAATCTACCAATGGTTTCGTCAACAAACTGAATATGAATCAAGGAAAAGTTAAGGCAGCGAAGTGTACACAACTTTACTGACAAGCTTATCTTATTGGACATAGCAGTGAAGGGATTAAAATAAGGCTTGTATAAATGCTTCACCAAAGGCACAAGGTGTTTATGAGGTAGCCAACAGACACCAAGGTACAGTTTTGGTTAGTTGGGAGCATTCACAGTGGTTTGGGCACAACAGATAGGCTAAAAAATGGGTTTCAACAACAAATTGATACACAAATGGTAGAATACAGAATCAATTAGATACACAGAACCCCAAGATCTTCGCAGCATTTGGAGTTTACCCACAAAGGAATTCATTCTGAATGTGGAGAAATATCTAGAGAGAACTGAAATTGAATACAATATAAAAGAACACATACTGAAAGATCAATACACAAAATTACACATAATTACTACCAGTGCATATGAAACAACATTTCAGATAAAAATCACGAACTTGCACGTAAACTTAACACATACACAAAAAGGATAACCAGACTGGCTTAGTTGGCCAATTTATGAAGGGAAAAAACATACCTTCAAGCAACATAGTTCACTTTCTGTGCCTTCTAAGTCAAAAACTGGACCACTGTGGTCTATACTCATGCATTCTCAACTAATCTTCAAAGTGAACCTGAAGTCTTTGAATGGAATCACAAAAACCTGACTAAAGTTGCAGCCAGCTATTTCTGGCTATGACCCAAAATAAGTGACAAGGGTCAAACTACTGCAAAATATTTTTTCCCATATCAAGTTTTCAACATATAATCTTATGTTTCAGAAACTTTCATGGCTGGAAATGATCAAAAATGCAATTTATTCAATGGTTTTCAATGCATACCCCTAGAAATTACCTCTTCAAACGTATGGAAAAAAAGTTGAGATATTTTACAGTCAAATTATTTGCCATTGTGACAGGATGTCATATACAGACTTACAAACTTCGAACCTGTGCAGTAAAAAAAATATAATAGATAGACCAGTTATGTTTCTGTTTCCTGCACATTGCTTGATTACTGAAACTGTAGAAAATGCAAACATGTCAAATTTGACTATTCTGCACTTTAGCCTGGTTTTTGCAAGCTGCATCAAAATTTCTTTACAGTCACATTTCCCTTTGGTCAACATTAAATTTATCATTTTATGCTGCCCCTTTATCTCCATCATCTCAGTAGTGCTGATCCCAGGCCGCTCATTCCAGCTTCTCAAACACACCACCAACCCAAAGTTCATTCAGGCCAGGTCATCAACAAGTTGAACTGTTTCCTTTTCATTAAATGGAGGATTAAAACACACACACACACACACACACACACACACACACACACACACACACACACACACACACACACACACACACACACACACACTATCTTTGAACACACATGGAAGTTTCCAAACTTACTTTTTAACCGACAGTTCATCAGCTCTTCTCTTGGTGGCAATTTCCTTCCGGACAGTATCAGACAGACTGTGTTCTGTTTCAGTGCACAAAGACACAGACATCCACCAAATGAATGCAGTCAGTGGTTGTTAAAATGGTCAAAAATAAAAACAAAAGCTCAAGTGGGAACATGTGTGTGTGTGCGCGCGTGTATGTGTGTGTGTGTGAAGGGAGAGGTGTGTGTGTGTGTGTGTGTGTGTGTGTGTGTGTGTGTGTGTGTGTGTGTGTGTGTGTGTGTGTGAGTGTGAGTGTGAGTGTGTGTGTGTGTGTGATTCCACGTAAAAAGACAGTCAACCACAACTATGGCACAGACAGATTGAGTAAAAAATCATGTCAGAAACATGGGATTTTCTGTCACTAAAATATAACCCCCTACTGTTTTTTTTCTTTTCTTTCTTATTTTCAGCTTGTTTCACTGCAGTTTTTATGTTTATGTGTTCTTTTATATGTTAAGTGTGTGTAAGAGTGTGTAAATGTAAGCTTGAGAATGTGTGTGTGTGTGTGTTTGTGTGCATATATGTGTTTGAGTGCAAGCTATGCTTGCATGGAAAAAGGGCGCATATGCACATACAAGAAAATAATGACACATAAAATCTGCCTTTACCTTCTGCTTTTTCAGAACTGAAGTAAACTAAACTTGCTGGAGCAAGATCTGCCTGGAAAAAATACAAAGAGACAAGCAATTAAAAATTGTATAAGCATCAGTTCATACTGGCATATGCATGTATGGAAAAGGGAAAGAAGAAGCAAAAAAGAAAAAAAAAGTTTCAAGAGATGAACTTCTAGACAAATAAATCAGACTTCTGGACAAATAAATCAAAGACAATCAAACAAGTAAATCAACTGAAGGGAAAAAAACCCACTTAATTTTTAATTACTAGAAGCAATTTTCTGCAAATGTTCTTCAACAAAATGAGAACTACTTTTGTAAACATTTAGAAAAACAAACTTGCAAATAAATTCATTAAAATAGTGTTCTCAACATGACATATTCTCCTGTTACCTCTAAGACATGTGAATAAATTTGATGTAAGTCTAAACATATTTATTTATTTAACTATCAATTCCATAAGTTTTTTCCTTTTTGCAACACATTAATCTATAGAAAGATAAGATATGCTGAATGCACTACATTTTGCTACAGTGAATCAGGATTTTGCTTATCTATAAGAGTTATTTTCTTTACAGAACTATCTAGTTTTTAATTTCAACATACATAGTTATTTTTCTTCACAGAACTATCCAGATTTTAATATACATGAAGTGCCTTAAATTTCTTTACACTTTTCTTCCGGAAGTCCACAAAAGATATGAGCAACAAGATGATCATAAAACAATAGATCTTACAACCAAAAGATCGAAATCAAAGTTAATGCCTTGACTCCTTCAGCCTATGTACATGATCCCAGAATTATCAGCCCGAACAGCAAAGCAAAAACTTAATTTTCTTTTTCATTAACCTTTTCGTTACCATTCTCTATCCACCAGCTTGTCCATCTGAAGGGAAGATTGTGGATAGGGTGAGAGTGTGCTGTAAGGCTTTAAGCATTTTACTTCTGGTAGATAGGATGAGGTAGTGAAAAGTCTATGGTTAAAACCAAGACAAAACAAAAGATAGTACTTAGATCTACAGAGCAAGTTCAATAATTGGAACAGCATTCATTGAGAAAATCTACATTAAAATGGATAAACTATTGAATGTTACACTCAGTTTAGACTTACGTGTATTTCATTTGTCCCTAATTATAGTTAAGTAAAAAAAAAATTAACAAATCAGGTTCAGTCTTAAAATTTAAAGGGGAAATCATCCATATTTCAAACATGACAGTTTTTTCCTTCTTGCTCCGTCCTTTTTTTTTTCTTATTTCATATCAATCGAAGAAAAGTGTGAGTGTTGTGTCTATGTGTCTATCTATGATGAAAATGTATGGCCACAATCTACTCAGCTCTGCACATGTGGATCTTTACCAAAAATTCAGGTCAATAAATGTCAACAGTTTAATTTGAAATGATCAGTAATGACTCAAGGCAAGATCAGCACTCCTGGTACTATATGCACTGATTACAGAGATTGGACATGACTTACCTGAACCAAACTTCTGGCCATGTCGTTAAATATGTGTTTGGGAGGTGTTCTGTCTGAAAACACAAACATAAGCAAATGTACACATACATATGCTTGCAGCAAGTACTCACAAATGCACAAACATGCACATAGACGGACACAAGTGTATGCAAACACATGGTCAAAATAATTTCAATATCTGTAAAAAAAAAAAAAAAAAAAATAGAAGCAGACTCATTCAAGAAAACTGATATTAACAATAAATTAAAAAAAAGACAAGAAACTGTCATTCCTGCTAAAATGCTCCTCAATTACTTTCTTTACACTACAATATACTGCAACTGATAAATAAATCATAAAGGAGTACGTAAAACAAATAAAATAATAACTTGTTGAATTTTCTGAGTGAACACATACACTGCACTGTTTCTCACACACAAAAATGTCCTTCTGTATTTGAAGGATGCATGCACTAGTATGCCAAAACTACCAGTAGTCCATGGGACCTTCTAGTACAAGCTGTAAGTGATAGGACCTATGCTAACCTTGACCATGATTCATTCCATTCAATCTTCTTCAACCCTTTTGCCACTATGGGTGATTCAGACTGACCACAGAGGTTCACAACTGAAGTCAACTAAAGTCAACATGCTGTAAGACAACTGTAAGCAACTGCAGTCTAACCAGATAATGCAACGGCATGTTGTTTCTTTTCTGTATGAGCAATACTGATGGTAACGTTCCAAAGTTATGATGTTTTAAGTGCAGCTAACCCAACATCATCCAATGCTCTGCTTGCATCAACAGCACACAGCTACATGCAGTAGCTTCAGGCTGGTGAATGGCAGTGCAGTCTGGAGGGACTAGCAGTAGTTAAAGTATAATGACAAACAGTAATAAGAACAAGCCAAACAATGTGTCAGAACTCACACTCTCACAAATTCCATCAGCAATACTAAATGACTTTTAACCAGAACTGAAATACTAGCTTGGAAAAATGACAGGAGCATTCAACTGGCTGAGCAAGGGATGGAAAAGCAGGTTATTTTCCCTTGGAGTTAAAGTGAGGTTGTATAATTCAAACGTGGTATCAACATAGCTTAATGACCATGAAAACTAGCATCTCAAGACCACCCAGGAGAAGAAACTGGATGTCCCTGACACCAGATGTCTTTGTAAAATCCTTGGCATTAAATGGAATGACTCTGTGTCATATGAAGAGGTCTGAGACAGATCACAACAGTTCCCATGTCAACCACTATTTGCAGATGGCGCCTCTGCTGACTGAGGCTTCCCACAATAAGATCTGTAAGTCAAGCTATTCAATGGTGTCAACAGGCCGGAGAAAGAGCAGATGGTTCAGGATAAGCTTTTGACAGCAGAATGACTGAGGGCCGTGTATGGTGAGTGCCTTGACTGCCTCAAGCTGTTTGACGCGGGAGCACTGAAATCTACATAAGTTAACCTTTGATTCCCTCACCTTTATTCCCTCATCCAAACCACTAACTTCATGCAGAAAGCTGGTGGATAGACTGACAAAGTGAAAGGAGTGGGTTCTTTTTGCTGTACTATCATGGCTGATCATGCAGTCAGCTGATGGAAAGAGTGAGAAAGACAAAGGTTTAAACATTTTTTTCACTCAGAATAAATGCATATATCTAGTACATTAAAACAAGAGTCAATGGCAGCTTCTACAGAAAACATACTACAATCTTAGTGTAATTATTACAAACAACAGATGAGAAACAACTTGGGGAAAAAATACTCACAAAGATAAAATTTCTGTTCCTTGTCCTCTAAATGTTCTTTGACAAATTTGCATAAAGCATGAACTGAAAATGACACAAACAAAATGGTCAGTAAAAGAAATTTGAAATTGAAACAAAAACCTATGTACATATAAACACTACAATGTACATATAAACACTTGCTCGCTCTCTCTCTCACATGCACACACCAATACCACCCCATATAACATCTATTTATGACAAACTCATTGTCACACACACCACACACACACACACACACACACACAACTTATTCCACTCTGATGATGACATGATGATCATCACACACACATGCTCTCGCCTAACGCACTACACCACGCACAAGAGACAGGGATCACACATGCCACACATACAAATCAATTTGTCTGGGCCTATGCACCTACACTTTGAGATCATCAATCAACTGTATTTTGATACAATACCAACACACACACATTTTAGCTGCACTACCCCACTTGTCCCCATCCACACATAATATACAGTTCTCAGGCCTAGTGCAGCCTTGCTGAGCCATACCTCCAGAATTGTATTCAGACAGATGACTACATGCTATTCACACACACACACACACACCACACACACACACACACAATACTTCCGAGATACTTTAGTTGGCCACTTTCTGCCGGCTATTAATAGCGCGCCCCTTCCCTTCCACTCCCCACACCCTTTTCACCCGTCCCTTTATCACTAGTGCGGGAGCACAAAGACACGCTACACTGACGGACTTTGGTTGACCCTGCCTGGCTAAAAATAGCACACACAGCTGACGCCGGCTCGCAACTAAAGGGTGGCAGAATGGCTGGGAAAATGCAGCCGTGATTTTCATCTGTCTCACTCATTACACATACACCCTCCCCAACCTACCAGTCTCTCTGGGCCTAAAGCATCCCTGCAGAACCAGACCATCAGGAAATTGTATTCTGATGACCACATGATGATACTGCTGATGTCGCCTCTCCAAATCCACCTGCCTCATGCTCTCTGTCATCAGAGGACGCTCTTCTGACCTTGTGAAAAATATTCACACATTTATGATTACTCTTCTGTCATAACATTAATAATGACAACTGTACTCTTCTGTCATAACATTAATAATGACAAATGTACACTGCTACACCATGCTGCTGCTGCTTTTCGTCTACTCATGACATCAAACATGCGACTTTGATAAGTTAAATTTGCTTCCAAAGACCATACCACATCTGCAAATTTTGAGATTTCAAAATCCTAAAATTTATTAGATGTCCAACTGATATGAAATCTGACACTTTCAAGCAAAGATCTGAGGTCTAACACAAAAACCTATATTGCAAAAATATTTGAAAAAATCTTCTTAGTTCTTCAAATATCAGAAATATCTAAGATCATCAAGATAAAAAATACCTTGAAAATAGCATAAAATAAAAATACCTTAAATAGTTTAAACACCTATTTTTATAATGACAAAACTTTCGAATTTTAGACCATAGTAAACCACAACTTCATGTTTGCCAAGCTACAAAAATGAATGACAGCATCATGCAAGTACATGAACATACAAACAACTTACACTTGTTTCTGCAGGTCCTTGTACAAACTTTTGACATCTGCATCTGTTACTTCAAAGAAGTCCTCTGGGGGATCTGTTTCACAAAGACAAATTAAATTAAATTGCAACTGACTGCAAGACTGAGGTGGAACAGACCTCAGCCAAAATGTGCAATATTGATCATCATCATATGCCATGGCACATGGCACTGGTGATCATGGCCCTTTGATGATCTGTTGCAAAAGAAAAAAAATCTGAGTACTGACAGACAGCATGATAAGAAATAGCAAAATTGAAGCTAAAGTGCAGGCTAATGTATTCATCAGATGAAAAACAGGCAGTCATCATGTGATAAATGTATCAATCATTAAGACGAAATTTCTGGCAAAAACTTACCTGATGGTTCCCATATCATTCAAAGCAAAAAGCCACCAGCATTCCCAATGTGGGGATCATTTAGACTACGCTATCATACCCAAAAGTAAGATGGTTCCCATATCATTCAAAGCAAAAAGCCACCAGCATTCCCAAGGTGGGATCATTTAGACTACGCTATCATACCCAAAAGTAAGTATCTTGTAAATTTTTTTCTTAATTTTGAACAGAACAGACGGGAACACTGATGGCTGCAAAAGTGTCAAATCAGGTAGGAACGCTTACGGTCACGTCAATGTCAAACACAGATTTTGCCAATGCAAAAGGTTCTGAGCAAGCTCAGGGAGTCTGTAAGACAAATATTGACACATCAGAGTGACATGCATATATGGAAATGTCCCAGTGTGATGAATCCCTCTTGAACAAACTTCAACTTCAAATGTCAAACATCTTGTACCATATTTTATCTACAACTAGATATACAATAAGAATCAGGCATAACTATATACACAGTCATATTTAACTTACCTTCAGCAACAGCTTTTGACAGGTTTTGTTCATTGCTGTTATAGATCACTGTCTCTCTATCACAGGGCTGTCAGGAGATAGAAAAAAAAAAGAAAAAAAATGAATGAATATTTTCAATAAAATGTGACGCATCGCTGGAAAACCAAACTAAAGTACAACATTTTTTTTTCTGAGTTTTCATTCATTTGAAAATTTTGAACTTTACAAATTACTAAGTAAAAAACAAAACTAATTAATCTAGTGTAGTTTTCTTACAGAATTTTATACAAAAAAATACATTTTTAATTCACTTCTTAGGGTGCTTGTAGCGATAAGACTTTGAGAAACTGAAGATTAAATGTTAAAGATGCAAAAGAAGGAAAAATCTGAGTCATCATAATTTTGACCTTATCTAGCTATTATCAGCCCTAACTACCGCTGGTGGCAATATAAGCCAGATTTTTGGGTTTTCCTATGCCACATCACATATATATATACAAATTCCCATACACAAAAAGTTTGTCATCACAGTTATGTAATGATAAACACAAATCAGACAGAACTAATAAAAATAAACATGATTCAGTTTTCAATCATCCTGTCTGCCATAGTACATCATCATAGATTGTAAGATGGATAATAAAAGGCAAACAATCTTGAATGATATTAAACAGTAAAGTAAAAGCAAACTAGTAATAGTAAACAGATGAATAAATTTAAATCCAAAAAACATTTACTAACAATTAAGATTTTTAATGCTGACACATTTTTCCTATGCGTAATTTGCTTTGAAAAGGAGCACATAGGTTGCTTTGAAATGGTGTGCATATGAGGCTGTAAGAAATTTCTTTCCCTTAACCCTTAGACTGCCATCGGACGGAAATTTCCGTTCTGCACCTATGGTCTAAAAACTGCCATAGAACGGCTATCTCCGTTCACGTCAGTAGTGGAATTTTCCTATCTCCACAGTAAGACCAGAGGTTCCCAATTCACTCCAATCACAGCGTTTAGTGTGTCTGCAATGAATATGTATAAGTAGAAGGATCCAATGAGATTTCAAGGAGTCAGTCTGGGCTCTTTCCCAAACCACCCCCTGCAACTTTCGAACCCACTGATCAACATGGCGGATGACGAAACTCAACCTGGCCGAAGTGGCGTGAAATGAAAGCGAACAGCAAAAGATTACAGTGATTTTGTTACCACTGATGATGAGAAAGTTCTACAATTGATAGAGGACGACGAATTCAGTGGTTATGACGAAACTGCTACGTCAAATGAGGAGGAAAATGTCGAAACAGCAGTCCAGTGGAGCGGAGGGGGCGTGTTGACATCGCAGTTACGAGAATAGACCAGCAAGAGGAGAGAGAACCGAGTTTGGAGGCTGTAACTGACCCAGATTTTGAAGAGGGTGAAGGCCAGGCAAGGAACAATGGCTCAGAGAGGGGGAGGGGAGGGAGTGAAACTGGACACCTAGTACAAGCGTCGTCTGCTACACAGCTAACACCGGAACTGACACGGTGGAGCAGCCTGCTCGTGGTCAAGCGAGCTATCGTCAGCCACAGACGGTCAGGCGTTGGCAGAAGTGTAGGTAAGGCCTATTGTTATTGTCTGGTGTCAGTGTGTTGATAAACGGAGTGTTATCACGGAGCAGTGACTGCAAAAGAGAAGACTTTGCTGAATGATGTGTGGGCGTGGCACTGACTGACTGAGTGTGTTTGTATCATCACTGTACTTGTGTGTGTGTGTGTGTGTGTTTGTGTTTGTAGCTGTGTGTGTCTGTATGTGTGTGTAGCTGTGTGTGTGCGTGTATCTGTGTGTGAGTTGTGTGTATATGGTTGCATGTAGTTGTGTGTGTGTGTGTGTGTGTGTGTGTGTGTGTGTGTGTGTGTGTGTGTGTGTGTGTGTGTGTGTGTGTGTGTGTGTATGTGTGTGTGCTTGAAACAAGACTGAGTGAGAACTAGTGTTGCAATGGTGCATGTCTCAGTGTAGTTGTGTGTGTGTGTGTGTGTGTGTGTGTGTGTGTGTGTGTATGTGTGTGTGTATGTGTGTGTGTGTGTGTGTGTGTGTGTGTGTGTGTGTGTGTGTGTGTGTTGTTTCCATGCACAAGGATGTGAACAGGATTTTTTTATATTCACAGGTGGTACCAGAGGCCATGGGACCAGAGGCAGGGGACAGGGAGCTACTCAGCAGAGAGGGAGAGGAGACCCTTGTGCCACCCAACAACACCCAGCCAGATATTCCACAGTTCACAGGGGAACCTGGCCTGAAGATTCAGCCTGATGGGGACAGGCCTGTGGACTACTACCGGCTCTTCCTCAATGAGATACTAGACAAACTTCCCTACCACCCTGGAGAAGACTGTCAGAAAGCTTTCCTCTGGCAGGAGGTGCAAGGTGTACAGCAAGAGGGGCATCAGGAAAGAAACCAACTTTGTGTGTGGACAGTGTCCTTCAAACCCATCTCTTTGTGTGCAACCTTGCTTCGTGGCGTACCACACCAAGAAAAACTACTAGTTGCTGACTGATACCCTGTACATAGATCTATGTAGACACAGTATGTGTATGTATTTTTCATCTCTGTGTGTGTGTTGTGTGAAGTACTATTGCAAAATTTGTATAAAAAAAAAAAGGAAGGAAAAAAAAACAGTGACACGGAAAATTCTTTCGAGTCCCAAAGTAAGCGTGTGTAGATATGGTGATTGTGAAAACTCTTCTTGGACAGAAGGTAAGGAAATACATTTTTCATTATAATTCTTTTGCTTTCTGATAATAATTCAGTTTTATTATTCACTGTTTTTCACTTTGTTTTATGTTTATATGACATCATCGTCTAGAATAGTGTAAAAAAAAAAAATCTTGTTTCACTGGACATAAACTTTCATCTGTCCTGTTGAATGGATGTGTAATTATGATCAGTGTATAGAGGATTCACTTACCTTTCAGAAAAGTATTAGTTTTATGGACTTTTATTGAGTAGTTTTTTTGTCAGAATTTTTTTTTAATTATTACCCTCCGCGATGTAATATGGCTTGGCAAACGGTGGCGCAGAGCTAAAAAAACGAGTGGCAGTGTAAGGGTTAAAATCATGTTCACATATGCTGCTTTGAAATGGTGCGCATTTGACGATATCAGTACATTTGAAAAAACAGTATGCTAACATCAAACTGTAACTGAAATACGCAAAACAAGTGTCTGTATCACACGTAAACAGTTCCGAAGAAAGGATGCAAAGAAAACATTAACATTGTTATAGACAAACTTTTCATTTAGTATTAGGAAAAGGAAGCTTCTGACACATGGAATACAATAAGCTAACAAAATATTAAATACCACACTGTTTATGAGAGGTGTGTGTGTGTGTGTGTGTGTGTGTGTGTGTATGTGTGTGTGTGTGTGTGTGTGTGTGTGTGTGTGTGTGTGTGTGTGTGTGTGTTTGTGTGTGTGTGTGTGTGTGTGTGTGTGTGTGTGTGTATGTGTGTGTGTGTGTGTGTGTGTGTGTGTGTGTGTGTGTGTGTGTGTGTGTGTGTGTGTGTGTGTGTGTTGCTCACCTTGAATTCTTCAGGGTTTACTTCACTGAAAAAGAAAACCAGCATTTTGAACAACACACCAACCAGCATTTTGAATAACGAACAAAAACAGCCATGCACTGTTTCTCACTCTCTCTTACTTACACACACGCATGTACACCCACACACATTCACACACACACATACATACATGCACATACGCACATGCATACACAAACATGACAAGTTTGACAAACCAAACAAAACTATGCAATGATGATGATGATGACGACGATGACGAGAACAACAACAATGATGATGATAACGATTTAGATGACAATGATGATGACAACCACAATAAAGATGATGACGACGACAACAAGGATAATAATGATGATAACTATTATAAGGAAGACAATAATGATTATGACTACAGTGACAATGATGATGATAATGAAAAAATATACCTGAGCTCATTGCGATAGAGATCTTTGCCTTTTGTTTCTTCTGGAAACTGGAAGAGATTACACTTATCAACATCTGGTTAAAATATGTTCAGCTGTCATAAAATCTTGACAAACAATTTATTTTTTAAGTTTCTTCAAATCCTCTCTCTTGTATTAACTTTTCTATTAAACCATATAACACAATCTTATTTCATAACCACTTTTAACAATATTTCAATGCTGGATGAAAACATTTTTGATATGAACAGTGAAACAAACGTGATAACAATTGTTCAAAAATAAGTAATCAGCCATTCCTAAATTGTTTACTTGTAGATTCCTTTTAACTCTTTCAATATTTTTAGTCACCACAGTATAAGTACTAAATCATATTATTCAATTTTAACAAATGAGGCATAAAATACATTAGCTTCAAATGTGACACAGCTATGGTCAAAATATGTTAGGAATCATCAAAATAATAAAATCTTTCACACACACACACACACACACACACACACACACAGGCACACACACGCGCGCACGCGCACACACACACAGTGTTTGGGCCTTTCTCTGGTTACCGGGCTGCAGTTCTTCTCCTTTCCTTCCTGCCGCCCGAAAAACCAGGCTGAGGAAAGCTGCTCCGTTCTTCCTGCAGCCCGGAAAACCGGGAGCCGCTTTGAACTTTGCGCGGATCGTGTCACAGCATGACGTCATTAGTCCTTGACCGATCACCAGGGCGGCACCGTTATTGCCCCAGAAAGATAAACACGGGTCCGTCAGCTGTGGGAAAGTGTCTGGAACTAACATTCCACACTTTTTTCTGACTAAGCAGAAGAGATTTCCGCATGCCAGTATTTTCTACATGCGTGCACGATGGCGGAGGGTGGTGATAATTCGGATTCAGACCAGTTTTCCGATGATGAATTTTATGCTGCTTTGTCAGATAATGACTTCGATCTTGTTCAGCTGACTGAAGAAGAAAGAGCCGAATTAGGTGTAGTAAATAAAATGAGAGACAGTGATGAGAGTGGGGACGAAATTGATGATGAAAATCTTCCTGTTTCATAATCGGCCGTGGTTTGACTGGACAGTGGGGACTTTGTAGCACCTGATCCCAACACATGAACAGTGTTCAAACGGCGCTCCAGGCCCGTGCGTGTTTTGGACACTTTCATGATGGCACTAGAATATTTCCAACTTTATTACTCTGACAAAGTGCCGGAATCACTTGTGAAGCTAAACATGCAAAGATAACATCCCTTATACTTGGCTACAGGTCATTTTACCTTTTGAATACCTCTGTGTCACCACACATGTCACATACAGTGCTGAAACTATCACAGACAACTTTCCAGATCATTTCTGTACACAGCGGTATGTAACATCGCAAGTAAATGATAACTAATGTCGGTAGGTGATCATTTTAAATAATGTAGTCTATTTTGTGTTTTCTTCTCTTCTAGAAATTCAGGAATCAAGGGAATATCAGTATTACAGTATTCCAGAAACAAGGGGAAGTAATGGGCAGTAGAAATACAGGGATGAAAGAGTTAAGCAAAGAAATTCTTTCTAAAATTAATTCTACAGATAGCTTGAAATATAAAAAAAATCACAAAATGAATTACAGTCCTGAAAGAAGTGAGGAAAATTTAGACAAGCATGTCACAGGGGACAATGCTGATTGTTAAGGGGATAACATGCAGAAACTGTAGCATGCCTAATCCTCATAGGCAAACAGTGACATCCACAATGAGTGTCATGAGTTTTCTTCTCTGTTTCAGTTTGAGAAAGGAATTTTTTCAGTAAATTCCTGTTTAGCTAGTACATTTACCATATGTAACTATGGCAGAACTGATTGCGGAAGAATTGAGGCAGCAGAGACGTGGTTTTATCGGAGACTACGTGTCAAATGGACAGATAGAAGAACTAATGGAAGTGTCCTGGAAGAACTTGATACCACCAGAAAACTACTAGCAGACATCAACAAGAGAAGACTAAAATACATTGACCATGAGTCAGCAGCAAGAACACAGACCTCATGGCAACCATCTTTCAAGGAAAAACAGTGGCAAAAAGGAAGGAAGGCAGACCTCCAATCTCATACATTGAGAACATAACTTACATCAGTGGCCTAAATATTTCAGAAATTTTTCTGTTGTTATAGGGTTGTGCAGATTGCAGTCTGTAACCCTTTATGGCGCTATTAGCCAGGTTCTCTGACTGGGAGAAATTGGTGAGGAAATTTGCCAGCTTGACTGAGGATGGCGAATACGGGTGGACCTTGTTAGAGTCACACCACAGTAACCACTTCTTCCACTTGTAGATGTAAAGTGCTTTGGTGCCCTTTCTACTGGAAAGGGCACTAAGAAAGTGAAAAGCTGGAAGGGCTCCAGCTGCTGATACAGCTGCTGATACCACTCTGGTATGTAGATGAGAAGGCAAGGAGCTAGAGGCTTGTTTAGTGCTGGCAGGAAGTGCTGTACAGGAGCCAAATGTAGAGATGGAGCACTGCCAGGCTGGCATATAGGATTCTAGACCAGGGCTTTCTGAGCATATACTGCCTTGGAGTCAACTCCAAGGGGGGCTCAAGAAACAAAGACTTCTGAGTTCTAAGAACCAAGGCTGGGAGTGCCAGAGAGGAGCAATGAGAATCATCCAAGCTTTTTCCACCCTCGCTTTCCTGATTACTTGGTGAAGGACTAGGAAAGGAACTCAGTTCAGGGAGGGAGCATCTACTGCCAGGACCTCTGGGTCTTGGACAGGGGACATGTAGATCACTAATCTCTTACTGAACTTTGTCATAAAGACATTGAACATGAAGATGAGCCATTTGTCATGTATGCTTTGAGGTGTCTGGTGTTAGTGAGTCCAATCCGTTTGCATGGTTGAAGGGACCCTGCTCAGGAAGTCGGCCATGACGTGAGCTTTTGATAGAGAAGTCCTGTTGACTGTGCACCGGTGGATAAGGTCTTCAGCTTGTCATGAGAGGGTCAGCAAGTGCCCCTGCCCATGTCTGTTCATAAGAAAGCGACTGTCATGTTGTCTGTAAATAACCTGATGGTCTTGCCCTGGATGAGAGCTGGAGGGCTTTCAGGGTTCGAGAGACTGCTTCCATTTTGACTGATGCAACAGTGTAAATGTACAGAAACAAACTCTAAAACAACAACGGTTACATGTTTTGATGTTGTGATGACAGTAATGTCATAGTGACATTTGCTGGTGACTGGATATCTTGTTTTAAACTAGAGAATGACATGACAGGAAGTCCGGTATGTGAGTACATGAGTGTTGTTTATCCATCTTGGTATTATTGTCATCTGTGTGAATTCAATGTCTTTTATCTCTGGCATAACAACTGTCACCTGTCATGTTATTTGAGTGACACCATGTACACTGTAAATACATTTTATTTTAATAGGGACATCAACGCTGCATACAATAGCATATGACACGCTGACAATCTATATGCAATAAACAAAACATGTAACCTTTTCTGTTCACTCTCTCAGAAAAGCCAGGAACTGGAGGAAAAACAGCAGCTGGGCCTCTAAAGCGACTGACAGCAATGAAAGAGTTTTTAAGTACTCGACTATCACACCCATCTTAGTCATATATGAAATGGCAAGGACAGCACTAAGAAAGGTGCTATACAACTACAGCTACTATCCTTCAGTAATAAATCTTTACCTTAAAACTGGCAAATGGTGGTGTAGGATCAGCCTTGGGTTTCTTGGGTTTGGGAGAAGTCTGCAGCGATTGCCTTGTCAAACCAGGTAACAGCTGTTCCATCAGCATGCGTGCTGTCTGCACATTTCACCCATCACACTGACAGTCATCATAATACAACTCAAGTAATTAGTACTTACAAGGACTAAAACAGTACTAGTCTTTTATGCTACTAGAAAGACTAAACATTCATAATGCCCCCATATCAGCCAACATCTTCCAACAACAAAAACAAAAACAAAAACAAAGCAACATTGAAAAGAACACAAATCCAACAATTTTTCATGAATCTAGCAATCAACATGCTTTTAATACAAATACAACAATTTCCCATAAATCTAGCAATCAACATGCTTTTATACAACCAACCTACTGCAAAACAATTCATCTCATACAGATACATACATAACAAAGCTGAAACTGGACCACTTTCTCTCATAAGTAAACCTGCCCATTCAGTTCAACATTAAACAATGTTATCATTTTCACTGGATATTTTTTTGTTTTTTTTTAATCCACAAAAAGACAGAAAAATAGAAGATAACAAAATATAAAATAATACAAAATAGTCAACAAAATCCCGAAAATGACAAACTACAGCAGATGCAAAATAAAGAGCAAAGAGCACTAAAATATTTCATTGCTTATCATATCTATACATGAAAAAAATATAAACACAACATCAAATGAATAACAACAATAACTTTTTTCCTTGGAGTCCATGGTCAAATAATATAAGGCCACCATCATTAATGATGAATTTAAAAAAGACCATTATTTTTCTGAAAATACAAAACAAAAAGGAAATTTTCCTTCTAAAATTACGTTTAATCTAACATACTTACCGTGGCTCACAAATGCAATAAGCAGCAGCGTTTGCCAATTCTGCCTCGTAACAATAAAGTCCGAAGGGACAGTAACTCTGAGAGTAACCATGTCTTGTGCATGGGCATGTGCTCTTCCTCTTTTCGAGGAGACCTAGACCCTGACTGTGGATAGAAGGAACCAGGAAGGCGGGGAGGACAGGAGGGACTCTGCGTGAGCCACGGTAAGTATGTTAGATTAAACGTAATTTTAGAAGGAAAATTTCCTTTTAATTACACATTTCCTTTTAATTACACATACTCCCTCCAATTGCATCAGCCTTGTTGTGGCGGGGGAGCTTGTGTGTCCTTACGATCCCAGGAGCTATGCCGGCGGGGACTTCGTGGGCCCTGGCAGCTTCAAGCAAGCCGGACAGGTCGCTGGGGGAGGGGCCAGACTAAGGGGTGCATACAAACAAGTCCTGGCAGCAGGGGATGGGTGAAAAAGAGGGTAAAGAAGATACACTTTTCATATATGGCTTCTTTTTCAATGTCGTGAGCAGATGATTTCTTCGAAGGAACAATGGTCAGGATCTCAGCACTGTAAGTGCACTGCGCGGCAAGAAGGCACCCGCAAACTACTTGCTTGTACTTTTGCTAATCATTGCATATGATGAACTTACAAAGTGGAAGGAAAGAGAAACAGAGGACGGCCACCTGCATCACTTGCTAGAAACATCACAAACATCAGTGGCAAGAAACTCCAGGAGGTGGTCAGACTTAGCCAAGATCGAGAGTGCTGGAGGCAACTTGTGAGGACATCATGTGCAGCGGCCAACACTGTTCCCGGTGACGCCGACAGGTGAGACAGGTGAGACTATACCGTGGCTCACAAATGCAGAATAGCACTACCCGGATGGAGGGCTTACCTGGTTAATGCCTGGAGGGATGGCAGGAGTCAGGGCGTGTGGCTGAGATGGGGTGTTGAGCCACCACAGCGGAAGCGATACCCCTGGACCCGTCTTCGCGCAGATGGGAGACGTTGCGCAGGTAAAACTGAATGAACGTGCCTGGGGAACGCCAGTACGCAGTGTCTAGGACGCTCTGGATGCTGGCATTGTGGGTGACTGCCAGCGAAGAAGCCCATGCTCTGATCTCATGGGGCCTTGGGGAGAAGACAGCTAGTCTGAGTTCGACCCCGCATACGCAGCCTTGATGACTTCCCTCAGCCATCGAGAGATGGACGTGTGTCTAATGTCCTTTCTATAGTTTTCGTTGTAAGAGAGAAAAAGGTGGCGCTGCTGCTGGCGAGAAGATTTCGTCCGCTTTCTGTACGCTCGCAGGGCACGAACAGGGCAGAGCGTGCGATCCTCGTCGTCCGGAGCGAGGATAGACGTGAGGGGATGGATGGGGATGGTCGGCGAGGGAGAACCTGGTGACTGGTTCTTGGCTAAGAATTCCGGGAGTAGGCGGAGAGACATCGAGCCATCAGGCTTGAAAGCAACATCTCCGGGGAGACCACTAAGGGCGTGCACTTCGCTGCAGCGCCTCCCCGACGCGAGAGAGACGAGAAAGGCCGTCTTGAAGGAGAGGAACTTGAGAGAACACTCCCTGATGGGCTCGTAAGGGGGGAGTCTCAGGGATGAGAGGTCGAGAAAGAGATCCCATGCCAGGGTTTGGCGGGGGTTTCTGGCTTCCTGGAGAGAAGCCCCTCTGACAAGATCCCGCAATAGGGGATCGTGCTCAAAGGACGGACCACCCAACTGACTGATGGTGGTGCAGATGGCCGCCCTGTGAACCTTCACTGAGGAGGACGAAAGCTTTTTCTCGGTTGACAGAAAGCCGAGGTAGTTGGCCAACTGCAAGCGAGAGGGTGAGTGGGGTGACACCGCATTTGAGGTGCACCAAGAGAGCCAGCCGTTCCAGTGGGCATTATATACCCCCTGTGTGCCCGGCCTGTGAGCTTGCTGCACAAGGCCGATTACGGCCGGGGACAAGCCTAATGAAGACATCGAGTACCGCACAACATCCAGGCGTGAAGGTTTAGAACGTCTGGATTGCCGTGCGGAATGCCTGTCCTGGGTTGAAGGAGGGAGCGACCCGACACCGCGAGTTTTAGCGGCGGCACATGGGACAGGTGCAGAAGTTCTGGGTACCATGCCTGTGCTGGCCATTTGGGTGCGACAAGGATTAATGTCGCTGAGTCCTCCCTGGCCTTCCTCAGTACTTTCCCCAGAATGGGGAACGGGGGGAAGGCATAGCCGATGAGGTTCGACCATGGAATGGATAGGGCATCTACGGCCCAGGCCACTGGGTCCGGAACTGGAGAGACGTACAAAGGGAGGCGGTGATTGAACCTGGTGGCAAAGAGGTCCACGTGTGGTTTGAACCATGCTGCCCATACTGGCTCCAGGACTGCATGGACCAGTGTCCATTCCGAGGGAAGAACCATGTGGGATCTGCTGAGAGAGTCCGCAAGTATGTTGATCTTTGCTGGGACATGCTTTGCTGAGAGCCGAATCGAGTGTTCCTCGCACCAGATGAGGAGTTGTTCCGCTCTCCGAGACAGGGAGTGGGAGTGGGCGCCCCCTTGCTTGTTGATGTAACAAGCTACTGTGGTGTTGTCCGTGTTGATACGGACATGTTTTCCCTTCAGAAAGGGGAGAAACTCCCTGAGTGCCTGAAAAACTGCCTCCAGTTCCAACATGTTTATGTGGCAGGGCATGAGTTCGGTTGACCACCGACCTCGGCTGTCAGCTTGCCCACATGGGCTCCCCACCCGGAGGTGGACGCGTCCGTGAACAAGTCCTCCTGAGGAGGGGGCAGTGTGATAGGGACTCCCTGGGCCAGGCGTGACCGGGAGCGCCATTTGGTCACCGCTGATATGAACCAAGGACCCAGGTGGACCGGAAGGTCCCACGGCTGAAGCGACTGTGACCAACGCTTCCTGAATCCGCGTTGGAATTGCCGCTTGAGGAGACGACCCAGTGGCACTAGGGGTGCCAGCGACTCCATAAGGCCCAGTAGGGAGGCCAGCTTCCTGGCCGGTGCGTGAAGTTGAGGGAGCAGTTGGGCTAGGAGGCCCTGAAGGCGCAGTAAGCGCTGGGGAGTCGGGGTCACCCTCCACTTGGAGGTGTAGAAGGACATGCCCAGGAACTGGAACTGTTTGGAGGGAATGAGGTCCGACTTCTCCTCGTTGCAGACAAAGCCCAGGTTGTGACAGAGTCGCAGGACCTGGGATGCTTGTTGTGCACACTGTTCCTTGGAGGAGGCGAGTAGAAGCCAATCGTCTAGATAGGCCTTGAGGCGGATGCCCTTCCCCCGAACATGCAAGCAGAGTTCCCTCGCCACCTTCGTGAACAGCCAAGGGGCGGGTGCCAGACCGAAGGGCAGTGCCCTGAATTGGAAGATCCGGTTCCTCCAGACGAATCTGAGGTACTTCCTGTCCCTGGGGTGAATGAGGAGGTGGAAGTATGCATCCTTCAGGTCGATGGATATCCCCCAGTCGTCCGGGTGCAAGGCATCGCGGATGGACATAGGGGTTTCCATACGGAAATGGAGGACGCGGAGGAACCGGTTTAGGGAGGAGAGGTCCAGGACGGGCCTCCAGCCCCCCGAAGTTTTGGGGACCACAAAGATGCGGCCATAGAATCCCGAGGACGCAGTGGAGGAAACCTCCTCCGTGGCCCCCTTGGCTAGCATCGAAAGAACCTCCTGATCCAGGGCCTGCAAGGCCAAGCGATCTTGAGGAAGTGCGAAAGCAGGGGGAGAGAGCATGAGAGGGGCCTTCCTTGGGCCCCAAGAAAGGCGGAACCCCGACCTGATCACCCGCAGGGCCCACGGGCTGGCGGGCAGCCTCTCCCACGCATCTATGTGTCTGGAGGACTGCCCACAGGATCGCCCGTGGGGGGTGATGGCCTCAGGCCGGGGGTGAGTCATTGGGGGTTGGCCGGCTGAGAGGGAGCCGGCCTGCGGGCCTTAGGCCGGGCAACCGGCCGGCCCGAGTGCTGTTGTTTCTTCTTGTGCCCTTGGGGCCTGGAAAAGCTGCGAAACTTGGCCTGAGTGGGCCCATGGGTTGGGTAGGCTGCTGGAGCCGGGCGCTTCACTGCAGGGCGAGAGGGTTTTGAATGGAGGGCGAGGTCCCTTTTGATGTCCGCCTGGTGCTTCAGAGAGACCCCGGCTGGACGGGTACCGCGCGCAAGGAGGCCTTGGCTGACGGTGAGGTGGCGACCGAGGATGCCGCGAGAATGGCATCCCGCCTCGCCATGACCGTGTTGAGGTACGTGCGGGACCAGGCCTCTGCGGCGGATCTGAACCCCTGTGCCATGGCCTGGATAAAGGCCACGATGGTGGCAGGGTCAGGCGCCTGGCGTAGCGCGAATGACTCATGGTTTGGGTTCTTAAGGGCTGCCGCCAGGCCATCCAAGAAGGAGTCCATCGCGGAGGTTGCCACCAGCCCCCGTCTCGCGTTCTCCTCCCATTCCGCCAAGCATCTCTCCGTGATGGAGATGTGCTGCGGCTGGGCCCGAGAGCGATCACTAACAAGGAGGAGGTCCTCCTGTGTGAGTGAGAGGGGAGCCTCAGGGATGGCCTCATGGGCCATGAAGGGCTTCCGCTGGAAGGGGAGCGGTGCCGGCTTCAGGAATTTCCTGAAGGGCATGGCTCCCGGGAAGTCAGGCACGGATCCAGGGATGAAATCCTGTGCCTCTTTCCCCTGGCGGTGTCCTGGGCTCGCTTCAAGCAGTCAGCCACCATGTCTGACTCTTTGAGAAAAGAGGCACGTGGGGTTGAGGTAGGGTGAGCGCTGAAAAGGCGCTCGGCCGAGCAAAGCTTGGGAGTCTTGGGCTCTGGCACTGTGGACACCGCCTCCGGTGTGTGGCTTGCCAGCCGGTCCATGGCCTCTTGGAAGCAGAAGGCTGTGTGGGCAGGGGCCTCATCCTCTGAGCCAGAGTCCGTGTCCTCTGGCCTGCCTATAGAGGGGGCGAGAGTCTGCGGAGTGTCTGACAGGGGTGCCACGCTGGTGGGACCCAGAGAAAATGGCTCACCCCCTGGTTAGCCAGGCGGGACGCCCCCTGGTTCGCCAGGCGGGCCAAGGGAGACAACCCCCCTATTACGGGCGTCAGATCATAGATCCGCCCAGGTTGTCTCCCTCCCTGCAGCCTGCTTGTGCCCTCAACGCAGCTGCGGCTCTGAAAAAGGCTCACCCCCCTGCTTAGCCAGGTGGGTCATGGGTGACAACACCCCTGCCGCGGGCGTCAGACCGAGGTCCGCCCTGGCTTGGTCATCACAACTCAACTACGGTTTTGTTGCCATGACCACGAGCCCTCAACTCAGCTTCGGCTCTGTTAACTTTTTGTTATTTTGCGGCCTTCACACTGCCCCTCACGGTAATCGACTCAGCTGTGGTTCTGTCGATTCCGTATTCGCCCCCTCCGTACAGCTCAACCCCGGTTCAGCTGCTACTGCTTCAGCCCCTATGGCTGAAGGGCGACACGGGTACGGGTCTCCTTTGGGAGGCAGGCAGGCCAGCACTTGGGCAGAAAATGGCTCACCCCCTGGTTCGCCAGGCGGGCCAAGGGAGACAACCTCCCTATTACGGGCGTCAGATCATAGATCCACCCAGGTTGTCTCCTTTCCTCCCCTGCAGCCTGCTTGTGCCCCCGCTCCAACCTCTTTGTCCCATCCGGACAGAGTGCTTGGTCGCCTTGGCAAATGCCAAGCGACCCACTGCGGGCTGGCACATCTCTGTCCCATTGTGGACAGAGCGCTTAGTCGTCTTTGCAAATGACAACCGACCCCCAGCAGGCTGGCCCCTTGGGCACTGGGTATCCGGGGACTCCATCGGCTCAGCCCATGACGCCTCCCATGGCACCGTACATGGCGCCATGGCAGCACTTCCCATCTATGGGATTTCCCCTTTCCTCGTTTGCAGGGTATACTTGGTGGCCCTGCTTTATGCCCGGCGCCCCACCCACGCAGGCGTCTGCCCTGACCACAACTCTGGATCCCCCCCCCCCCCCAGGTCGGATTTATCCCCAGGGGGGCCTCCCCGGGGCTTCTGACCCCAGTCCGTTGGAGTTTGTCCACACTTATGTTCACAAAAAAAAACAAGTAATCAACCAACTAGACACATCAGAACACTGCCTTACTTGCCCCACTAACACAACACACCACGCATTACATACTGCACAAAACTGAACACACTACAACTCTTCTTCCCCATACAACAGAAATATGACCAAAATTTGAGACCTGGTTGCATGGGTTCCAGTCTGGCCCATAAAACTTTGCATATAGTATGTACCGGCAGCCAAAAAATAAACTTCTGAAAAGTACAAGAAAAAATAAACACACTGCAAAAAAAAAGTAAGTTTCTAGCTGTATTAGGTCCAGAGATTTGAAAACGGCAGTTTACGTATGTTTTCGCCAATTGTGAAATGTAGCAAGTTTGCAGGAACCTACATTTTCCAGAGTCCTCAGAGAGAGAATGTTATTCCTGATTTTAATTCTTAACAACATAAACTACATAAAAAAGCAAGCATACAAGCAGATCTGTTCATACATTTACACAGCAGTGCTGCAAACTTCATAAATACACCATTTTGTCAATGTTCGAAATTGCAAGACAAGCCATTTTTGCACCCCCATAACACAAAAATAAGAAGACACAATTGACTAGAGTTCACTTTTTCTCAGAACCAATGTTATTGTATGAAAATTAGATTTGGGGGGAACAACATAAAGTGACAAAGTCATGAATTATATGGCTCCAAAAATGGCAAAATATCTCATTTGAACGATGGAAAAAGCACGGTTTACATACCAGACCAAATTAAAATGCACACATTTCCCTTATTTTTTGATGGATTTCCTTGAAATTTTGCATGTGAATCAAATAGACAGAAAGCTACAAGTAAACTATTTACAAGCTTAGTTATATTCAATATGTAAGATATTTTGTATGCATTTGCACCCAAATAATGAGAGGGCCCATGTGCCGGGCCGACTTAAAACAGACATAACTCACATTATGTCTTGATGGAGTCTCCTGAAAGTTTGCAAGTGAATCAAATACAAAACTACAGCTTCAATCTTTAAAAGCAAATGTTGCTAATATACAAGATTTTAAGATTTTGTACGCGTGTATTGATTTAGTCTGAAATAATGCGATCCACGGATGACTTTGTATCATACTAACACAGAAAGACATCCTTCTCAATAACATAATGAAGCTAAAATGTGTAACAGCAGAAGATACATGCCTGGCAATGCAGTACATGACTTACAGCCATTTCTATACTCATTCCTAATGTTTATCAATAAGTTATTTTCATCAGTTATTTCAAAGTAACATGCGTCTTCCCACATCCTCAGACAAAGAAATTTTCAATGTCTGGTCTATCTTCTGAAAATCTCTCTGCTTCTTTTAAAACTGTCTCAGTTTTTGTCTTCAGATTTAGCCCCTGAGGTGATGATTAATCATTGTTACTAATTTTTGAAACAAAAGCCATATTCTCATCCTGCGACTTATCACACTCAGTTCTCAACAGATCTAACTGTAGAAGTAGTTTATTAGTGAGTGTCTGCTGTTAAGTTTTGGTGGCAGTAATGGTTGCTGTCATCCACAGAAAATCATCATTGCCTTGAAAACAAACAGAAATAAAATCCAAATTTTTTCTCAAGTATTTTTTTTAAATTTGTGCCAGCTATCTGTATTACTTCTGAGAGTAAAGTGTTCTTTGTTCTTATACTGTGCCATTAGAAAGGCTCATTGGACTTTGTGGAGCTATGTGTCTGTGTTTGCCTGATGCTATATAGTGTTCTGATAACGTGTGCGTGCTTGTGTGTGCGCGCGTGTGTGATTGTGCAAAACTGCTATTTGCTGTTTCTTTACGATGATAAACATTGTCGAATCTGATCCGATAGACGACATGCACTCGCTGACCAACTTCTGGTTTGAATTTCTAGCTGAGTACTAGCACAAATATGAAGATTTCAATGTATTAAACAAAATTCCATCGTATTCATTAAATACTAGCAATATAAACACCTTTGGAAAGCAATCGCTTCACACAGTTTTACTTCTACTAGTTAAAAGGTCGCTTAAAAAAATCCCTTGGTGATAAAACATTAAACCGGAGATCGTACTTTCTATTCTTTGCTTATGCAGGCTATACCTGCTGCGGATTTCTTTTAAAATCTTTCTAAATAAAGAGAAACATCAAAAATTATTCATTGAATCAAACTTCTAAGTCAATTTTCATGAAAAATCAGTTGATGTTTACAACATTTGTCCTTCAGCTTGACGATCACAGGTAGAAATTCGTTGACTGGACTTTCAGTGGTCACTTCGAAGGCCGCCATGATTCGAGGTTCCCATATGCTAAAATGGCATGTCATGGGTTCTTGCCTTTCGTTGGCTCGCGCACACCCTGTAAACGTCACATCTCATAGTTCCATACACGGTTGGATTCAGCAAAAAAAAAGCTGTTTACGCATCCATGGAAACATCTGATTTATCAAGTAGGTCCTCAGATATTCTTCTTCAAACTTTGCCAATATTCCGACCTTTAGAAGAGTAACAAACTAATAATTTTATAAAATAAATATTATACGGGAATGAAGGACAGGGTTTTGACCTGTCAACTGTACTAATTTGCATGAAGGTAGTTCTGTGTGACCCGTATAATTTTAAGTTGCCATTAACCCGTCACCCCAAGCACTGCCGTGAGCCAGTCGCCATTACGTCACATGCAGTGAAACTTCGTCGGTCAGTGTGGTTTTTTTGGTGCAGATTTTCGTATGGGTGCATTTGTAACAAAAACAAACAGCACAGATCGATAGAGGAAAGAACAATCTTTATCTTCATGATAACAACTTCGTCCTTCATGTTCATCTGCAAGAATATTTGACTGATAAACATGTGCAATTTTTCTACTGATGTGACACAATTGCTGAAGAGAGGCTGCCGGTACCTACATATAGATTCCAGTCCACACCAAGTTAAGTTTGTGAGTGAGTGTGTGCATGTGTGCAGGCATGTGTGTGTATGCACGCGTGTGTGTATGTATGTGTGTGTGTGAGCATGTGTGTGGATATGTGTGTGCATGCTGGGACTTGAGTGATGGAAGTGGGTGATAGTATCATGGCCTTTAATCATGGCAAAGTCACAGACTGTCTGAAAATATCACTCTCTTTGTTCATTAATCACTGAAAAGAGTTCATTTTATCCTGGGATTATCCATAGTGAAATTATCTTCTTCCAGGTGCAAAAATGAGATAGACATTTCAATTTAAAAACGTTTTGTTTACATGTCTTCCACCTTTTCCGAGTGTTTTCCTTATGGAGTTTGAATATCTGAAATGTTATCATTTTTGAGACACAAGAATAGTAGGACAAAAAATATGAAAAAAATAAACTGTAAATGGCTACTTAACCCATACCGAGGAAGCTAAAGCAACAAAGGAGATGAAACAAATACTACTCTCCACCATCTCACTCACCAGTGATAATAGGATTATAGGACAATGCCAACACATTTACCTTTCAAATGAATAACTTACCTCCTGCTGACTAGGAGACAAATCATTAAAATCGCTGGGCACGATGATCTCCAACCCTGGAATGTTCATGCTCCTAAGCTGTTCGATGGCACTATCACCTGAAGCGCTGGCTCCTGCACCGGACCTGTCTACACTAGAGGCATAACCTTCTGCAGGGGAGTTACCCTCAACTTCTTGTATGTGTCTGTGTGGCTCTGATGACTGCGGCTTGACATCCTGCGTATCCATAGGTTCCACCTCACTTGATGTGGATATCTTGACACTTTTTCCTTCAAAAAAAAATGCCATCATCATCATCATCATCATCATCATTTTTTTTCAAAATTCTAATCTTCATCATCACCATATTTTCCCTGTCTTAGAATATGCAGAGATTTCACATCTCTTACAAAAATGCAAGAGGTATTCAAGGTAATACACACACAGACACACACAATTCTTAAATGTTATCTATTGTAGATATTCAAGTTCTTCCACTTCAATCAAATGTATCCTACAAAAACATCAGGGACATCCAAAGATGTTTAAAATGTGTTTATAACTGAGCTCAACTCATTACGGTTCTCTAATAAATTTCAGTTTTGTTTTGATTTGAAGCATTTAAAAATAAGGGAAACTCCCACGTCCTGACATGTAGTCAGTTCTTTTGTAGTTAGTTCTCTGTTACAATTGATTATTTTCATTTTCATTTATATATCTATTCGCTTTTTTTTCTTTTGCAAAGTGTTTCAAGCACCCTTTCTCTATCTGTCCATCTCTCTTACATACTCATGTTGTCCATTCTCCCCATCTAAAGTTCTACTGAAACCCATGTATTTTCAGATCAGCCCTACTTTCATCCACAAAGTATGATGATACACTTCTTAATTTATTGCATTATTTTACAAGTCTTCCTAAAGATGAAATATCCATTTTGCCAGGACTACTGATAGTGATGATGGCTTTATTCAACTTAAATTTACGAAAATGTTCTAGCTATTGTTCACACCCCTTCAAAAGACCTTCTCTGTAAAACATTTCGCATTTGCATTCTCTCGTTCTCTTTTTCACACACACACAGACACACACACACACACGCACACACCTTGCCCAGTTTCCAGCTCTGGTTTATCCACCTCCATTTTATCCCCCCCGACAGTGTCCTGTTTGGTGTCAGTGGTGACTGAAGTGCTTGTCGGCTCATCATGTTGGGACAGAGTGGATGAAGCCAACATAGTGGAGTCTGACATTTCAGTATCCTGGGCTTTTTGCGCCAGTCTGACTTGCTTGTCTTTTTCCTGTGCTATTTTCCTCTCGATTTCTGCCAGTGTACTGTCATCTACTGGTCGGTGAACTAACCTGGAGAAAATTGGAAACAGATTTGATTTACAATCAATTCAATCAAACGCAGGCTGCGAAAACAAATTACCCATAAAGACAGGGAAAACAAACATCACTCAAACAAGATGGTCAAGCCATTCTAACAATTTCCTTACACAAAAATTATTACAGAAAATCAAAGTTTTTGTATTTCTTGGGATCATTGTGATTTTGAAGACGTATCAGATGAAACAAAACTTCATGTAAAGAAATTTGTAGATTGTCACAATATTTAAAATGTAAACACAGTGAGATGTTCCTGAAAAAGTGCTGTTTACACACTTTCCTCAAAAAGTGGTAATTTTATGCACTATTTTGTTGTATGTGACACTGACCTTGGTGCCACGACCTCCAAACTTATGCATTTCCAACTCCTCAATCGTCTACACCTTTGACCCACATTTAGTAAAAATTTATCCAGAAATTGGAGCAAAAATCTTAAAAATATATTTTTGTCACAGACACACCATCTTGCCGGTTGATATGAAACAAATTCCCCCTTTTCTTAAAGCAGACTGAATAAGAAAAATAAAAATGAGACAAAAAGATCATGAAAACAAAAGTGTGTCTTTTATTACCAGAAACAGGAGCAATTCAGTGAACTTACATTAAAACAAGATTTATTTGTGGTGGCATCAAACGATTACTTTTGTGGTTAAGATCTGTATGTAATTTTTCTGAGTCAAGAATACATAAAGAATCTTAAATGATCAAACCTATTTTGCAAGCATTTGTTCCAATTCATTCCCTCATACAAAATACCTGATAATGGCTTTTCCTGATGTCAGTGCCAGTTTCTTCAGAGTAGTATACTGCAGAGCAATTTCCCCTATCACCTGTCATAAACAAACACATAAATGAGATCTTCCATCATGTCACTGGTCGCATGAATCACATTATCAATTTTACAACCACATCACTTGACAACAACTTCTCCTCTGATCACCTAACTTTTAGCAATCTTGAAGCTGGTAAGTACTAGGACAGATGACTATCTTGGTACACCCGGTGCAACATTTTGGAGACCCATAAGCTCTGCTAGTCAGACTGCCATGCTGATAATGCAGAGATTGTGGGTCTTTAGGTCGGCCACAGATGTTTTTCCAAATTTTCTAAATGAATTTTTTAAAGAAATTTGTTTTCTAATGATGGGCTGCTGTAACAGAGCCATGTACTCACGATTTCATGTCTCAAGTCCAATCCGAGCCTCCTGCGCAAAAACTGGCCCGTTAGCTGTCCATCCCAACACTTATATCATTCTGGTGGTGTCAGATTTGCATTTCATAGGAATTTTTCCCACCTTGCTCCACCTTTATCCCTTTCAAGAACCTGCCAGCACATAAGGTTTTGTGCAGGCTCAAGGAGTGGTGGATAGCATAAGGAAATATCTGAACGTGCGGATGCCTACATGTCTATACAACTTTTTCAGCTATGAAAACTGTAAAACTGTCTCAACAATACAGGCTTGCAAAACAAAACAAACAAACAAACAAAAACCCAGCTGACATACCACACCATCATTTTTTATGTACCCTTTCCTTAGTGTATTCTTTGTTCCTTATTTGGTTATATAAAACAGCTATACCATATAATGATGCTCTGTCCAAGTGTTACAACACACCACTAACTCCATATTCATTCAAAGTTCCAGTGTTAAGAAGACTACAAGATCTAGATAAGTCCAGTGGCTACAGAACCACCCACCAGAGGATACCCTACACTGCTGCCAGATCACTTTAATATAGTCGAACTGGGCCTGTCCTGATTGAACTTACTATGGACATTGCCTAATAAAATCTACTAACAACAGTAACTGCATGGTTGCAAAGCCAAACCACGTGAGAGTTCTTTATACCCCTGATAATACCAGCACCATACAATGACAGTGCACTGAACCCAAACTGAATTAACTTTTGGCACTGAAGCCAGAAAAGACACCAAAGTTGTAGTTACTATGAGACCAGGCCATGAAGGGCCCCAGAACATGGGACAATTTTCACGATGCTATGGAGTACTAATTAGGATTGAGAGTGTGTGAGAGGGCTGTATTCTATATTTATCATCATAAGGCATCCTGGCATCAACCAGGCCAGAGAGAGAAATACACACATCTGCAGTGTTTGTCAGGAAATTAGACCAACACTTTCAATGACACATTTGTAAAGTGAATGACACTTGACAATGTGGCCCCATTTTTCTAATAAGCCCATAGCAAACTCAACTCAAAAATGGGTGACAGTCAGGGCTAAAAAATTCCATGATAGTATTTTTGGATCAATAGGGTCGGTTCAAACTCTTGACCTGCCAGTATGTAGTCCATTGTGTAACCACACCACCATAATAAATCATCTTTTTATCTATATTCACCTAAATGCTCAAATAAATTACCTATTAAACAAACTGAGCAATAATGTGCACTCTGCCAGACTCAACAAAGATGACACACCTAATAAATTTCTTCCAACTGTAAAGAATTCCTCCATGTTCTGTCTCTGTATATGAACTGACAGCTCACAGGCAATGATGTCTACATGAGGGGTCCATGAAAGGTTTGACCTAACAATGTTTTATTTACTTGCTTTCATTTTTTTTATTTATTCATTTATTTATCTATCTATCTGATTTATATCACTCACCTCATCTCTCATATAAATACAAACTGGATGAACATGAGGAGATTGACTTCCATCAATGTATGTAAGCTTTCCTTTACGTGCCCTGAAATATAATAAATATTTCAAACACATTTTTAAACAAGAAGCAATAACTTAAAAATGATATTTTTAGCCTAATCATTGAAGTCATCTTCTCACACCACACACACACACACACACACACACACACACACACACACACACACACACACACACACACACAACACACTCAGACCACCATCAGAAAGAGATGTCATGTGCTGTCACACAAACTCACAATCTACACTTAATTGGTAACTAATACCTCATAAAAACTTCAGACTCCCCTACCTATCCACCAGCTTCATACAATACCAGCCATGATATCAAAAGAAAAGGCTCTCTTTCACTTCCTTATCCTCTTCACCAGCTTCTTGCAGGAAACTGGTAGCTAGGTAAAGGAGTGAAAGTGTTAATTTTTTTGCAGCTGGTGGAAAAGATGAGTGAGTGAAAAGGTTAACTAATTAATCAAAACCATGAGAAACTAGGTTTCCATTCATTATCGATAATTTGAAAAACACTCACTCATCCTGCGCTTCCCAGTGCTCAAGAATTTGCCAGAGAGAGAATGATGGTTGAAAACTGTGCTGTAATCGTTCTCCATTTTCTAACTGAAGGGCAATCGTGACCTCCCCTGATGCCTGAGATCGTGGTGAAGCTGATTTCACAAGCTCCAATTTAGCATTGTTCGGAAGATTGGAGAAACGGAGAGCCAGACTCAGATCTAAAGCTTTTCGTCCGTGCCTGCAAAGTAGAATCAACCACATGTTAAACAGTGCTGAATGAAGCAACATTTCAAATTATTTTTCTAAACAATTTATACAACACACACACACACACACACACACACACACACACACACACTCCATCTAAGATTATGGTAAAAGTTATTATGTACTGTCAATATTAAGCAACAGTGACATCCATTACCTACATCTATTTTTTCTTAAATACAAAAATATGCTTGCTGTCATGACTTCCAACAGATACTACAAACATGCTTTTCTGGCACACCAGAACCCAGTAATTATAAATTTACCACATTCACAATTATCTTGCGCAAAAGATTTCAAAATAAAAATCAAGCTAAGCAAACTGAAAAAGTCTGTGCGGTGCATCCTCTGTCCAAAAGATATAATCTCTGAAATTTTGTTTAGGAAATTCAGAAGTTAGACACATCCTTTAAAAAATTTGTGCAGTGTATCCTCTCAGTTAATGCCATTTTCTCCCACACATTCTCTCGTGTCAAATCCTCTTAGTTTCTAAAGGTAATCTGACAATTTTACTGACTGAAAAGTGAAATAAAGATAACTTACTAAGTACATTCGATAATAATGACATACATGTTTAATAACAAAGAAAGAAAGAAAGAAATAAATAAACAACAGAACAACAAAAAAGTTGTTCATTTGAAACAAGCTCTCTTGTCTTTCATCATGTTACGAATTAATAAACACTGGCATCATCTATAACTATTAAGCTGCATTTGTGAAGGAACGTAACTTCTACTTTAAGCTATAACCATGGCATCAACCTCATAAAACTGCTGATAAACTGAATGCAGTCTCTTTCAACTCACTTGGTACCAGGTTATAAGACAACTATTGCCTTTTTTAACCACAACAGTCATGAGACACTGAAGATACTCACATCAAATCATAGTCATCAGGGGGGAGAAAGGTCTGTTTTGTGCACACTTCCTCTAGAACCTGAAACAGCCAGAAAAAGAGTCGCCTGCTTTCAGTCCCCCAAAAGAATGTCAACACGGAACATAATATAGGACACAAAAATGAAAATGAAAGTGAAAAGCTAGAATGATTACAACTGCACAAAACTCTCAAAAGGCTATTGATTAGTAATTATTAGTATTCTGTACCTGTCTCTATTTCATTTTAATTGTAAGTTTGTCAGCAAGCGTCAACACAGAATTTTTCCCAGTTTCTAAAAGCAAGTTATGGATCTAATGCTACCAATTTTGAAGAACAAGGTCTCCCAACAGTGTAAAAATCGCTACTCACAGTTCCGTAGCTTTCGATGGCGTTCTCGCCATCTTCGTCAGCGCTCTAATGCTGTCTGCGTGAATCTCTACTCAGATCTCGCGAACATGGGATGAACCCAGTTCACGAGATCGAATCAGAGAATGGTACACCGGGGGCAGGGTTGTAACGGCCCCGGTCCCTGTTGAGCGGGGGGTTGGTGGCTGCGATGTAGATGGCCTCCTTGACTCCTCGCTGGAACCACTTATTTTCTCTGTCCAGGATGTTGACATTGTCCGCACTGAATTGATGTTTTTCGGCGTGTAGGTGAGCTCCTACTGGAGAAGAGTCCCTCTTGTGTTCTGTTAGTCTCTTCTGAAGGGGGCGTTCAGTTTCACCGACATAATGTTGGTTACAGTCCTGGCAGTCTATTCTGTATATAATGCCAGCTTTGTCGAGTTTGCTGGTTTTGTCCTTGGGGGTGACCAGCTGGCTGCGTATGGTGTTGGAAGGTTTGGAATGTACAGCCACCCCCAGTTTTCTGATCTTTCTGGACAGAGCGTCGCTTACACCTCCTACGTATGGGATGGTGATGTGTCCCTTGCGCTGGTGTTGTTTCACTGGCTGTTGGGATGCGGTGTTGGATTTCCTGCCTCCCGGGCTGTTCCAGGCCCACTTTTTGTAACCCGAGATGGTGAGCACTTTTTTCAGGTGGTTTGTCTCCTTGTCTTTTGCCTCTTGGGTACTGCATATGGTGTTAGCTCTGTGGGTAAGGGTTCGAATCACTCCCAGTTTGTGTTCAAGGGGCTGGTGGCTGTCGAACTGTAAATATTGGTCCGTATGAGTTGGTTTACGGTAGACCGAGAAGGATAGAATGCCATCAGTTCTGGTGATGAGGGTGTCCAGCATGGCTATGGAGTTGTTCTGTTCCACTTCCCTCGTGAATTTGATGGCTGGGTGTTGGTTGTTCAGATGTTCTGTGAACTGTTCGACCAGTTGCTGGGGGAGGATAGTCATGGTGTCGTCTACGTAGCGCCCCCAGTATCGTGGTGGGGAGTGGAAAGAAGCCAATGCTTTCTCTTCAAAATCCTCTATGAACAGGTTGGCTACTATTGGGCTTACTGGGGAGCCCATGGCTGCTCCTTCTTTTTGTTGGTAGAATTCACCTTGGAAGGTGAAGTAGGTGGTGGTGAGGCAGCAGGACAAGAGTTCACATACGTCGTCCACTGTGAGAGATGTACGTTGGTGGAGGGTTTGGTCGTTTTGTAACCTTCGGCGTATGATCTCTATGCTTTCTTTCACTGGTACGCTGGTAAATAGGGCAGAGACATCATATGACACAAGGAGTTCATCATGAGCAAGGGTGTAGTTACTCAGTTTTTCCACTAGGTCAGCACTGTTGTGGATGTGATGATCTGTGTGTCCTACGAGAGGTGATAGGATGTCCGCCACAAATCTAGCCGTCTCATACATGATGGAACCTCTGGATGCGACTATGGGACGGAGGGGGACTTCTTTCTTGTGGACTTTGGGTAGACCATAGAACTTGGGGACGTCGGACACAGTTGGGTATAATTTCCTGTACTGTTCTAATGACAGGCGGTCCGTCTCTTTCAGGCGTTTCAGTGTGTCTTTCAGTTTGTTGGAAAACTTGGAAGTAGGATCTTTCTTGAGGCGTTCATATGTTGTAGTATCTTCCAGAAGTTTGCTTGCCTTCTCATAGTACATGGGTCTAGGCATGATGACTGTGGCACGACCTTTGTCAGCTGGTAGGATCATCGTGGCGTGTTCGTTCTTTAAATCCGCCAGAGCCCGTCTTTGGTCCGGTGTTAAGTTGGATTTCGGTAGTTTGGCCTGTTTCATGATTCTGACACAGTCTGATCTTAAGTGTGTGGCTTCTTCTGAATTAGGGCCAATATACCTGCAAGCTGTTTCAATGCTTGTGATGAGGTCTACCACTGGAAGCTTGTTAGGGGCTACGGCGAAATTTAGTCCTTTCTCTAGTACTTCCTGTTCAGGTTTAGTGAGTTGGCGATCTGATAGATTGATCACCCACCTCTCTTTGGTCTTTCTTTTTGTTTCTTCCGGTACAGGTGTAATCTCGCTTTTGTCATTCTGTTGTCTCCTGTTGTTTTTTGGTGCTAGAAGTTCGAATTTCTTTCGATGGCGTTGGCGTACTTTGTCCCATTCTATTCGTCGTGTGTTGTTTAGCCACTCTTTGATTTCGGAGAGCATAGCATCTGGTAGTGTGCTAGAGCTCAGTCTTTCCTCGAGGTCTTGGATTTTCCCTTCCAGACAAGTGATGCGGGTGTTGATTTGCTTGATGCGTTCGTTCATGAGTGCTCGTTGTGCCTGATTGATGATATTATTTGCTGCTGTTCCTTTCATCGGAGTTTTGATTTTTAGGCTGGTGGGAAAGACGCCGTGATGTTTGCAGTGCAGTGTGAAGTGTAGATGGTTCCTGAACTTCGCTAGGGAGCGGTGTAATTTCTCTGATTCACGAAAGGTAGTGATGATCGTCCGATCGTAATCGCGAATGAGACGTAGGGGAAGTTTCAACAGTTGGGGGGTAGACATAATGCTACCAATTTTGAAGAACAAGGTCTCCCAACAGTGTAAAATCGCTACTCACAGTTCCGTAGCTTTCGATGGCGTTCTCGCCATCTTCGTCAGCGCTCTAATGCTTATGGATCATTGGATGTATGTATTTCAGCACAATTTTTATTCCAACTGGTATGATATTAACAGACGTACAAATGTTCATCAAATTAACAAACATACATGTGTATGCCTCCCAACTCTGAGTCCACATCATGGGACTGCTAGGTCTGGGTGAAGTACGATGCGACTTTATGTCATTAATAAAGTGCTGCGCTAGCAGTGAAGGCTGACCTGGGTCACCCAAAAATGTTGCTGACCAATAGGACGGAAATTCTAGCAGCAGGGGACGGATGAAGTCAGACCGTGACTGGCTTTTGTCACGGGCAGATGATTTTCTTCAGATACAATGGTCAGGATCTCTGTACGGTATGTGCACTGCACTTCCAGAAAGCAATGGCAAATAACTGGTCATGAATTTGCCATAAACTATAAAGAGCAAAAGATGTCACAGCATAAGTGAAAGAAATGATACAGTTCTGCCCCTTCTGGGACCACTAAGGAGGGACAGAACTCAGAAGCAATGGAGGAGGGAGAATCTGCGATTGTGGACAACTGTGATGATGATACAAATATATCCAAAGGAAGTTGTAAGAAACAGGCATGTCAAGTCTCCTCATAAAAACTTTAACTAGTTTAAGAGAAGTGTAATAACTGTTGATACTTAGAACATCAAATCAAGAGAACTGGATGAAGTTGAACCACTATTTGAAGAAGTTAAGGTGTATAAAAAAAGTAACAAGTAAGGCTGTGAGGTGGGAGAGATCACAAGTTTCCCTCAGAGCTAACACAAAAAGGGCAGCGCCAATTCCTTTGTCTACCCACCCAGTACACAGAACACACTGACCAAAATAGGGGATGGAACTGCCCTCTGACCTCCTTTCTGGCGACTGAACCAGCTTAAAATGTTGATTCCCTTCTGGTTCCTCAAAATTTCCGTAATAAAAATACATCATGGTAGCCATGGTTACAGATGAAGAGAAGCATGAATATAACATCGTGATGTACACTACGTGGGCAGAAAATGGTTGAAATTATAACTTTGGAGATAATTGTAAGCAAACAAAAATCATAGGTGCAATTCTTCAGTTTTTCTGAAAATTTTCTCAACATACACTGAAGCAAATAACAGCAAAGAGATTAACTAATCATAATTATTGTTAGGTCTAGTTAGGTATAAGCCTACTCTCAGAATCTCACCAGTGCTGGATTAATGCAAAACATCATGCCATTCATGGCAATTGTCATGCTTATTTCATATTTCTAGTGATAATGCATAATTAAGCCAGCAATTTATTGCATCAAAACATTTAAATGCATACTGCGACTCCCAGACAGTTCAGACCTCAGTGCTGAGGCAAAGTAATTGGATGAAACTAAAACAGGAGGGGAGGAGAGAGGGGGATTGCATGTAATGCATACAAGGCACAGAGAGGGAGGGAGGGAGGGAGAGAGAGAGAGAGAGAGAGAGTGAGAGAGAGAGAGAGAATTCTGACTTTTTAAGAAAAAAGTCAAGATGATGAAACAAACAAAACATTTCCTGAATTTCATGGGCTATTTAGTAAGTCCACCAACCACTGTGACAAATGAAAAAAAACACTGAAACAAAAAAGACAAAATACACAAACGACAATTCTATTTCAAAACTGAAACAAGGATGCAATTCATTGAATGACTGATCCATCGGGATCGGGAATATTTGATTTCAAATTCAATGGATTGACAGATCAAGGCCTACCTGATATCTACATTACTACTAATTGCTAAGTATTTTTTATTAAATAGGTTTACTGACAATCTATATTGCTTGGAGGTGAATGGCCAGTGCTCAGTTGGTGAAACGCTGATCATGATTAGAATATTTAGCCTACTATAATTATATAATAACTTACAGTAATAAGTCATTATTTTGAAGTAATTGTTGCTGGTCAGTGGTTGGGTCCCATCCAGCACCCCGGGAGTTGCTGGATAATTTGGCAACACTGATAGATACATAGTAATTGCTGTTAAATGTAATATCATAACACAACACTACCTGCAAAAGTTTCGTGTTCGGCGTGACTTTAATATTTTGTCGTCTGCCATTTGGGCACAGAACTTGCACAGAAGTCGCCATTTTTGCTACTTCATGTGGGAGATAATTCCTGTGTATCAAAACAATCGGTTACCTTCTCTTCCTCGTTTGCTGATTGGGCTATAAGTTCACTCACAACCAATGGGTCTCGTGCAGACGAGTAAGGTTGATAAGGACCAATCAAAATCTAAAGTTTATTCTCATGCATCTAAATATAGTTCTAAATACAAATAAAACCTGACCTTTCCCACATAGTCATTCCAAAATGGTGGGCGAGAGATCGCGAGCTGCTGGTAAGCGAACCAAGCAATAACTCTTTATCCATTTTCAGGAGAAGTTTCTGAAGAATTAGTGCGCATATGCCGTCACTATGGTCAGATACGATTTTTGTGCATTTTCAGTTGTAGATCAATTACAGGAGAGAAGTTATATCCCATTCACAGGTACTTTCGACATGGTTGTGTAATTACAAGGCAAATGCGTGAAATGGATGACTACCGCTGTTGCGGAGTGTCGCTTTACAAGACAGTGTAAACAGCGAAATACAGTGATACCGAGTTATTGTTTGTATCTGATCACGCGTGCTTAATTTGGCATGTTGTCAAGTAGGGATGTGAAGCCTGGGCTTTGAAGAAAAATGACGAAAATAAAATAAACGCAGCAGACATGTGGTTCTACAGCCGTACCTGTAGGCGTCTTCTCAGAGTAGAATGGACAAATAACCAATGTAGGTATGGTACCAAAAAAATTCAGATATTTCCATTAAATATGTGATTGCAATCATTGAAGAAGGGCAAAAAGAAAAAAATTTGAAATAGTATAGGCCCCTAAACAGTTTTTGATTGGTTGCATGTGACGAAAGTTAACATTTTTGTAATAATTGAATTTTCGACGTTTTCCTTCATTGGATTATGTAGTAAAAAAAAAACTGTGACCGCATACGTATGCTGTTTCTTCCCAAAAGCACTATAACTTTGGAACGGCTGAGCTGATTAAAAAAAAAAAAATTAAATATCGGTAGAAAGGTCTTTGTTTGCCCAAGATGACTAAGACCTTCATAACTCGCTGGACCTTTGCTCAGATTAGTGATTAATTAATTACCTCAACTGGCTAAAATGAAAATTAACTGATTCCTAAAATCTGTATAGCTTCCAGAATAATCAAATTTCTGACTTGAAATTTGTTAAGTAAAGCCTCAAGGTAATTATCATTATAAATTACAACATTAAGCTCTTCCATTATGTAATAAGTAGTTACTTATGGTTTTTCATGAACAACCACCCTTAAAAGTGTTCAACCTGTGTATTTCAGGTTTGCAGATTATGATATAAATGTGTGCGTCTGTGTGTGTACATGTATAACGTGTGTGTGTGTGTATGTATGTGGTGTGTGTGTGTGTGGTGTGGTGTGTGTGTGTGTACATGTATGTATATTGTAAAAGTATTCATTAGGCCTGATTAATTAAAAATATAAATTTGAAAGCCTGTGCTGGTAGTATGAAAATAGAATATTTCACTGATAAGCTTTCTCCAGTTTCCTGATGACATAGAAATTAAGTATTATTGTATTAACAGATTATAGATTAATTGCTAATTAACACCTTCAACATATTGTTTAAAAAAACATGATTCACAGACTGAAATGGTTTGTAACTTACTCTTCTGGAAATTTCATCTTGAAATTTTGATTTTAAAATTCTGCTGGTAGTAATAATGACAATGTATCATTTCAACAATTTGCCATAACAAACTGCAAATCTATTGAAATAGTTTTATTTATGAAGGTAAAAACAAAATATGACGGCTGGATCTTTAGGGTAAAACATAAAACATTGAAAATCTTGTTGTGAAAAATCCTTTGGAGTAATATAAGCACGTTTCGAGCCCAGGCTCTTTATCAAGTGAATGAAAAGTGGTAAATGAAAGTGACGTGGAAAATGAAATGATGTGGAAAATAAAAATGACAGTGCAGTACTGGTGGGGGGTGGGGTGGGGGAGAAGAGGGGGAATAGTAAGGATTATAAATTAATCAAGCAGTAATATTAATGGTCATGTTTTTTCTTGTGTGATCCGTATGTACTTTAATTTGTTTATATGATTAACATTTTTTTGCAGATGTTTTCCTTGTAGCTTGAACAAGAGAGCATGAATTGTCAACTTTAATACCTTTTAAGACCAACAAGGAGAAACACCTGTAGTGAACATAGAAAACTGAAATTGAACCTATAGGCCCTGTTTGAAATCATCATGAGTGAATCACCAAAACCTGGCACTTCACATGATAGTGATGGAGATAGAGTGGAAGAGGAGGCTGGACCTTGCGTCGCAGACAAAGATGGTCTGTTCAAGGTAAAGTCATTGTTACTTGCCAAGATGTTTTCTAGAATTTTTCTTTTTTACTGACCCTATACCATAATCAGTTTGATACTATCTGTTTAAAAACTTGTTAATCAGCAAAGAATCAGAAATTTCATAAGGGTATCATTTGCCTTGGCCACTGAGACATAAGCTTTGATGCCAGCCTGATGTTAATTTGTAAATGTGTATTTGTAATGTTCATGTCTTCCAGGTGTTTTTTTTTTTTTTAAATGTTATTGGAGAGTTGCTTATATTTAATATGACCATGATATCATTATGTTGTAGTTATTATTGTAATAGACAACAATATACATCAACTTGCTGCTTAAAATCAAATGATGGCATGATTTTCATGGAAAAGGCAAAATATAGATAGATGGGGAGAGTGTATTGAAGACCTTTTACTATGACAGAAAGCCTTTTTGATGATGACAGAAAGGAGGAACACATCATTAGAAAGAACAAAGTAAGACCACCAATAATGACAGATGAAGTTAGAGCAGCATTGAAAAAGATAAATATGAAGCCCAGACCAGATAATGTTACTCAGAAATAATCAAAGCTCTAGATGACTTTGGTATTGAAAAAGTAACAGTCGCCTAAAGGAAATTTATGACATTGGAAAAACCCCTAAAGATATGTCAGAATCAATTTCATGCACTTTACAAAGAAAGCACAGGCTATAGATGCAAACTCCACCGTAGTATGATCGCTTGATTAGTCATGTGACAACGATTCTGATGAATCCTTTCATCCTGCACCCTGTCCACCAGCTGAAAAAAGACAACTTCCTGTTGAAAGTTGGTGGATAGGGTGAGGGAGTGAAAGGTTAAATTTTTGCTTTGGTGTCATGGCTGACAATGCAGGATGCTAGCAAATAGGGTGAGGGAGTCAAAGCGTTAAGAATAATCATGATGAGACAAGGAACAAGTATATAAACGACAATAGCAGAAAGACAAACATGGAATTAAGTTCGATGAGCAAGAACATATATTATGCCATAATGCGATTCTGGAAGATCTCAGTAGAAAAGGATGCAGCTAGAGTGAACAACCGGATTTGTAAAAAATTTGGTTGATATACCAAGGCGTAGGACATTACACCAGGTAGACAGAAGAATTGATGAATCCAACTGGAATAAGCTCAATCACAATGTAGAAAGCTCCCTAAGAACTAAGCAGAGGAATTTAATGTATTGGAAAACAAATGGCGGGCCTATTGAGAAGTATGAAAAACTATTTATAGCTCTTTTGAAAACATAAAAGAGGGGTTAGGCAGGGATAGTATCTGCAACACAGATTATTTTTGATGAACAGGAAACTATCATATGCAAAACTCTCATAGAAAATCCTGGAGTACAAGGTTTGTAAAGGAAAAGATAAACAGTCTTTGTGATGCAGATGACTGTTCTAATTGCAGAAAATGAAAAGACCTACAAAATCTTGAGAATCAATAGAAAAAGAAAGCAGATATAAAGAGCAAGAGCTAAGTAATAAGAAGTCTGAAGTCTTGGTAATAAGTAAAAAACAAGAAATCCTCTCATGTAAAATAACTGCAAGTGCCACAACATTGATGAGAACAAGTTGATAAGTTTAATATCTTGGAATAGTCATTTCACCAGATGGCAGATGTAGATTCGATATTTCCAGCAGATTTGACCAGGCTAAAACAGCATTCAAGAAAATGTAAAGCATTCGTACTAATAAATATCTATCAGTTAACATCAGGAAGAGGATTCTTTAGTGTTGTATAGAACCAGCACTGTTGTACAGGTCATGTGACACTGGGACAGTGGGTTTCTAAGAAGAATGTTGAAGAGTTCCATGGACAGTAAAGAAAACAAATGAGACTTTTTTGAAAGAAACAAACACAAAAAGAAAATTAATGAAGAAGATTAAGAAAAGCAACATTAACAGGACATTTTATGAGGCAAGAGAAATTAGAGCACCAAGTCACAATAGGAAAACTGGAGGGAAAAGAGTATCAGGTAGACCCAGGGAGAAAATATTGGACAGTTCTGCAAAAGAGATGAGGATGGAAAGGGAAGGAGATACACTTGTAATGCCAAAAGATAGATTGGCACGGAGAGCCATGATTGCCAATGGCACATGATGGTGATGATGATAATGTGTATATATATGTGTCTATAACTGTATCTGTATTTGTATCTATACCTACATAGCTATAAGTATATCTGTAGATCTATATCTGTATGTATTCCCTGCCTAGTGGAACACAAATGGACTAGAACTAAGCAAATGCAATGAATCATTCATAAACTCTGTCACATGTTCACCCTCCAAGTGAGTATACAAATGTTAGTAGTTCTTTCTTATAAACTAATATAAACTTAGAAATTTAAATTTTACATTTTTACTTAAAAATGATGAATACGTGTATACAATCCCAGAATCAGGTGCTCACATGCACTTACACACCCTCACCCCAAGCACCACACAAACACACACACACACACACACACACACACACACACACACACACACACACACACACACACACACACACACACACACACACACACACACACACACACACACTGTCTCTGTCTCCCTCTCTCTTCTCTCTCTCTTTCTCTCTCTCTCACTCTCCTCACCTACAGGCAGGCAGGCACACTCTCTCTTCTCTCTCTCTCTCTCTGTCTCTGTCTCTCTCTGTCTGTCTCTGTCTCTGTCTCTCTCTGTCTCTCTCTCTGTCTCTCTCACCAGAGACAAAAAGAGAACCTTTCAAATAACTTCCAGTTGTAAGATACGTTTCTAATTAAACTAATAGTTAAATTGTTGTGGCTTTGATAGGTGGACACAGGCCTCATTCCCCAGGCTTCATTGGATGATCAGACATCAGATCTCCAGCAATTGGGGCTCAGTGTCTTCAATCAAGAAGAATTTGAACAAGGTATGTGGTGTTCATATGTTTATCTGTCTCTATTCGTGAATGTGTCGTGTACGCATGTATGTTTTTGTGTGTGTGTGAATGTGGCTACAGTGAGACCATCACAGTTGCTGTGTGTTTGAGTGTGTATGTACCTCTATGCAAATGTGCATGTGTGAGTAAACCTGTGTGTGTGTGTGTGTGTGTGTGTGTGTGTGTGTGTGTGTGTGTGTGTGTGTGTGTGTGTGTGTGTGTGTGTGTGTTATAATCATTTTATATGCTCTTCTAGTCTTTTTTTTTTGAGAAGTTGGGAGGGGGAGGGGTCTTTATGAATACTGGCAGTCAAGACAGTCTCTTCCTTGTTTATGTTGTGCATTTGAAACTGTTCTGTGACTAAAGTATAGGTAAATAGAAAGACACAAAAATGATGTCTTTAACTATGTTTGAAACAAAGATATGACCATTTGAAAACATGGTTTTATTTAAAGTTCTTGATCTCAGAAATTACCATTTTTCTAGCCTACCACTGACTGTAAAAAAGTGAAATATAGAGAATTTGTTTCTTTTTTCTCTTGTATCTGTTCTGCCAATCAATGAAATAGTTTCTGGAAGTAGATTTCATTGAATCTGGTTTTCCATATGGCAAAAACATGAATATGTGCAGTACAGTGCATTCGCAAAGTTTTTGTTTTTTTTCCATTTGGTGATCAAATTCACTGTGAGATAAGCAACAACAACAAAAAATGATTATGTCTGTGGATTGTTCCTTATTTTGGTATAATACATGAGGTAATGAACTTTTTTAGCAAACTTTATTTGGTTATCTGAAGTAAGGAGATACTTTTTTTAATATGATTTTTTAAAAATGGCTATGGTTTGTGCATTTTTTCGAATCATGACCACCAGAAAGTTTGCGTCTCCAGGAGTTAAATTAATGGTCGAGATCATTTGCTTTGCAAAGCATAAACCTTAGAAGTGCTTTGGCAAAACAAATGGAAACACTCTAATTATTGTGTTATAGGCATCATTTTCCTGACTGTGTTTTGTTAGTTAACAGACATTTTATAGAATAGAACAACTAATGTCACAGGTAATGAAAAGAAATATATATATAGTCTTTATTTTCATATGCAACACATGAATTCATGTACCATGCTTGTCCTTAATAGAAAAAGAAAAACGGGCTGATTTCTTCCCATTTCTGCATTTTCTCATTGTCACTGAAAGGAGGCTGCCTTTATCAGTATTGAAAATAAATTAATGAACTTCACAGAACAGTATTAGTTACTTTGTTATCTCTTTCACTGTTACTAATTATACATGTACATAAGTAGTTATAAGACTTTTTCCTCTCAGTTTGTTGTCATGTTGTTTGTAGTCTGTTTAATCACAAAGCCAAAAAAAATGTTAAGGGCTGAATCATGAGCATGGGGAGGGATAAACAATAATGTTCTTAATGTTAGTTATACATGCTGTGATGAATAGAAGTCCTAAGTATTGACAATACATACTGTGATGACTAGAAGTCCTAAGTATTGACAATACATGCTGTGATGACTGGAAGTCCTAAGTATTGACAATACATGCTGTGATGACTAGAAGTCCTAAGTATTGACAATACATGCTGTGAGATAGATCATAGAAATAGCCTGACTAATTTAGTATTGACAATACATGCTGTGATGACTAGAAGTCCTAAGTATTGACAATACATGCTGTGATGACTAGAACAGTAGAAGTCCTAACTATTGACAAATGTTAGTATATTGTGCCTCATCTGAAATGCTGTTTTTAGTTATTTTGCAGTTTTTGTGTATTTGTGTGTTTTTTCCTTTCACTTGCTCTCAGATGATCGGACTTTTTACAATTGTAGCTATCAGTTGTCCCACCATTAATGCAGTAATACTTTGTTTTTCATACATTTACGTGCCAGATGTATTGATTTCACCAAACACTGACATGACTTAAGAGATCTTAATGTAAATATTTTATGTTCTGCGTGCATGTAACCACATGGGAGGTTTCAGGCACTTGCAGGTCTGCACTTATGTTGAGGTAGAAGATTGAAACAATCTCCTCTCTTTACACACCAGGCAACACCTATGCAGGTTTGAACCGAGACCTTTCAGTGTTAAGACTAGTGTCCTGACCACTGTATTAATCGTGCCTGTCACAGGGAAGATGAAATTGGTTGATGACTACATGGGTGCAACTTTTTCCGTTTGACGACAGAATCCGTTTTTTTTTTTTAGTCAGAAACGGAAAATCCATTTTTTTGAAACATTACGGTTGCGACTGCCGCCGGCCCGTGGACCCCTTTCAGTTTTTTTACTTTTTCTAAGTTGCACCCTTGTGACTAGGAATCCTAGGGCTAGACATGAGTAATATTAGTGTATTCTGTCTCATCTGAGGTGTTGCTTTCTGTTTCTCCAAAGGGTTTATGAAACAGATGGACAAAGCCATGGCAAAGGATGAGGCACTGCGTCTAAAGCGCATCCTGAACAAAGAACTGGAGTCCATCAGAGATGATGTGAAGTAAGGGATCATGTCATTCATTTCTGGTCTTGATGGAATGAACTTTTGATTTAATTTTTAGCAGAGCTTGAGACAAATGAAACTATTTGAAAAAAAGGAGAAAATTCCCACTCATTACTGTTGTTCTACCCTGTCTTCATCCTGTCTTCTCACCTCCTCTTACTCTGTGTCTGATTTGAATGGATATAGCACAAATGTTGATGCGTTACAAAGAAAAGGTTGTTGTGCAGTGACTCATGACTTTGCATTAATTACACTATAATGTTCTTGATTATTACCCTTAGTTGACTGAAGCTGCAGAGTGTATTCATCATTAATTGTCACTGTTAAAAGTTATTTAAACGTCAGTTGCAAGTTTTGAATATTCAGAGAAATAAATGAATACGTAAATGGTAAATATGTCTCATTGTGATAGTTAATTCTCATATATTGGATCTGAGTGTGATGGTACTAAGAGCTCAATGATATGATAGATAAAGGTTGATTTTTTGTTTTGAAGTTACTGTTTCATTTCAGTTTTCAGTTATACTTTCAGATATAGACGATTCAAAATGATAGTGGCATAAGCTATTGATAAGCCTGTACCTAAACCCTACGTGCTGGTAAGGTCTTGAAGTTCCGTGTCAGTTATTGGGCTCTATATCTGTTCTTATATCATTAAAACAATTTAGGCAGTGTGAATATTGTAGTATCTGTCTGTTTGCAATGAATGTTTTCAGTTTAGCCTAAAACTACTTTCAGACAGTTATAGAGTGTATGCATCACATAAGTGCTCATGAAGTCCAGATACTCCACACAGCTCACACTACACAGACTCCATCCCTTTTACAACTACAAGTACCATTCTTCACTCCCTCCATGCATTGCCTAAAGTCTTCACCATCTGTGCCATAACGTCTCACAACCAGCGCCTTGACAGTGTGAGCTCCTAGCTGTTGCATTGAAATCACCAGGGATGCCATCAGTCTGAAGTCTGACCACATAATGCTCCCCACTCCCTCTGTCAGTCCATCAGATTCATACCCACATTCCCTACAGGGGTGCAGTTTGTTTCCCCATCCATGTCTTCCATTCCATCTGAATGACAAATGCTTAGCACAGATTTCATTCAAAAATGTAGATCCTTGCTTCACCCCTCCATCCAGAACAATAAAACAAACAAATAAAAACTCTGCTAAACCGCTGTTAATAAATAAATCTAGTAAGATAAAATCCAGTGGAAGTAGACAAAACGTCTGATCCTCTGTCATGGAACTAGACCAACACTCTTAACATCCAAGTAACACAAGCTCATCTTTGTAGGATATACAAGTTTTTATATTTGATTTGTTGAAAAGCATTAATGAACAATTTCATTGTGGATAATGCACATGATATGTCTGTGTGTGTGTGTGCGTGTGCATGTGCGTGTGTGTATGTGCATGTTTGTGTGTGTGTGTGTGTGTGTGTGTGTGTGTGTGTGTGTGTGTGTGTGTGTGTGTGTGTGTGTGTGTGTGTGTGTGTGTGTGTGTGTGGTTGATTCATCATATAAACTCTACAGGCTAGTGGAGAATGACATGGATGACATGGAGAAGACAGAAATGAAAATACAGGCGAATGGTGCCACATCCAAGGAAGCGCTGGTTTTACTACAGATTATCAGGAAACGGAAGGAAAAAAAGGTATACATTTTAGAAGTGTCTGACAAACACTTCTTTCATATGAGAGTTTTCTTTTAATAAACTTTTTTTCTTGATTACTTGAAAAAGGTAAAAGGTTTTCCCACGACCTGAGCCGTTGTTGGGATGCAAGATTTTGGAGACCTCAGCAGATTTTAGGGCAAGCATTATGAGAATGTCTTTCTCTTCTCCTTTGCAGCTTTGTCTTTCACATCTTTGAAGAGGGAATAGCACTGGTTAAAAGCTGGATGGACTGAGATGATACATTTAAGCCAGATCAAACACCCCCCACCCTTATTGGGCTACCATGATCAGTTATGTTTAGCCTTGGCTCTTGGGAGCGAGCGTTCAAACCACCGTGTTTTCCAGCTTCCCTCTGAATGCTTTTTCCTCTGTTGAACTTTAGCACTGCTGCAATGACATTGGTCCCACACTGTTCATTCTGGCTCTAGAACACATAACCAACCCCAAGTTCATGTGGTTGAAAGTCCCAGTGCTGGGAAGCCCCTGGAAAGCAGTGATATCAAGCCGCCATGGAGACTTCCAACGGAGAAGACTCTGCACTGTTGCTGAAGCACTTCGGTGGAATTATTGCCTTTTTTATTCAGCTTACTAAGGGTACTGCAATGCCAGACTGAGTGGAAAATTCCGTAATGAGGGGACCACTATCACAACCCCTCAACCACAGCCTGCATGAACCACTGACACCAGAGACCACAACTTGAATGCTTCTCAGGCACAGAAACCAGAGATCCCAAATTGAATTCGCTGCAGACACAGACACATTATAGAATATCAAAATTGCAGTCATTGGAGATCAGACCATGAAGAGCTGCAGAATCTGGGACAGTTTCATGATGCCGTGATGATTGATGATTTCATGATAATGGGGATTATGATCATGATGCTGTGGAGGTCCATCTCTGATTGAGGCTGCTTGGCAGAGCTGTTTTGTACACTTACGATCATAGTGTATGTATATCCTGGCATCAACCAGGCCCAAGAGATATACACATGTGTCTGCAGTGCACTATGGTGACTGATTCCCTCTGAATCCTCACTGTGTTCACCAGCTGCTTGCATTATCGAACATTTTAGCAAAACAAAAAGGAAACTCTTTCCTGCAAGACGCAGGTGGATAGGGTGAAGGATTGAAAAGGTTTAATTTTTGCAGTTGGTGGATTTGATGAGAGAATCAAAGGTCTAATGTTTTAATTCAGGTACTGCAGGCTTATTGTAAAGTGTAATGTATATCTGTGTGTACATTTAATGGGATATTCAGATTTTTGCTTTTGTAACAATGTATGTTATGTTATTTTTGCCTGAGGATTTTGGTTACAGAAAATATACCCTGAAGAATATGTGAAATTTCAGATGGTTGTGAACATAAGTGAAATTAACACGAAAACATTTTGTATGAAGATAATGTGAAATAGTGTATGTGAACATAAATGAAATGTTCAATATGAAGGTGACAGCAAAAGTTAACTCTCTGTAACAGCTGAGCCAACTGAAGACGTTGAAAGTGCGGGAGAGAGTGGCCAGAAACAAGCTACAGAAGGTTGAGGCTGCTGAGCAACAAGACACAAGTGATGAGAATGAAGGTAAAGTCTTTTAACACTGTCAGCAAACACACACACATGCTCCTCACTGTGCACTGACAACACTGCAGCCACATTACAGAAAATGTATAAGGACACCTAATTTTCAACCTTTTAATATTTTGTTGTAGAAACATTTCAAAATACAGTAGATAGTTTCTTACACATTCATAGTGAATTGCCTTTCATCTTTCCTTTCTTTCTTATTCATAGTGAATTGCCTTTCATCTTTCCTTTCTTTCTTATTCATAGTGAATTGCCTTTCATCTTTCCTTTCTTTCTTATTCATAGTGAATTGCCTTTCATCTTTCCTTTCTTTCTTATTCATAGTGAATTGCCTTTCATCTTTCCTTTCTTTCTTATTCATAGTGAATTGCCTTTCATCTTTCCTTTCTTATTCATAGTGAATTCTCTTTCATCTTTCCTTTCTTTCTTATTCATATTGAATTCTCTTTCATCTTTACATTGATGTATGATTAAAACATCAAAATAATTATTTTCTCTTTTTTTTGGCACCCGTGAAAATGGTCTTCTTTGAACAAAAATGTAAACAGTGTGATGTGTTATGGGAGGAAATTGTGTGTAGCACTTACGTATGACAGTTGTGAATTTTGTTGAAAGTCTGTTGTCATACCATTCTGTCCGTGAAAACTCAGCGCTCAAAGCTAGGCAGGGATTATGTGTTCTGTCTTCAAATTAACCAATAAAATCAACCATTGTAAGGTTTTATTCATGAAATAACAAACTGCATGGAGGAATATATGTTAAGAATAGGTTTAAATTATTATCTGTCTGATATTTCCTTCCAGTTTCAGACAGCAGCAACACCACTCATCAGATGCTGGATGGTCTCAATGAAAAACGGAAGAAAGAATCTAAACGAGATCGCATGATTCGTTTAGGATTAATGACACCATTTGGAACTGTTGTGAAGGCAGCACCCAAAGACCAACCACCTCCCAACTTCGAGCAATGTTTCCTGACTGAAGAGTCCAAAGGGGGGAAAAAGAAACCTGTTAAAAAGTCCTCTCCGTCTCCTGGCAGCAATAAAAGATCCTTACATGAAGCGGCTTCATCTCAGGAGAAAGACTCTGCCTTAAAGAAAAATAAGAGTAATATCTTTGATGAGAAAGATTTCAGGAATTATGATCATGAAACTGACTATACTGAAAAACGTTTTCAAAGAAAACGAACGTACAAGATGATGCACTCCTTCAGTGAGGATGTGGCTTTGAGTGGGGATGAGTACCAGGAGGAGGATGGAGAATGTCCAGAGAGTGACGAAGAATATGTCCCTGATGGGCAGGATATGGGGTACCCTTCTCATCCAGACACAGAGATTGAAGATTCTGAAGGTAAAAATTCATCTTTACGTATGTTGTGAATGTTTTTGCCTTTTCAAACGTTGATCTTGATATGTTGTGAATGTTTTTGCCTTTTTAAAAATTGATACTGATATGTTGCAAAAAAATCCTCTTTTTGTCTTTTCAATTTCCATTTAAAAAACATTTTGCCATCTCAGTTTTGTCTTTGTTCAGTGTATATGTGCACTCGTCCCTGTGAACAAAATGATGTTTAGTAGAATTTTTGACAAGAATTTCTCAGATGTTTGGGCATGAATCTTTACAAACTTTGTGATGTGAATCTTAATTCTAGTGCCTTTTTAGGTCCTATTATTGAGAAAGATGAATATGTTTGATTGAGAATTTTCCTACTTTCAGTTTTCGGTGGATTTTACCAGCCTTTTGAGGACAGATCTCATTCATTTCTCTTAATGGTTAACTTTCCCCATCCCTGAACAAGGTTAAATACATACTTTTAGCTGGATAGATTAAAAATACCATGTGACTTTTGTGTGCCAACTTGAATCTGTACCGTCAGATTGGAAGGCACAAGGCTTATTTCAGTGCTATCGAGCTGTGACCATATGACTCCCACACTCTGTCCATCAACTGCAAAAACTTAACCCTTTGACTCCCTCACCCAATCCACCAGCTTCCTGCAGGAAGCTGGGATAGGGTGAGAGAACAGGGGTTAAGTTTTGCTTTTGCTATGCAGGATACTGGTGGATAGGGTGCAGCAGTCAAAGGGTTAAAATGTAGACAGCTTCTTCTTTTCTTTTATCTACTACATGTACCATCTTGTGTGTGGTGGAGACAAAGTTGACAGTCAGCAACAAGCTGAAAGGCCAGAAAAAGACAAATGCCATGTGACGTCAGTTTCTTTCACATTGTCAGTCCAGGTCTTCCATAATCTGTTTGTTGCTTTAAATCCACATATGTTTTTTGTGGGTTTTTTGTTTTGTTTGCTTGTTAGGCCAGCTGGTGAGATTGCCTTCTGGTCAGATGGCCAAACCACTTTATTTTTTGCTGATAAATATACATGTAGATGTGGGATGGTGTTGCTTTCACTGTTTGTTTGATATTATTGTTTCTGATCATGTTGCATCTGGTTTTGTTGACAAGTCTTCGCAAACAACACATTTTACAGTTATTTTATGCTCCAGGGGCTCTGTCCTTGTCCAGGTCTTGCTCTGGTGTGCCAGGGTGGGAAGGAAAATAGAATTGATGGAATGTAGACAGCAGTTATAGTAAAATCACATTGATGGAATGTAGACAGCAGTTATAATAAAATCACAGTTTAGTATTTGTTGAATGTTACTTTAGATTGATGGAAAGTAGACAGCAGTTATAGTAAAATCACATTGATAGAATATAGACAGCAATTATAGTAAAATCACACTATAGTATTTGTCAAATGTTACTTGGGTGAAGATGGAAACATGATAATTAGTTGTTATGTAGCCTTTTATTGTAGTTGCATATCTGTTTGTAGTACAGCATATCAGTTTGTTAACACAGAGCAACCGAAGGCAAAGAAAATGAAAAGAAGTATGTGTATAGGTGAGCCAAAGGCAAAGAAAACAAAAAAGAAGCCATACCAGAGAAGGACCAATGTGCCATACAGGCGAAGTGATGATGAAGAGGAGCATCAGCCTGGGCCAGTCAAGCTGAAGCGAGATCGCTCCATTACACGTGAAAGGGATGATGCTGATGAGGATTACTACTTGCAGAGACTACGGTGAGTTTTCATGCAGATGAGTTTTGGTATTAAGTGGTTTTATTTCACTCACACACACATACAGTGTACACATTCACACACACACACACAGTGTACACATTCACACACACACAAAACAGTGTACACATCACACACACACACACACACACACACACATACAGTGTACACATCACACCACACACAGTGTACACATTCACACACACACTACAGTGTACACATTCACACACCAACACACACTACAGTGTAACATTCACACACACATACAGTGTACACATTCACACACACACACACAGTGTACACATTCACACACACACACACACACAACACACACACACACACCAGAGTGACACAACACACAGTGTACAACACACACACGTGTACACACACACACAAGTGTACACATGCACACATACGTCACACAGTCAGTACACACACCTGTGTACACACACACATACACACACACACACACAACACACAACCACACACACACACACCACACACACACACACACACACACACACACACACACACACACACACACACACAGAGTTTTAGTCCAAGACAGTTCTGAGAGCTCCGCATTACTCTGTGTATGTGTGTTGTGCGTATGTGTTTGCGTGTGCATGTGTGTATGTGGGTATGCGCGCATGCGCCTCTCTATGTCTTTGTGTTTTACTCTTGGGGGTGAGAGGGTGAAACTGTATGAAACGTATTTTTGTTGTGCATTGTGTAAGTCATGAGAGATTTCAATTGTTGACATCAGAAAACTTTTGAAAGTGACTAATGCAGAGCTTTAGTCTATCTGTTTCATCTGCAATACTTGCACATTTAATTCATTAAGTGCAGTATACACAGTACCATACTATAAAAAATCTTAGCTTGTTTTGTGTATTCTGAGGTTTTAGAATGTATGAAAATATCACAATGTACAATGTATTTAATGGTTTTTGCAGGTATCAAAATTCCTTCATTGTTGTTGGTTTGTTTGTGGTGTTTGTTTTGGGGGAGGGAGGGAGAAAGAAAGACAAAGTACTTGAAAGTCCTCCATTGTTTTTTGTTTGCTTGCTTGTTTGTATTTTGGGGGGGAGAAGGAGAAAGAAAGACAAAGTACTTGGATTATACTGGCGTCTATCTCTGATTTTATTGATTTGATAAGATATGATGGTCATGGATATTAACTAGATGGAATACAGAACCGTACATCACTGGTTAATGTGATTGTATGCAGGCTTCAGCAGCAGAAGGATGAACATGAAGAAGATGACAGTGAAGAAGACGAAGAGTTTGAGGGAGGTCTGAAGGTACCTGGAAAAATCTGGAAAAGGCTTTTCAAGTGAGACTCAGAAAAATATGTAACATTGTGTGTGTGTGTGTGTGTGTGTGTGTGTGTGTGTGTGTGTGTGTGTGTGTGTGTGTGTGTGTGTGTGTGTGTGTGTGTGTGTGTGTTCCAAGCTCTGTCTATTCAAAGTGACCTTTGTGCTTTTCTTTAAGAACTTTTTTTGTTGGCGCATTTCAGCATTGTGTAAATTATGATAATACTGGATACGTATACAGTAATACTACCAGAAATAATCCTTGCAGATTACTACTAATAGGAATACATATGCAGCAATGCTAATAGTAATGATACATATGAAATAATGATCAACATGAGAAAGGCCTCAGGAACATGGAAAACATCTGCTGGGCAAGCGAGGATCCTTTTATAGCATATGGCAGAGTCCACATATAGAATATGGCAGAGTCCTTACATATGATATAGCAGACTCCTTGTATTTATATTGGAGGCAAAGCCCTTATGTAGAGTATAGCAGAGTCTTTGTATTATATAGAGTATGGCAGAGTCCTTACATGAATTGATAGAGTAGGACAAAGTCCTTATATTATATTCCTCCAGAAAGCTGGTGGATAGGGTGAGGGAGTCAGGGGGTTAAGTTTTTGCTTTGTTGGCATGGTTGACAATTCAGGATGCTGGTGGACAGGGTGCGGGAGTCAAAGGGTTGATTCATACAGAGTATGGCAGAGTCTTCATATTAATACAACAGGATATGGCAGAGTTTTTATGTAGAGTATGGCAAAGTCCTTATATAGAGTATGGCAGAGTCCCTATACAGAGTTTAGCAAAGTCTTTATATAGAGTATGGTAGTCCATATATAGAGTATGGCAGAGTCCTCACATAGGGTATCGCAGAATTCTTAGAGCATGGCATAGTATAGTACATAAAATGTGGCAGTGTCCGTATATATAGTAGGCAGAGTCCTTATAAGGAATACGAGTATGGCAGAGTTTGTGGTACAGAGTATGGCAGTCTTATATAGACGACAGAGTCCTTATGTAGAACTTGGCAGAATCCTTATACAGAGTATGGCAGAGTCCTTGTGCTGAGTATGACAGTACTTACATAGATGGCAGAGTCCTTATGTAGAGTGTTGCAGAGTCCTTATATAGAGTATAGCAGAGTCCTTAATAGAATATGGCAGAATCCTTATATAGAGTATAGCAGTCTTTATATAGAGTATGGCAAAGTGTTTATATAGAGTATTGCAGTTCTTAGATAGAGAATGGCAGTGTTCTTATACTGTGTAGAATATGGTAAAATCTTTATTTTAATTACACATACTATACCGTGGCTCACAAATGCAATAAGCGGCAGCGGTTTGCCAATTTTGCCTCGTAACAATAAAGTCCGAAGGGACAGTAACTCTGAGAGTGTCTACGTCTTGCGCATGCGCAGGTGCTCTTCCTCTTTTCTCGGCAGCCATCTTCCAGCTCGCCTCGTACGCTCTGAGCAGCTAAGTATTTTTCGATTTCGCTACGCGATCGATCGATTGTCGTTCTTGTTTTTGTGTCTTGCCTATGTTTTCGTTTAAGGGAGAAACTTATGTGAAGCGATTGGGTGGCAAAGCGAGGGTTAAGAAGATTTCGTCCGCCGAATTCTCAAACCCACAAAGGGGTGGTTCCACCGGTGCACAAACCGCTCTCTCTTCAACTTCGTCTCTCCCTTTTACGTCTTCTCTCTTTCACACTATCGACAAGTCATCGCAACCCAGCTACGGTTCGGTTGCGGTGACCACGAGCCCTCAACTCAGCTCCGGCTCAGTTGAATTTTCGTCATTTTACGGCCCTCGCACTGCCCGGCACGGTGATCGACTCAACTCCGGTTCTGTCGATTCTGTGCTCACCCCCTTCGTACAGCTTAACTCCGGTTCTGCTGGTACTGTTTCAGCCTCTATGGCTGATGGGCGCATTGGGCATGGGTCTCCTTCGGGAGGCAAGATGGACCGTAATGTGAACGGAACCGGCTCACCCCCTGGTTCGCCAGGCGGGACACCCCCTGGTTCGCCAGGTGGGCCAAGGGAGACAACCCCACCCTTACGGACGTCAGATCGTCGATCCGCCCCGGTTGTCTCCCTTCCTCCCCCACAGCCTGCTGCTGCACCCGCCACAACCTCTCTGTCCCATTCCGGACAGAGCACTTGGGCGCCTTGGCAACTACCAAGCGACCCATGGCGGGCTGCCACATCTCTGTCCCATTCCGGACAGAGCACTTGGGCGCCTTGGCACATGCCTAGCCGCCCCCAGCAGGCTGGCCCTTTGGGCACTGGGGACCGGGCCAGGCCCTACCCTTCATGGGGTCAGGGTCCTGATGCCCCTTGGGCTCAGCCCATGCCGCATCCCATGGCACCGCACATGGTACCGCGGCACCCATCCTTGGGATTTCCCCCGGCCTCGGCCACGGGATGCACGTGGTGGCCCGGCTTTATGCCCGGCGCCCCACCAGCGCAGGACTCACCCTGCCCAGCCCCCCCGGCACCACCCGTGTTGGACACAACACCGGGGCTGCCTCCTGGGGGCTCTGACCCGGGTCCCACAACCGTGGCACCCCGGTCAGACTCTCCGCAGACTCTCGCCCCCTCCATAGGCGGGCCAGAGGACTCGGACTCGGCCTCAGAGGATGAGGCCCCTGCCCACATGGCATTCTGCTTCCAGGATGCCATGGACCGGCTGGCACAACTCACACCGGAGGCGGTGTCCACTGTGCCAGAGCCCAAGGCTCCCAAGCTTGGCTCGGCCGAGCGCCTTTTCAGCGCTCACCCTACCTCAGCCCCACGGGCCTCCTTGCTAAAACAGTCCGACATGGTGGCTGACTGCCTCAGGCAAGCCCAGGACACCGCCAGGGGGAAAGAGGCACAAGATTTCGTTCCAGGATCTGTGCCTGACTTCCCAGGAGCCTTGCCCTTCAGGAAATTCCTGAAGCCGGCACCGCTCCCCTTCCAGCGGAAGCCCTTCATGGCCCATGGGCCTATCCCTGACGCTCCCCTCTCGCTCATACAGGAGAACCTCCTCCTTGTGAACGATCGCTCTCGGGCCCAGCCGCAGCATATCTCCATCACGGAGAAATGCTTGACGGAATGGGAGGAGAACGCGAGACGGGGGCTGGTGGCAACCTCCGCCCTGGACTCATTCTTGGGCGGCCTAGGGGAAGCCCTGAAGGACCCCAACCAGCAGTCCTTCACGCTCCGCCAGGCGCCTGACCAGGCAACCATCGTGGCCTTTATCCAGGCCATGGCGCAGGGGCTCAGATCCGTGGCCGAATCGCAAGCACGCACGTATCTGAACGCCGTCATGGCGAGGCGGGATGCCATTCTCGCGGCATCCTCGGTTGCCACCTCACCGTCGGCAAGGGCCTCCTTGCGCGCGGTGCCCGTCCAGCCGGGCTCCCTCTTCGGGAACCATGTTCAGGCCGTCCTGAAGCACCAGGCGGACATAAAAAGGGACCTCGCCCTCCATTCGAGGCCCTCTCGCCCTGCCGTGAAGCGCCCGGCTCCAGCGGCCTACCCACCAAACAGGCCCACCCACACCAAGTTTCGGGCCGATCCCAGGCCCCAAGGGCACAGGAGACCGCAACAGCATTCGGGCAGGCCGGTGGCCCGGCCTAAGGCCCGCAGGCCGGCTCCCTCTCAGCCGGCCAACCCCCAATGACTCACCCCCGGCCTGAGGCCATCACCCCCCACGGGCGATCCTGTGGGCAGTCTCTCCAGACACATCGACGCGTGGGAGAGGCTGCCCGCCAGCCCGTGGGCCCTGCGGGTGATCAGGTCGGGGTTCCGCCTTCCTTGGGGCCCAAGGAAGGCTCCTCTCACGCTCTCTCCCCCTGCTTTCGCACTTCCTCAAGATCGCTCGGCCTCGCAGGCCCTGGATCAGGAGGTTCTTTCGATGTTAGCCAAGGGGGCTACGGAGGAAGTTTCCTTCGCTGCGTCCCCGGGATTCTATGGACGCATCTTTGTGGTCCCCAAAACTTCGGGGGGGGCTGGAGGCCCGTCCTGGACCTCTCCTCCCTAAACCGGTTCCTCCGCGTCCTCCATTTCCGTATGGAGACCCCTATGTCCATCCGCGAGGCCTTGCACCCGGGCGACTGGGGGATATCCATCGACCTCAAGGATGCATACTTCCATCTCCTCATTCACCCCAGGGACAGGAAGTACCTCAGATTCGTCTGGAGGAACCGGATCTTCCAATTCAGGGCACTGCCCTTCGGTCTGGCACCCGCCCCTTGGCTCTTCACGAAGGTGGCGAGGGAACTCTGCATGCATGTCCGGGAGAAGGGCATCCGCCTCAAGGCCTATCTAGACGATTGGCTTCTACTCGCCTCCTCCAAAGAACAGTGTGCGCAACAAGCATCCCAGGTCCTGCAACTCTGTCACAACCTGGGCTTTGTCTGCAACGAGGAGAAGTCGGACCTAACTCCCTCCAAACAATTCCAGTTCCTGGGCATGTCCTTCGACACCTCCAAGTGGAGGGTCACCCCGTCTCCCCAGCGCTTACTGCGCCTTCAGGGCCTCTTAGCCCAACTGCTCCCCCAACTCCAAGCGCCAGCAAGGAAGCTGGCCTCCCTACTGGGCCTTATGGAGTCGCTGGCACCCCTAGTGCCACTGGGTCGTCTTCTCAAGCGGCAATTCCAACGCGGCTTCAGGAAGCGTTGGTCACAGTCGCTTCAGCCATGGGACCTCCCGGTCCACCTGGGCCCTTGGTTCATATCAGCAGTGACCAAATGGCGCTCCCAGTCACGCCTGGCCCAGGGAGTCCCCATCACACTGCCCCCTCCTCAGGAGCACTTGTTCATGGACGCGTCCACCTCCGGGTGGGGAGCCCATGTCGGCACGCTGACAGCCGCAGGTCGGTGGTCGACCGACCTCATGCCCTGCCACATAAACATGTTGGAACTGGAGGCAGTTTGCCTGGCACTCGGGGAGTTTCTCCCTTTCTGAAGGGAAAACATGTCCGCATCAACACGGACAACACCACAGTAGCTTGTTACATCAACAAGCAAGGGGGCGCCCGCTCCCACTCCTTGTCTCGGAGAGCGGAACAGCTCCTCATCTGGTGCGAGGAACACTCGATTCAGCTCTCAGCAAAGCATGTCCCGGGGAAGATCAACATACTTGCGGACTCTCTCAGCAGATCCCACATGATTCTTCCCTCGGAATGGACACTGGTCCATGCAGTCCTGGAGCCAGTATGGACAGCATGGTTCAAACCACACGTGGACCTCTTTGCCACCAGGTTCAATCACCGCCTCCCTTTGTACGTCTCTCCAGTTCCGGACCCAGCAGCCTGGGCTGTAGATGCCCTATCCATTCCATGGTCGAACCTCATCGGCTATGCCTTTCCCCCGTTCCCCATTATGGGGAAAGTGCTGAGGAAAGCCAGGGAGGACGCAGCGACATTAATCCTTGTCGCACCCAAATGGCCAGCACAGGCATGGTACCCAGAACTTCTGCACCTGTCCCATGTGCCGCCGCTAAAACTCGCGGTATCGAGCCGCTCCATCCTCCAACCCAGGTCAGGCATTCCGCACGGCAATCCAGACGTTCTAAACCTTCACGCCTGGATGCTGTGCGGGACTCGATGTCTTCATTAGGCCTGTCCCCGGCCGTAATCGGCCTTGTGCAGCAAGCTCACAGGCCGGGCACACAGGGGGTGTACAATGCCCACTGGAATGGCTGGGTCTCTTGGTGCACCTCAAATGAGGTGTCACCCCATTCACCCTCTCGCTTGCAGTTGGCCAACTACCTCGGCTTTCTGTCCACAGAGAAAAAGCTTTCCGCATCCTCAGTGAAGGTCCACAGGGCGGCCATCTGCACCACCATCCGTCAGTTGGGTGGTCCGTCCTTTGAGCACGATCCTCTATTGCGGAATCTCGTCAGAGGGGCTTCTCTCCAGGAAGCCAGGAACCCCCGCCGAACCCCGGCGTGGGATCTCTTTCTCGTCCTCTCATCCCTTAGACTCCCCCCTTACGAACCCATCAGGGAGTGTTCCCTGAAGTTCCTCTCTTTCAAGACGGCCTTTCTCGTCTCTCTCGCATCAGGGAGGCGCTGCAGCGAAGTGCACGCCCTTAGTGGTCTCCCCGGAGATGTTGCTCTCGAACCTGATGGCTCGATGTCTCTCCGCCTACTCCCGGAATTCTTGGCCAAGAACCAGTCTCCAGGTTCTCCTTCGCCGGCCATCCACATCCATCCCCTCACGTCATCCACAATGCCAGCATCCAAAACGTCCTAGACGCCGCGTACTGGCGTTCCCCGGGCACTTTCATCCAGTTCTACCTGCGCGACGTCTCCCGTCTGCGCGAAGATGGGTCCAGGGGTATCGCTTCCGCTGTGGTGGCCCAACACCCCATCTCAGCCACACGCCCTGACTCCTGCCATTCCTCCAGGCGTTAACCAGGTAAGCCCTCCATCCGGGTAGTGCTATTCTGCATTTGTGAGCCACGGTATAGTATGTGTAATTAAAAGGAAATTTTCCTTCTAAAATTACGTTTAATCTAACATACTTACCGTGGCTCACGCAGAGTCCCTCCCGACCTCCCCGCCTTCCTGGTTCCTTCTAGCCACAGTCAGGGTCAAGGTCAAGGTCTCCTCGAAAAGAGGAAGAGCACCTGCGCATGCGCAAGACGTAGACACTCTCAGAGTTACTGTCCCTTCGTACTTTATTGTTACGAGGCAAAATTGGCAAACCGCTGCCGCTTATTGCATTTGTGAGCCACGGTAAGTATGTTAGATTAAACGTAATTTTAGAAGGAAAATTTCCTGTATGTCAGAATTCTTATAATATGGCAGTCCATGTGACACAGTCCTTATATAGAATATGTTAGTGTCTGTACATTATGTAGAATATGGAAGTCCTTACATTTGTGTATGGCAGTCCTTTCATATAGAGCATATGGTAGAGTTGAATACCAGTCTCCATTTCAGTATTATATTGTTAATATGTATGACAGGTACCAGAAGACAGGAGTGCGATGGTTGTGGGAGCTTCACTGTCAGCAGGCAGGGGGCATCATTGGGGACGAGATGGGTCTGGGAAAAACCATTCAGATGATCGCCTTCCTTGCTGCTCTCAAACACAGTAAAATTCGCTCCACTGACCCAGAGTTAAGGTAAGGGGTTGTTGATGTTTTCAGTTGTGCACACTGGAATTACAAGGCGTTATTTAGTCTACAAAGAATAGTGGGTCTTGGATTGAGAAATGTGTGGGTATTAGTTAATTTCCAACCCAAGGTTTTGTTTACCTGACAACAATACTGATCTCATAGACTCTGATTAATCATGTAGCGAGAATTTGCTTGGTTTGTGGTGACTGTAATCAAAGTAATCATTCGCTCATTTGCTTATAGATTTTTCTGATTGCCTAGGAGAGAAGCTTTTGTCTAGGTGAGAAGCTTCTATAATTATAAATCTAAAGTGGATGCAGACTGATGGTTTCATGGTAATAGTGGGTCTTGCAGTTAATTGTTTTTCGCATACACTGAACTGAAATCTAACATGATTACGTAAATGACAGGTTTTTGTATTTTGAGTTTCTTTGTTTGGCATTCAGTATGTACAGGTTTCACTGTATATTTAACGCATTTTTGACAACGCAATTCTGCCGAGTTTGCTGCCCTGGACCAAGTAATCTTGACTTGCAGTTGAACGCTACAGGTTGCATCACATAAAATCCTCCTATGTGCTAGTTTCTGAAGAGATTTGCTCACAAGTGTGTGAAGTTGTGTCAAAATTGTTGCTTGATAAATTGTGCTTTTATCTCTTGCAAAACAAACATATTTTAGAAAAATCAAAATTAATTCGACCATGCATACGTATAGCCCATATTGGTACCACAAATGATTTGATTGTTTTTTGTCATGGTTTTCGCAAAAACAGTGAACCATCATTACCATCACCGCCATTTGACACATCAATGTCACTCTTTTTGAAAATATTTTGGTTGGAACTGTTGCTAGAATCACTGTCTGAACCATTGCTCAAATCTTCGTCATCTGCAGCGCTAGGTTTGTGCATGAAGATTTTGTCAAGCACATGTTGAACGGCGTAAAAATCTTTGTTTTGCCATAATTTCGAATGTCACATCTGTACTAAGTTTAGAGAATAGTTTCCTCTTCAAACTCTTGCAAGGTGAAGTCTTAATTTGTTCTGTTGTCCGTAAGGGACTGTGCGATTGGCAAATTGTTGTTTGCAGTCAGAGATGTGTTAAAACTGAGTGGAATTATGGGTAACAGGTCATGAGAGCTGAAGTATTAAGGCCTTGAGACATACATGTATGCTTGAACTGTCTTAAGTGTGAAGCTTTCTCATATGACATTTATTTGTAGGTAAATGTAAATACACCAGCTTGTGACGTGACATACAACAAACCTTGTTTTTTATTCTGCTCCATCACAGACACAAGGGTCTAGGTCCATGTATAATTGTATGCCCAGCGACAGTCATGGACCAGTGGGTGAAAGAGTTCCACACCTGGTGGCCAGACTTCAGAGTGGCCATTCTCCATTCATCAGGCTCCTTCACTGGATCACAGGTAATTGACAGGCTTGTGCACTAACATACCCTGTTAATTTTTTATGATGCTGTCTGGTCTCAGTTTCTTTTTTTCTTTTTGTCAAAATGGCATTATAGTGCTGATGATTCCATACGAACTAGTGCTACAAATTCCATGCATTGGAAGGATCCAAAATAACCATGGCAAATGTCCTTTGCCTTAGTAGTGGTGTGTGTGTGTGTGTGTGTGTGTGTGTGTGTGTGTGTGTGTGTGTGTGTGTGTGTGTGTGTGTGTGTGTGTGTGTGTGTGAGAGAGAGAGTGTGTGTGTGTGTGTGTTCAACTCAATAGTCACGTTCAAAGGGTCACATCTTTTCCCTCAAATTGCGCATTTTCGACCAAAGTGTGAGAGTTTAGCATAAATTAACCACAAGGAGTACAAACATGAAACAGACACACTGGAAAAAAGAAGAAATGGACTTAACTGATCTTGACTGAAGTGTATATTCCTAACAGCTTTTTTGTTGTAAGTTATTCAAAGTGACCGAAAAACAAACTTTACTGGCACACTTCCATGAACATACTCCATCTTTCCACTCAGGTTCAGTACCACATGTTTTCATTTGTTTCTACTCCATTGGGAATACTGGACTCACATTGTCTGACTCATGTCAGCATCCTTCACATGAATCAGTTTGAAGGAGGTGAAAATGGCTGAGCGGTGCTAGCAGACACACGCAAGGTTTAAAGAGAGGTGGGTCAGAAAGTTAGCAACCAGCTGGTTGCAGACTATTTGGAATGACATGGTTTTGAGTACACAAAGCCTGGCACTTTGCCGAGTGATAGTTATATTGGGATTCTGTGCCCTTATGCCTGGAATGTGGGAGCAAAGATAGGATTTTCTCTGATGCTCCTTTGTTGACGAAGACTTCTTAACTGACTCCGGATGAGAAGAGACTTGGGCAGTGATAAACATCAGTGTGGGCAACCAGATGCGCAGAGCCTTCATGCGTGAAGATGAAGAAGTTGTGGGTTTGAGTGACAGATTCCTGACATCAGCTGGCATAGAAGGTCTGGGCAAGGAGGAAGCTCCAAAAGTGGATCATGACAAAGTAATAGAAGGTCTGTGAACCAAGACTGGGTTGGCCACTTTGGGGTGATCAGGATGATCGTTACTCTCTCCTGTCGCATTTTTCTGATCTCTTACTGTAAGATTTGGAAGGACAGGAAAGCGTAAACTAGTAGACTGCTCCAATTCAAGGGCAAGGCATTGATCGCATAAGCTTTGAGGTTTTGTACTACAGAGGCTAAGTGAACTTGATGGAGAAGAGATCTGTCATTGGATGGAGCCAGTGTTCCCAGACTTGGAGGAGCCCTTGAGAGTTTAGAGTCCATTCAGTGTAGACTGTGCTGTGGGACCTGCTGAGTGAGTCTGCTAGGCTGTTCAGCTTGCCCACTGTTTGTTGAATTGTATGGGCTACCTCCCTGCTGAGGCACCAACAAGGTCTGCCCATATAGAGACGTTGAATGAGTGAGACACCCCCACCCCACCCAACCTCACTTTGTTTCATGTTGAAAGCTGCAGTAAGAGTTTTACTACTTTTCCCATGACTTTGGTGTTGAAGTGGTGGTAATGCTTGTTGGACTGCTTCGAGCTGCAGGGCATTTATGTGTTAAGCCTTTCTGTCTTTTGACCATGGTTGTGAGGCATGGTGAGGGCCTAATTGGGTTCCCATCCTTCCTTTGAGGTGTCCATGTAGAGGCAAAGATCTGTCATCAGAAGTTTTATAGGGACTCCTGCCTGGAGAAACGAGAAATCTAGCCATTATTTCCCTGACTGTCTAAACCATAGTTCCAAGTGAACTGTCATATCCCAGTAATTCAATTCCTGGGCCCAACATGTTTGGAACTGCTATTGGAGGGGACGTTTCAAAACCCTGCTTATGAAATAATGTAGGCTAGGGATTCCATAGTGCCTAGGAGAGAAGCGAGTGTACTGGCCATGGTGCAGTGGGAAGAGAGAAGGTTTCTGCTGGAGTATTTAACCCCCAGGAGCCTCTCCAGGGTTGGAGCCACCATCATGAGATTGTGTCAGCTCAAGGAAGTGGATGGCTTACTTGGGATTGAGTTCACATTTTTTGTGGTTTAACCCTATGACTTCCGCACCGTATCCAGTGACTGTAAAAACTTAACCCTTCGACTCCCTCACCCTATCCACCGATTTCCTGTAGGAAGATGGCGGACAGAGTGAGAGAGTCAGAGGGTTGAGTTTTTGCTTCTCTAGCATGGTCGACAATGCACAAAGCTGGTGAATAGGGTGCGGGAGTCAAAGGGTTAAGATGAACCCCAGCTGTGAATACAGGTCTGTGAATCTGCATGTTTGGGCTAGAAATTGGTTGTGGCTGTCTGCTAGTATGAACCAGTCGTCAAGCTAGTAGAATAGGTGAATGGATTTGCACGCCAGTGTCATCAGTTCTTGCACTACCTTGGTGAAGAGATATGGTGCTAGGGAGAGGCCAAAATATTTGGAAAGTCTTGGTTTTCCAAGCAAGATAGAGATATTTCTTGTGAGAGTTGTGGATAAGGATGGTACGGAATGATGGATGATAGTGTTGTAAGTGTTGATGGCATTGTGCTGTTTATGTGCTTTTTTGCCACTGTTTTGAATTTCTTCTTTAATTTTTTTTCTTTTTGTCAGGCACAGCTGGTGAGGAGCATAGTGAAATCTGGTGGAGTCCTTGTGACAACATTTAGTACATTGGTGATTCAGCATGAGCTGCTGCTGCCCTACAAGTGGCATTATATCATTCTGGATGAAGGGCACAAGATCCGCAACCCAGATGCCAAGGTCACATTGTGCTGCAAGCAGGTTAGAATGTAGTTTAGCTAGGTGTGAAATACAACCAAAAACAGTGCTTCTCTCTGCCTTAGGTTTATGTGTCCATTTTTTGGTTGCCAACTTTGTCTTCCAGTTTGATCATCTGCATTTGAAAATCAAAATGATCAGTTAGACTTATTTAAATGATTGGTTTCATTTGGACTTATTTAGATAATTGGTTTCATTTGATGATAACCATGAAAATGTTGACTTGAATGTACGAATGTACTGAATGTTAAAAATGTGTCAGATACAGAATTTTGAAATTTTGCTTTGTATGCTTTATTCTACAAATAGTCCTTTCACTTTATCCCTGATGTTATAAATGTTCCTTTCTCTTGTACATTTTGAATGCTAATTTTAATCACACGTTTCCCTTGTCTTACTGATGCAGATAGATAGCAGCAGTTGGCTTTTCTATCCCTTACCAGTACCATTCCTAACACAGAAATCACAAATCTATAGGTGTATGGCATGTATTTTGTACCTTCCTTTTCCGTTACCAACACTATTCCTAACACAAAAATAAAAAAAATCTATAGGTGTATGGCATGTATTTTGTACCTACCTCTCTTCTGGCAGCTATCTTTTTCCTGTTCATGTGCTTACTCAGCTGATTGATCTATTTCACATTTATTTGCTCTTTTCAATCAGTTTGTTGTTTGCTCAGTCATGTTTAATGATGTTCTCTTCCAAGTAAAAGGAGTAACCCAAAATTTGGTGACTGCACTGAGATGGGGAAGGTTTCAACTAGTCCTGATCCCAACACACCTCAGCCAGTCATTCACAGGTCCACTACCAGCTCCTCTGGCCTGGGCCACCTCCTTTCTCCTTTTCTTCCTCTTCTGTGCAGTCTCTCTGTATGGCTTTTTTCGTCCTTCCCCTGACCTCCCCCGGGCACTTAAGCCAACAGCATCAGCCAGCTTTTGATAATTATGATAATAATTACAGTATTTATGTGGTGCCAAGTCTTGACAATTCAAATCAAGGTGCACCCACGCACCAGACATACATATGCAATTAATGCAGACCACTTTACAAGATGCAGAATTTTTTTTTTCTGAGCCTAGGGATAACCTCTCTGCAAAGGCAGTCCTTTGGCATGCACTTGCAGCAGTTTGCTGGCTGAAATTTCTCCCCCCCCCCCCCCCACTCCAGTTCTGCCACGGCTCAACTGCAGTATGAGATGCGAAGGGAAATTTGGCTTTGTCGACTAGTAACTGTGGCTTTGTCAACACGTGACTGGCAGGTGACTTTTTTTTTGTGATATCCTCATATAGGTTTTCACACCCACACTTGCTTCTACCCTTTTCTCTGAGTGAAGGTGTGAGTACACACATACGGGGGAATGCAGACTGCCTTTCCATTGCAAGAAGTAACAGTCTGTCTTGAAGAGATTCATGCCTCAGCTGCCAAAGGGGCAGTAACCTTCTCTGGCCCAGTTGCATTTTCAAGTTCTTGCTTTGTGTGAAACTGACTTGTAGTAACAGATCAACTATATCAAGGCTATAGGTAACATTTTGTCAATACTGTGCACTCTGAGGTCTCTCATCCAGGATGCATAGGTCTACAATGTGTGTGTGTGTGTGTGTGTGTGTGTGTGTGTGTGTGTGTGTGTGTGTGTGTGTGTGCAAGTTAACGAAAAAAAAAAGAGGAAGAGAGAGATCAGATCATTGTAGTACACATCATCACTGTCAAAATTACAGATCTGTAGAGGTAACACATGTGAAATGTAACAACTTTTGTGACAAGAAAAGGATGATCAGCAAACCTGAAACATAGTAATCCATGCTCATGTGACTCAGCACTAAACAAGATTTAGGTGATGCCTTCAGCTCCTTCTGCCTGATGTGTCTTGCTGTTGTTGTCTTCATCATCACTGTTGCTGTCAATATTGTCTTCTTCAGCTGATGAGGAACCAGTGAAATAGTCAATGATCATTTCTACAAATGCAGATGTATTCAATCTTGATATTTTGTTTTGATGCAGAAGCCATGTTTATTTACTTCAGGTTGATTTGACTGGTATGGTATTGTCAGTTTGTGAATTATTGTGATTTCACTAAACCAAAGATGTAAAATAAAAAAACCCACCTTCATTGTGCTTCTAAAAGATGTTATCTTTTCAAAATAATTTTCAGTCACTGAAGAGACAAGTAGATTAAATATGTAGTCAAAATAGTGACAGGCTTGAGATGCATATGTCGACGAGCAAAATGACATGTTACACACTTTCAAAGGAGAATCATTATGGTCAAGTGCTGGAATGTTCTAAAAAAAGAAAAGTGGTCTCTACACATCCCTTCAACATTTCATTGCCATATTTAAGTTTATCAGTGGGAAGTTCCTTCTGTACTTTTGTGCATTTTGTTCAGTTGTTGATGTAGGCTGAAATAGTGCCAATTTGAAGACGTAATTTTGAGGAGTATGCATCATTGACTGAAGTGCAGTTTTTGCCATTTCTAGCTACGAAAATTTCTGAGACATAAGATTAGATGTTGACGTCTAGATATATTGAAGAAAATTTTTTTACATGACTTTGACCCATTCAGCTATTTTGGGCAGTAGCAAGAAATACCTGGCTGTGTATTTAGCTGGGTTTTCATGTGTTGCATGACAAATGTGTCAGACTTCTTGTTTGTAATGAAACATATATCTTGTATTGTTTATCGAATATAACAATACAAATGTTCTTTTCACTTTCAGTTTCGTACATCTCATCGCATCATCCTGTCCGGCTCTCCTATCCAGAACAACCTGAAAGAGTTATGGTCCCTGTTTGACTTTGTGTTCCCTGGCAAACTAGGAACACTCCCTGACTTCATGGCTCACTTCTCTGTTCCAATAGTACAGGGGGGATACTCCAATGCTTCTCAGATTGAGGTATCTTGTCTTTATTATTGGGGTTAAATGAAGAAATTTGTTCACTCCTTCACCCTATCCACCATCACCCTGCAAGAAGCTTGTAGTTAGGTGAGAGTAAAAGGATTATGTATTGCAGGAAGCTGGTGGACAGGGTGAGGAAGTGAAGGGGTTAACTAGTAGTTTGTAATGTTTTGCTTCAGAAACAAATCCAGATTAAGTGATCATCGTACAGTTAATAATGTATTGTTGACTTTATGCCTAGAAAGTCTTCAGCAGAAATGTTAGTAAAGTTTTCAACCCATGTCAAGCACTCATAATTGTACAAAAGTATGCATGCCCAAGAACACATATGCCCAAAAATGAATGATTTCTATGATGATGGCACCTAGCTGTGGTGTGTTTTTTTTTACATGTTTTGTGTGTGAGCTTTTCAGCTTACTTGATGTAATTAAAACAGTGCAAGGTCTTGCTTTGTCAAAAGTTTTCAGTCTTGCTAATTTTTAGATGTACATTTGAATGATGTTGCTTTCTTAAGATAAACAATATAAAATCTTGCTTTGTCAAAAGTTTTTAGTTTTTGTCAAAAGTTTTCAGTCTTGCTGTGTTTGTTTTTTGATGTACAGTGGAATGACAAATACATTGTTTTTTTAAGGTGGAGACAGCCTTGAAGTGTGCATGTGTACTGAGGGACACCATCAACCCATACCTTTTGCGTCGATTGAAAGCTGATGTCAAAACTGCTCTGGATCTGCCTGCCAAAAGTGAACAGGTTGGTAAGATTGCTGTATTCATTTTTTGTGATCTTCCACCATGGAATGAATCACTCTTCACCGTGTTGGTTTGCCTCTGGCAGCTGAAAGAGAAGGTAGGGGTGTCATGGTTCAAATTGGGGTTTTTAAATAAACATACTGTAATTCTTCTGACACAAGCTACCATCTATAAATTACTAGTATTGTGATTGTCTACTATGAACTGTAATTCTTCTGACACAAGCTACCATCTACAAATTACTAGTATTGTGATTGTCTACTATGAACTAAAAATGACTCACCTGTCTCACCTGTCGGCATCACCGGGTTCAGTGTTGGCTGCTGCACTCTTTGACACTACTACTCTCTTCCAGATGGCTCTGTCTTGACTTTTGTGGACAACTTCTTGAATATTTAGACCACTGATGTAGGTTATGGTCTTGATGTACAAGATTGGAAGTCTACCTTTCTTCCAGTTTGCCTTTTGTTTTTCCTTGAAAAATGGTTGCCATGAGGTCTGTGTTCTTGCTACGTGACACAGTGTATTTTAGTCTTCTTTTGTTCATGTCCGCTAGTGATTTTCTGGTGGTATTAAGTTCTTCCAGGACACTTTCATTAGTTCTTCTATCCATTTGACATGTAGTAGTCTCCGATAAAACCACATCTCTGCTGCCTCAATTCTTTTGCAATCAGCTTTTCTGAGAGTTCAGGGACTTCAGTTTGGCCCAGCTTTCAGAATGATGGGAGTAAGGCTTTTTACTAGCACGTGCATGTGCATAGGGAACATTAAGTGATGGACTATGAGGCCCTATGTAGGCTACTTTTGGTTCATCTCGGCGTCAGCTGTTAAAATCAGGCAAGACAGGGTGGTCTACTGGTGCCGAATGCTTACAGTCCAACATGGTAAGTATTTAGCAAAACATGAACTGAGATAAGAATACTCCTTATTTGACTCAGGGCAGATGGGCAGGGTAAAAGTGCAACCCAGGAGTGAGATAGCATTGACAAGTCAATGATCCAATAGAAAGAGAACCAGACTAGGTGTGGATAATTGAATTTTCTGATTCAGTCTGGGAGCTCCAAGACAATGCAACCTGCTTGTTTGGTATAGTGGCCAGTAAAAGAATAAGAGGAAGTGCGTTCACACATGACCAGGGCATTTGTAAGGCTTGTGGTGCCACCTGTAGATGATTTTGCACTACAGTCACTGGAATCTTGGGCAGATACTGACCAAAAATAGAACAGTAGTGTGCTGCATTGCATAACTTGAATATGATAACATATATGCTGCAAACACAATGTATCGTGTGAATTTTTGTCTACTTTTTGGGGGTCATTTGCTGGTGTGTTTATTTTTAGCTGATTGAATGGGTTTCCAGTTCCTGTTCTCACACTTAATATCCTGCAGCACAGACATAGGTGCCAGAATCTGTGGTAGACATGTACTGATACTACAATGATTTGTCTCTTGTGCAGGTATTATTCTGTCGTCTGACTGATGAACAGAGAGATGTCTACAAGGAGTATCTGGACTCACGTGAATGTCACCAGATATTAGCTGGGAAATTTAAGGTACTGTCTGTCATGGTTTTTTTATCATTGGTAATAGTAACTGCTTTAGTGTGTGTGTGTGTGTGTGCATATGTGTTCATGTGTGTGTGTGAGTGCGTGTGTGTGTGTGCGCTTGTGAGTGTGTGTTGCGTGCGTGTGTGCACGTGCGTGTGTGTGTATGTGTGTTCATGTGCGTATGTGTTCTTGTGTATGTGTGTGAGCGCGCGCGTGTGTGTGTGTGTGTGCTCTTGTGTGTGTGTGTGTGTGTGTGTGTGTGTGTGTGTGTGTGTGTGTGTGTGAGTGCGCGCGTGTGTGTGTGTGTGTGTATATATGTGTTTTGCTTGTATATGTCTGTGTGTATGTATATGGATGTGCATGCATGTCTTTGTGTGTGGCCAATATTGATTGTTTGAAGGGCTTGTGGAACATTTGAGAAGAGATAGTTAAGAGAAGGTAATGAAAGGGGTTTTCCTTGGTGGTTTCTTTTTTGTTGTATATTTTTGCATGTATATGTATGATTTTTGTTTTGTTTTGTTTACAGGTGTTTCCCGGTCTCATAACTTTGAGGCAGATTTGCAACCACCCTGACATAAGCACCAAAGGGCCCCGTGTTTTGGTAGGAGAGGATGTGTCTGGAAAACCGGAATTAGAGTATGGGTACTGGCGGCGTTCAGGAAAGCTGGTTGTGGTGGAGGCCTTGCTCAAACTCTGGCATCAGCAGGGTCACCGCGTCCTACTGTTTACACAGTGCAGAGCTGTAAGTATTAAAACGAATAAAACACAAAAGAGGGGAGTGGAGGGGTGAGGGCTGAGCAGAAGTGTGTGTGTGTGTGTGTGTGTGTGTGTGTGTGTGTGTATGCATGCGTGTGTGTGTGTGTGTGTGTGTGTGTGTGTGTGTCGTAGGAATGTGCAAAGAGACAAATGTGACCCTCCACCACGGAATGAGTCGGATTGCACCTGACACACTTTTTCGCCAGCAGCGATAGTTCATGTTGGGGGTCCAGGGTACCAATTTTGAGATTTTCACTGAAAATGATTCTGTGGTCATTATTTTATGTCTTGCTAAAATACTTGTGCTTATTTGATCTTATAAACGGGTGAAAAGTGTATTTAAAACACCCTACCCTTTGTTTTCCGAGCTAAAACAAGACCAAAATTGCCTACTTTTCATAGACGCGCACCCCTAAATTTCTGACAACGAACCCGTCAAGCCGCATACCGTTGGAAAGAGCAACGTCAGAGCTTTCAAACCATTGGATCAGTTTTTAATTTGGTACCCAATCATAATGCTCAAAATAAGAGAAATCTCGTAAACAAACGTCACTAGGAAAGGAAATCCCGCCGCTACTACTGGTTAACTTTGATCACGTGACCGAATAACCCAATCAGCTCCAAGCACATTCTACAACAATGGCGTCTTCGAAAGAATGTGAGCGTGATCAGCGACGGAAAAAATTAGCCAATGCTTTGTCAGAATCAGCGCGTGATTCAAATATTTTCAGCAACAAAGATGGGAGTGAGTTGGAAGAACTCATTAATGACTATTTTGTGGGAGATAGTAATGAGGAAAGGGATTCAAGCGACGGGAGTGACATGGGTGATGAGAGCCATAGCCATAGGCCTAACGAAGAATGTAAACATTCGGAAAGGGATGAGTCAGACACTGATTTAGAGGAGGAAACACCTTTGATAGAAGCCACTGCTCCCGAAACAGACGCTGATATTAACGACGAAACTGTATATTTTAGCCTGTACTTGCTTGGTCAGATATTTGTAGCTATTACAGTGTTAAATTACAGTGTAAATTGTATGGTAAAACACCTAAAAAGATGCAAAGCTGAAATAAAGTAAGTCTGTATTTTTTGTTCGTTTTGCGATATCATTTGTTTCATATGTCAGTATCTCAGGTTACAATGAATATTTTTTCTTGAAATTTTAGAGACAAGTGCACTTTAATGTGTGAAATGTGTGCGTCAAATTTCATTTTGATAGCTCTATTAGAAGTACCTGGTTGCTATGGGCATAAGTGTGACATTTTCAAACTGCGATTTCTCAAATATGCATTTTTCCACATATCCAACTTTAAAAGGTCATAACTTTGAAAAGGAATGCCTGATTTTAATAAAATTTGGATCTGTGAAAACTGCGTTTTTTTGCTTATTCATTTCATTTAAAAACAAAAAAATCACCCCAGGTGCATTGTGACTCATTCCGTGGCGGAGGGTCACAAATAGTGGGTCTCTTTACTTAAAGTGAGTTTTATATATGAAAATGTGACGTTTTCATGTGCAAGGTGTTTTTTATAAGTACATTTGTATGAGTCAGGAAGCAAAAGAGGTCCAGCAATGAAGAGCAACAGAAATGATGGCCTTTGGATCAAGCAAGTTCTGTTTGTTTGAATCTTGCAGAGATCTAAATTTTCTGCCTAAAGTTAGTGGCATTGTCTGCATGGCATTTTGCAGCATTACTATTGTTCTTGGGCCCAAGCTTCTGGTGCATTGAATCTTCCAGTTGTATTCAACAACTAGAAGATTAAGACTGAAGACAAATTCTCCTACTTGGGCAGTACATTTTGCAGCATCGGAACTCTTGATGTTTAGGTGTCGGAGTGTATCTCAAGGGCTAACTCAAGGCATTGGAAGGCTAACCAAGAAGTTGAAGCTTGACATCAGGCTCACTGCATAGTTTGCTGTCTGAAGAGCAGTAATCCTGCCTGCTGTAGTGTTGTGAGAATGGGACTTCCTACGGATGGCAGGGATTTGTCGTCTGGAACATTTCTACCAAAGATGTCTGTGTCATGTAGCAAGATGAGATGTCCAACCTTCAAGTTCTGAAGAAATGTGTCTCACTACCCATCACATGTCAGCTTTGTTGGACAGGACACATTTGTAAGGAAGACAAGGGCAGTCCACAAATGCTCCTGTGTGGAGAGCTGAAGCAAGGACACTGGGGCCAGGGAAGGCTACTAAAATGATGCAAGGATATTGTGAAGGCCAGCCTCATGATCTGTGGCATCATCATCGTATATCCTTAAGACATTGTCCACAACAGAGTAAGCTAGCAACAGTGCATGCAAGGAGTTGTCTCATTTGAACAGTGCAGAACAGCTGCTGTTCAACAGAACCCAAGGCGTCAGGACTCCTTCCCATGCATCCTCTGCAGAAGAAACAGTATTTTCTGCCTAAATGCGTGTTTGGCTATAATACCCTTACCATGTCTGACTGTTAACATTGCGACGATGATCAAGACTGTTTTAGAAGGATTAATAGAATTCTGAGGAAATAGGTTAGTCACATTAAGAACTAACTGCCTTGCTGCTTCTGGCTCCTGTGGTGACAAGTACAAGTCGCTAGACAAGGGAGGTATGTCTGAAATAGAAGCTTCCTCTGTACTCATCATTCGTGGAAGATTCAAGTTGACATTAAGGGTAGTTATCGCTAGGATCGATCCAAGCATCAAAGGCGGGAGTGTCTTTTTAAAGATATCGACAACATATGAGTTTTTAATGATTTTTTGTTAGAGTTTACCATGATCCCACAAGTGCAAAAAAGATAATTAAATGGAGAGTTTACCATGATTCCACAAAGGCAACAAACTAGTTCGTCTGACACAGTGAAAGGTGTGTGACTAACAGTGGCCACACCAAGATCGAATACACAAAAGGGTGAAAAGTCAAAACAGTGAATTAAAGATGCATGGCTATACCAGGCCACAAAAGGATCAAGCGAGGAAGATAAAGCATAGACAGAATAAGCTCTGAAAAGGGTGAGACAGAGCAAAAACTTGAATGAAGGTGAAGATTGGTGACTGAAACACATCCTTTTCTAGTGATGGCAGCTGAAGGAATGAATGAATGAAGTGGGGCTTGTTCCAGGTTATGTGCATGCATAAGGAACTGGGATCAAGACTACGATGCCCTGCACAACCTACTTTCAGTTCATACCCGTATTAGCTGCTACTAAATTTTGGCTAAGACAGGGTGATGTACAGTGCCACAATGCAAACAGTCGGACATGGTGCAGTATACAAAGTCAAACATGTTCCTCCAGGATTGTTTTTTTGTATCCCACTTGAAAACTCACACCATGTGATGAGGAACGGTATGTTTCCCCAGTTCTTCGATACGGGTTGACGTGAACAGCTTAACAGATATTTGTAAAAAATAAAGAATGAACAGTTTTTTTGTATGTATTTCAATACGCCAGACATGGTGTTGTTGTTTTATTGTTTGTGTAATGTGTGTATGCCACTCGAGTGTTCATGCTGGGTCACCTCAAAGAGCCTTCAGATTTTGCTATTTGAATTTGTAACTGCTTTTGATAAGCATTGTGGTAATTATGAAGATGATAGTTTTATTGATGATGGGATGCTGGTGATAAGAACAGCGAAGATTAGATTTCATGATTATGGTGATGTTGATGGGATGATGATGATGATGAGGGGTGTGATAACGAATGTTATTAATGTTTCCATTCAGATGCTGAACATTTTGGAGAGCTTTGTGCAAGAAAGGCAGTACACATATCTACGGATGGATGGTTCGACAAATATATCGGCACGGCAGCCAATGGTCAAACAGTACAACCAAGTATGGCTTCATTGCTAAGTGCTTTTCTTTTTATGAAACTGTACTTGGTGATTTTCTTTTCTATGATAACTGTACTTGGTGATTTTCTTTTCTATGATAACTGTACTTGGTGATTTCTTTTCTATGATAACTGTACTTGGTGATTTTCTTTTCTATGATAACTGTACTGGGTGATTTTCTTTTCTATGATAACTGTACTGGGTGATTTTCTTTTCTATGATAACTGTACTGTATGATTTTCTTTCTATGATAACTGTACTTGGTGATTTTCTTTTCTATGATAACTGTGCTTGGTGATTTTCTTTTCTATGATAACTGTACTGGGTGATTTTCTTTTCTATGATAACTGTACTGGTGATTTTCTTTTCTATGATAACTGTACTGGGTGATTTTCTTTTCTATGATAACTGTACTGTATGATTTTCTTTTCTATGATAACTGTACTGGGTGATTTTCTTTTCTATGATAACTGTACTTGGTGATTTTCTTTTCTATGATAACTGTACTTGGTGATTTTCTTTTCTATGATAACTGTACTTGGTGATTTTCTTTTCTATGATAACTGTACTGGGTGATTTTCTTTTCTATGCCGTTACTGTCAGGTGATTTCTTTTCTGTTGCATCATTCTCATTCTATTGTCACTTATTTGTGGTCTGTGTTTGCTTGAACTGTGGCAATTGCTTTGATTCAGATTTTATATTACTGTAGCCTGAGATCTGTTGCCAGTGTTATTGAAACAATGTCACCCTCTTCTGTTTATTACTTGCATTCTTTTTTGTGTGTAATTAACCAGTGTTACTATTGGCTATTTTCTAACTGCATTTTGTTATTCCAACCACAGACCAAAGAAATCTACCTGTTCCTGCTAACCACTCGTGTGGGTGGGCTTGGCATCAACCTGACCGGAGCTGATCGAATCATCATCTATGACCCAGATTGGAACCCAGCACAGACACTCAGGCGCGAGAGCGAGCATGGCGCATTGGTCAGAAACGCCAGGTCACCGTCTATCGTCTCCTGACCTCTGGCACAATTGAAGAGAAAATCTATCACAGGTATGATTTTGGAATCAGGAGAGGAAAACAGTTGCTCTTTTGAAAACGATTTTTGTTCCAAGAAAGAGATGCATAGATGACAATGACAAGGTATTCATAAAAAGTTTGGGAAACAAAAGCAACTTTTGGGAAACAAAAGCAACTGAAATCTGCTGAAATGGTTTGAACTGTGATGGTATCATGTTGTAATCCTATTTTAGTGATTTTTTTAATGCACTTGCTTGTTTGTTTGTTTTTGATAATTTTTGTGTGGATTGTCTTTAAGATATTAAGAATATTAGAAATTAATAAATATGAGCTTAAGCTGATTGAAATGCTACTTAGTGGAGATTTTGTGTGTGTGTGTGTGTGTGTGTGTGTGTGTGTGTGTGTGTGTGTGTGTGTGTGTGTGTGTGTGTGGTTTCTTTTTAAGATTGCATTTTGTGGTTCATCTTTATGACTTTGCCCACTCTGTTTGATTTCAGGCAAATTTTCAAGCAGTTCCTGACAAACCGTGTCCTTAAAGATCCTAAGCAACGCCGTTTTTTTCAAGTCAAACCATCTTTTTGAGCTCTTCACCCTGGGCAGCAAGGAAGACACAGGCACAGAGACCAGTGCCATCTTTGCTGGTACAGGGTCTGAGATACACATGCCAAGACACGCTGCCACGGCTCCTGTACCCACCCCCAAAGCACTCAAGTCAAACCGCTTTGATGAGATGAAAAAGGAGAAGCTGAAAGCAGAAGAGCGGAAAGCAGAAAAGCGGAAAGCAGAAGAACAGAAAGCAGAAGATCAGAAAGGAGAAGGTGTGGACTTATCAGAAAAAGAGAAAATGCGTGAGTTGGCTCGGAAAATAAGCCGACAGATAGGGGAGGCTAAGAGTCAAAGAGAGAAGAAGAATGACGAAAATGGGCAAGGGGGTGCTGGTCCATTTAGAGACAGAAAGGAGAAGCACAGCAAGGGCTCTGGTTCATTGCCAGAGAATGACAGAAAACGTGGAGAGTCATCTACCAGCAGCAAGACGTCTTCAAAGCATAAAGAAGACCGCAAGAAGAAGAAGAAGAAAGATGCCAGTAAGTTTACTTGCTTGAAGCAGTTTGAACATTTATTTTTTTGTGGCTGTTTCAACTGCATGTGTCTGTGTGTGTGGTGTGCGCGTGTTTTAGCTCTGTGTGTGGGCATTTCAGCTGTGTGTGTAAGTATGTGTGTGTTTGTGTATGTGTGTGTGTGTGTGTGTGTGTGTGTGTGTGTGTGTGTGTGTGTGTGTGTGTGTGTGTGTGTGTGGGGTGTGGTGTGAAGTGATATACCTGCTGCTGTGTTCCGATTTTCAGGCTTTTCAAAGTCGTATCCTGTACATGAGATAGATTGTTGACAGACAGTGTAAGGTTACACTTTGTCCCTGTTGTAAAAGCAAAAAATGTTCTTCATGCATGTTTGTATTTATTGTTGTATGCATTTTTTTTTCAATGCTGGGGGCTCTTTCAGTGCAGACAGTATCCCCTTCGTCTAGGAATTCTGTGTGAGGGAAATTTCCTCTTTTCTGTCCCTCTCTTTGTTTCTCCCTTGTTCCTGCGCTTTCTATCATCTCCCCCTATCCTTTTCTGCCTTGCTTGCCCATTCACCTGTATGTTTTCTGTAAAGCCTTTCATACTTTACTCTTAGAGTTGATAGTTGGGCACAGGTATTTACTGCATTTTGGCTCAAGAGAACTGTGATGTGCAGATGCAGTTTTAAGTAACTTAGGCTGAGTTTTTATGTATGTTTTAGTGTACTCAGTTATTATCTATATTTGTATTCAGGTTTGTTTTGTTTTTAAACTACCTGGTGATCAGATGGAGTGGAATACCATAGGCATCTCCTTTGAATATGTGCACAAATGTGTGGATATGTGTACCTATCTAATTTTCTTCTCCAGGATTTTTTTCCAAGTTCAAAGAGGTGCGGAGACGGCCCTGTGCAGTTGGCTGGGTTTTAAACAATAATGATAATGATAGATTTTGTGTGTGTGTGAATTAAGTATGTATTCCGACAGCATATGACGGCATAACTGAATTCATAATATACACTGAATTTGCATATCACAGCTTGTATTTAGTATTATTCTGTGGTAACATTGAGAGATTTTATATGTAAAGAAGGAGGAAGATTTCATAGTGTATGCCTTGATTTTGCACTATCCCTAAAACAAAGAAGGTTGTATGCAATACAGTATTTTTCGTTTGTGGGAAGAGTTATAGTATGATATTAGTAGTGGTGGAGCTAGTTACACCTGCCATCTTCGATAGTGAAATACAATGCTTCTAGCAAAGTTAGAAATATAATTTCAGTATAAGTTCATAGTTATTCAATTGGAATATGTTTATTCATATACTGCATGTGTATTGGGTGCTGGCAGTTAATAACTGGCTGTTGTTGATCTACCACACAGAATTTGAGGGTCAGCGCATTCCCAATCTGGTGAAGAGCTGTGACTACCAACAGAATGGTGACACACAGGAGGAAGAGAAACCAGCCAGCAGCAAGGAGCAGGATGACTATGTCCTCAGGACTCTGTTCAAGAAAACAAGTAGGTGCTGACAGACCAGTGCTTGTCATGCTGTGTGGAGAGGCCAGGCTGGACTCAGAAAAATTTTGTGTGTTTTTGTTGTTGTCAGTTTTGCAGTGTTTAATGTGTCATTGGGAGATCACATTTCCACTGAATGTAAACTAGATAATATGGTGGATCATTTTTTTCCATCTCTAAATAGGTTATATGGTGGGTCTTTTTTTTCATCTATTTTTCATGGAAGTAAAATACGTAATATGATGGGTCATTTTTTTCCATCTCTTTTTCATGAATGTAAAATAGGTAATATGGTGAGCCATTTTTTCATCTGTTTTTCATGAAAGTAAAATAGGTAATATGGTGGGTCATTTTTTTTTATCTTTTTCATAAAAAAAGAGTAATACTTTTATGAATCCGCATAACTGCTTTCTTCAAAAAGGAGATAACGGTTTCTCTTATCAGGTAGCATGGAGAAATGTGAAGGAAAAATAACAAATTAATCCTTTGATGCTTTCTCAAGAAATTTTATGCTTAAACAAACAAGACCTAAAGCAATAGCAAAATCAGTCCAAAAATGATCACCGCCACCAACATCAATGTGTTGCGCATTCAGCCAATGATATTTTGATATGCTTTTAAACTTCCCATTAAGTTTGTTGATAGTTAAAAGTTGCACAGTAAACAGGATGTGTTAATTGAGGTAAAAGTTAAAGAATGTGTTAATTGAGGGAAACGTTTAATGATGTGTTAGTTGAGGGAAATATTAAAGGATATGTTAGTTGAGGGAAAAGTTAAAGGATGTGTTAGTTGAGGGAAAAGTTGAAGGATGTGTTAGCTGAGGGGAAAGTTAGAGGATGTGTTAGTTGAGGGGAAAGTTAAAGGGAAAAGTTGAAGGATGTGTTAGTTGAGGGAAAATTAAAGGATGTGTTAGCTGAGGGTGAAATTGAGGGTGTGTTAGCTGAGGGGAAGTTAAAGGGAGAAGCGAAAGGATGTGTTAGTTGAGGGAAAGTTAAAGGATGTGTTAACTGAAGGGAAGTTAGAGGATGTGTTAGCTGAGGGGAAAGTTAAAGGATGTGTTAGCTAAGGGGGAAATTAAAGGATGTGTTAGCTGAGGGGGAAGTAAAGGGAAAAGTTAAAGGATGTGTTAGTTGAGGGAAAGTTAAAGGATGTGTTAGCTGAAGGGGAAGTTAAAGGGAAAAGTTAAAGGATGTGTTAGTTGAGGGAAAGTTAAAGGATGTGTTAGCTGAGGGGGAAGTAAAGGGAAAAGTTAAAGGATGTGTTAGCTGAGGGGGAAGTTAAAGGGAAAAGTTAAAGGATGTGTGTGTTAGGGGAAAGTTGAAGGATGTGTTAGCTGAGGGAAAAGTTAGAGGATGTGTTAGCTGAGGGGGAAGTTAGAGGATGTGTTAGCTGAGGGGGAAGTTAAAGGGAAAACTTAAAGGATGTGTTAGTTGAGGGGGAAGTTAAGGGATGTGTTAGTTGAGGGAAAATTTAGAGGGTGTGTTAGTTGAGGGGGAAGTTAAAGGGAAAAGTTAAAGGATGTGTTAGTTGATGGAAAGTTAAAGGATGTGTTAGTTGAGGGAAAAGTTAAAGGATGTGTTTGTTAAGGGGAAAGTTACCTTTGTTGTCTTGTCTTGCATTAACAGCAGTTTCTTACAGACAAGCACATTTTTACAGATATCCAGGGAGTGATGAAACATGATAAGATCATGGAGTCCAGCAGAGCAGACTATGCCATCGTGGAAGCGGAAGCGGCTAAAGTGGCTAGGGAAGCAGCAGCAGCATTGCGTAAGTCCAGAGCCAGGTGCATGCCTGCTACATCAGGTGTACCCACTTGGACTGGAAGTCATGGAAGTTGTTCAATCAAGTAAGTCTTGATTTATATTTTTTATATTGTTTGCCTTATAGTAGCACAATAATGATGATAATGAGAAATCATTCATGTGTAGTGCTAGTCTTCAAATGTGTTTGGAGTTATTGCGCTTCACACATTTACTAGACACAGAGTGTTATGAATACACAAGCTTTGATAAATTGTATACACACACGCATACACAGTACATGCACTCATACACCTATACAAATGAATACATACTAACAGAATCTTACTGTACATACTCATATAGATAGTCATGACTATAATGTACGGTCACTTTCCAAAACTTCAAGAATGATTGCCAATGTTGTTAGATTGACGAAGAAGATGAAAAGTTTAATATATCATAACATCATAACTTTTAGTGTGCATGTATGAACTGTGTGTGTGTGTGGTGTGTGTGTGTGTGTGTGTGTGTGTGTGTGTGTGTGTGTGTGTGTGTGTGTGTGTGTGTGTGTGTGTGTGTGCACATTCCTGCACATGTGTGAGGGTGGTTGAGTGTGTTTTCAAATGGTATTTGTGTATAAATGCATGCTGTTGTGCATATATGCATTTTTCTGTGATTGTGTTGTTGGTATTCACTTTCAGTGTAGTTCATACGTCAATGTTGCATTCTCTGTCTTCAGCAAGTTCTGATGTAAATAAAATGCTCTTTTCACTGTGTTTTGCATGTGGCTGAAGCCAACAGTTGAAAGACTGAAGTTAAACTTTCTGTCCCTTTTCAGGCCCAGGTTTGGCCAGAAGAAGAACAATCTCCTGGCACCCAAACCAGCTGACACAAAGCCAACACAGAAGAAAGGAGAGGTCAGACAGCTACATTTTAAACTGTTTTTTGTTTTTGTTTGTTTCTATATGACTTTTTTATTGTGTAGTTTAAGGATATAAAGTATTTTGGTCAGAAGACCTTTGTACTTGAACAGTCACTTTGGTGTAGTGGTAAGCGCAACGGACTACTGACTTGAAGGTTGTGGGTTTAAATCCCCCAAAATCCTTCAAAAATCATTGTGGGATTTTTTGACTCCAACTGACTCCTACCCAGAGTTGAGTGTTATGGGTTCATTTGGAAGACTAGGACCACACAGTTGAGTCTCATCTACTTCACGGATGCGTCATTGGGGTGGGGGTGTTGCTCAAATCATCTGACCAACACCGCTTGTGTCTGTATCTCATAGGCTTGACTGATGCCAGGGTATATTATGATAGTAAGCGTAGAGTGCAGCCCTGTCACATAGTCTCAATCCTAGATGGAATATCATACCATTGTGATTATCATCCTCATTGTCGTCATCATCAGTGCATCATAAAAACTGTACCAGGTTCTATGGCCATTAACCTCTTGAGTGCTGACGATTTTTGACATCCGGTGTTTTCCATGTGCCATGTACAATAAAACAACTGTTGCTTCCATATTTATGGGAATCTATGTGTGAAATTACACAGAATGATGTATTAGGCATGACTAAATGTATTTTCAGATGATTTATGTAGTAATTTCTTGAAATTACTACATATTGTAATATTTTGTGGAAATTCCCATAAAAAAAATCATAACCACTCATGATAGAAACCAAACAAAGGAAAAAATAGAAGATATGACCCTCCTGACAGATCACTGACAGCTGACGAGCTACAAAGAGTGCACTGAGTGGCTTGACCGGGTCAAGTCGTCCACAGCTGTATGCCCCCCCCACCCCCACCCCACTCCATCACCCTAGTCCTGCCCTTGCCACTTCTAATACTACTCACTGAAAGTGTTGGGTTATTCTACAATGTGTGAAAGATGTGGTGTTGGTTAGCTGCCAGTATTGCCTTTGGCCACAGACCCTTTGTGTCACATGCTCATAAAATCAATTCTTTTCGTGTTGGGTCTGTCTGGTGCACATTTCATACCAACAGCGAGTAACTACTGCTGTTTTCAACCTCTTCTTGTGTCAGAATTGTTTTCTGAATCATCCAACAGCCATTTATAAGTTCTTGACTCAACTCACATGCTTTCAAAGGTTGAAAACATGCAGCATTGCAAGACAGTCCTGGTGTCAGCATTTTGCTGAAAACCAGTTTCTCTTTTCAGATAAGTAAAACCAACCTGGTGAGGGTTTCATAGGTCAAAAAGTCATGTAAGGGAAGCCAGTCACTTTTATGAGCCCTTTCTGAGACTGACAACATTAGTCAGTGCTTCTCTCCTATTTACATTAGGCTGAAATGTGTGCCAAGCTACCTCCGTATATTTTATGTGCTTAGGCACCACAGAAGGCTCCGAGAGCTCAGTAAATTTTATGTTGACGGCACTCAAGAGGTTAAGGTGGTTAAAAAAAAATGTGAGCATAGAGGAAATCTCCGTATGTGTGATAATCAAACCAAAAAAAAAGAAAGAAAACTTGTTTGTTCTTCGATATTACTTATTCGTTTATTTATTTATTTTTTGTGTATATATTTTACCGTCAATTAAATTAAATGACTACTTGTACAGTACCTCTTCTGGCAAGAGCTGAAAGTACTTCACAAAAACAAAGTGTTAAAGGCTTACACAGACACAGCAGACAGATGGCAACCTATACCAATATGACCAAAGGGACTGACCACTTTTTTTTTTCAGAGCAGTGGTGCATTTTGTGACATTGGTATGAAGTTTGGTTTCATTCAGTTGCACTGCAGTATTATCAGTGATATTAAAAAGACTGTCATCTTTTCCCCCTGTTCATTTTTGGTATATTTATGTTTTCTTCTGTTTTCATGATACTTATCTGTATTTATTTTTGGTGTTTTCAGATGTCAAGTAAGAAACCTAAGGAGGAGAAAGAGTCTATGTTCGATGGCTCTCAGGCTGGAGCTGTGGCATTGACAGCGGACCAATCGCTTTTCTCTTCAACAGATCTTATAAGGCGCATCAAGAAACGTCAGATCATTTCCACTGCTACCACTTCAACAGCAAGTGCAGACGCTGACAATGGACGTGAAGCAGAAGTTGATACCAGCACCCTGGATCCCAAAGATCTAGAACTTATGGAGGACATTCGTGATTTTTTAGCCTTCATGAGTGATGTGAGTGGGAAAGCATCAACTCAGGAACTGTTGACAAACTTTGGACCGCGACTTCCCAAACAGGATTCTGCCAAGTTTAAGGCCATGTTATTGCAGATCTGTGATTTCCAGAAAGTGAATGGTTCGGGTCTCTGGATATTGAAAGGGGACTTTAGGTAGCAGCCAGATTTCACTGTTTATAGAAACTAGGAATACATGAAACAAGTTCATTTTTTTTAAGCATTTTTTTTTTTCTCTTACGCATGCATTATGCATGTTGCTTTACCCACTCTGTGCAGGTAGTATGTTGCTGCACCATCCTTTTTTGTGAGGTTGCGTGCAGGGGGGTGTCATGTTCCAATAAGCTTCTGGATGCTGACATGATCATAGGATCTTTAGTAATGCGCAGATTTGATGATCTACATACATAAACACATGGAAAGTGTTTAGGCGCTAACAGGTCTGCACACACGTTGACCTGGAAGATCAGAACAATCTTCACCCTTTACCCACCGGATGAGAGATACCCAGACAGATTGAACCCAAACCTGATGAGGAGGGCCATTGTCTTATCCACTTGATTGCACCTGTCCAAAACAAGAATGCATATTTAGTGGACAGAACAAACCCTGAGCAAATGTTCAACTGGCTTTTGTCAAGCGTACATAAAAGACAACAAAGAATCCAGATTACCACATTTAGGACAAACTTAAGGACTCCAGTCCTTTTCTCCCACTGGACGAAGCAGCAGGGAAGTTTTAGTCTTTTTCTCCTAATTTTTGTATTTAGTGTTTATTCGTTTGTGATCTTACATTTACGCTTGACAAAGGCCAGTTGGCTGAAATTTTGCGCCTGTCTTGTCTGGTTGTATTGAATACGCATTCTGATTCTATTTTCGTGTTTTTTCTGGTTCCACAAACTTATAAAGAAAGAATTTAGTGTGATTTCCTATGTCAGCTGTACTGGAGAAGAATTGTTATGACAGTTAGATACCTGTTGTTTAGGCAGGCTGGCAGGCTCTTTGAATAGAGCTATGGACTCATATCTTGAGTTCAGTCCCAAACGCAAAGCAAAATTGGCGTTTGCTACCCAGCCTTGCACCCTCCTTCATTTCAAGACCTTGCCAGCACATAGGGCTTTGTACAGTCTCAGGGAGTTTGCCAAATAACAGATGGCAGATTGGGTGGAGCATATATGGAATTGTCCAAGTGTGATGAATCCCTCTTGAATAAACTCCCAACTCTAAAAGTCCATTTGTCTTGTCATTTTGTGCTCTTTTGATTTCTATTCATTTGAAAGCAGTCATTCAGATTCCATTGTTTGTGTCAATTATCAGGTGCTGTTCATTTGAAATGGGTGAACAAAACCCATGGATGTTTACTTATTATAGCTCATCTCTGTATGACTGAATGTTATACAGTTGTGGTTTACCTTATTGTCCACATACTGGATTTTAGGGTTGTGTTTGGCTTTGTGTGTGTGTGTGTGTGTGTGTGTGTGTGTGTGTGTGTGTTGTGTGTGTGGTGTGTGTGTGTGTGTGTGTGTTGCATGCTAATAGTATGTGTGTTTTGGGGATGTGTACTTGGATATACTTGTAGACCTGTGCTTGTGTAAATGTAATAGCAGGTCTTTTTATGAATGGATTTGCACTTGTGCATGAAGGATAATGAAAGCTGAGCATGTGAACATGTGTGTTTGCAAAATTGCGTGTGGTTGTGTGTGCATGTATGTCTGTGTGTGTATGCATGTGTTCATGTGTGTAGTTAATGCATGTGTTTGTTTGTGCATGTATGCACAGGGTATATATGTGTGTGTGTTTTTGTGTGTGTGTGCACAGTGCTATTTCCTTGTACTTTTTATCAGATAATACAAGATTTGTGACTGTGCATTGTCTTTCTAGACTTTTTGTATTCTTGTGTGTTGGTGCTTTTGTGTGACTCTCACAGGCATATCATTATGGCAGCTGTGATTTTTTTAAACAAAGAATAATACGTTTTTGCTGTTGATTTGGATATTCTTAATAATTCATAACCAGGGCCTGTAGTCTGGTACCAGACTCCACCATATTTTATGAAATGATGTTATACCTTGCCAGAGTCAGTTTTCCTGTAGAGTTTCACTGTCAGTTTCAACTTCTCAAGATAATTTCATGCTCAGAATGAATTTCATACACCCTCATGCCACATTACCATGTGATGGAGAAGATTCAAGGTGATCATTGCATGAATGCTAACCCTCTCATCATTGCCCCCATTTCCAGACAGTACGCTGGCCTCAAACAGCTAAAGCGTAGCATTGCTGCATACTGCTTACCCAAACAGAACACTAGAAGGTTGCAGTGTTGGTATGCTATAGTGCCATTATTTTGGGACTTGCTTCTCCCGCGGGGATACTTGGGACTCTTTCAGTGTGAATAGTATCCCCACCTTCTGGAAACTGTGCTAGAAATTTCCTCTTTTTCTGTCATTGTCTTTATTTCTGCTTTGCTCCTTTGTTTTCTGTCATCTCTTTTTCGCTCGTTTTCTGCCTTGCTAGTATATTCACATTTATGTTGTCCACAAAGCCTTTACATACATTCTGTTAGGATTGATAATTTGGGACATACATTAACTGCATTTTTAGTTCTAAGCAAATGTGAACTGCTTAGTGGCAGTTTAGGTACTATAGGCCAGGGTTTTTTTGGGGGGGTATGTTTTTGTACGTGATTTTTTTAAATCCAGGTGTTCTTTTTTCAGGATCTTTGATGTGTTTAGATGTGTGTTTTGTTTTAGATGATTGTAGCCTTGATATGGCACAAGAGTCGGCTGGGCTTTCTATTTTTTATATTAATGGTGATAGTAATAATTATGATTGATAATAATAGTGATAGTAATAATACTGTTATTAAAATAATGGTGATAGTAATAATTATGATTGATAATAATAGTAATAGTAATAATAATGTTATTAACAATGCTCAGTCTTACTCATGCCACATGCAGAATAGAGCAACCCAGAAAGTTACATCATGGAGGCTGACTATAATCACCTTCAGCTGTCTGACAGCGTGTCGTCTGGCATCAATCTGACAGTGTGTCATCTGGAATCACCTACAGTTGTGAACCCCTGTGATCAGCTTTTATCACCAAAAGTAGAGAAAGAGTCAGCTCCTTGAGACCTTGTACACAATCTCATCATATACTCCTTGTTACTGCCACATGTTATGTATGCAGTCTCATTGCTTACAGACATTGTGAATTTTGACTGTCAGTGGTCCATGGGATGTAATCCACTATATTGTACAAAACTACCATCTTGAGGTGACATGCCGTCTTCTTTCAGTCATTTTCGGTCCTGTGCAGTTGTGTGGTCAGTTTCTTTTGACCAGGCCACTTGATGGCAGCTGCCACGCATAAAAAAACAAAAGTGATGTTTGCAGTTCAAGAAGTGTTGGAAGAAGTTGCAGATGAGGGTGGTGATGAAGGTAGGAGTTTATGATTGATTCGGACAGTGATAATGACCGTGAGGGCAGTTAAGTTGTCCCAGTCAATGGCTGAAGTGGTGAGAGTGAGATGGTGATTTCACTGAGAGTGTTGGTGATGACAGCACTCAAGCTGAAATTATTGTTGGTGTAGTGTTTGACACGGATACCGATATTGATTCTAATGATAGTGAGGAGGTAGATGTTGTGCATGACCAGTGGTTGCTTGTGAATAACAGCTTTTCTGTTTTTTAAATAAGATGTAACACTTATTTCAGACTTCCCATGTATTTTGTAGGAGTTTTTATATTGCTTTTCGGTTTGTGGAGAGCACTTTGGACTGTGCGCATGTACAAAAACAATTCTGGAAGACACTTTTGTGAAATTCAGCAGTAAAATGTAGCGTATAGTAACTCTTGTTTTTTGTTTTTGTTTTGTTGTTTGTACTGTATGGAGTACCTGCCTTCTTCAGTGACAAATGTTATTACTCAGAACAATTTTGTACCAGTTTTGCATCAGAAATTGAGATAAGATGCATATTCACCATATATTATTCATGTACATGTAAGTAAAGAGGGAGAGAATACATTTAATTGATATAAGTTTGTTGTGTGTAGAATGAAAACAGATATTGGTAATTGTTTAAAAAGTGCCAAAAGCCTGCGGCACAGGAAATTGCCAAGGGCCAAGAGAACATGGTCTGAGTTAAGGCTGCGCATAAGGCTTATGTTCTGGAAAAAACAGTTGTGGCCCCACATGAGGACTGAACCCACAACCATTGCATTATCAGCATGATGCTCTAGGCAACTGATCTAAAGGGCCACTGGGGAGCTCAGCTAGGATTGTCTGGAGAGGTTAGAAACATAGACAGCAACACTTTGAAAAACTGACTGGCAAGTTGTCATTTCAATGTCTGTCCATTTTATGCAAGGATGTATATTAAATTATGCAGGTTGTTTTGAATAAAAATGAAATTGTACTTTTGTTATTTCAGGTTACTTTTCCTTTGATAAGTGTGTAGAAAATTGTGTTGATTTTAGACTGATGTGTGTTTTGTGTGTGTGTGTGTGTGTGTGTGTGTGTGTGTGTGTGTGTGTGTGTGTGTGTGTGTGTGGAAAAGGATCCTGAAATAAACTTCCTGATGTGTCTGGTACTTTGATTTGTCTGTATTATATGTGTGAGTGAAAATGTTTGTGTATGTGTGTGCAGTGTGTGCGTACGTGTGTGTGTGTGTGTGAGAGAAGAGAGAGAGTGTGTCAAAAAGTGGTAGCCGTCGCTATATTAACGATAATGATAAAACAAGGTCAAGCCATACTAATAGTTTTTTTGTTTTTGCCCCCATTTATCACATTTCATGTTGTATTTATCTCAGAAAAATGCTCAGGGTCTCCATTTTCTTTTTGTTACGTGCATCAGAAATCTGTTGCACTGTGCTGTTTGTATTGTATTTGTACATTATTGTGTGCTACTTATCTCATCTTTTTCCTCCCATACTAGATGATACGCGCGCGACGCACACACACACACACACACACACAACACACACACACACACACACACACACACATGTGAAGAGTTTTGTTTTTTTGATTTGTTTGAATTCATTGATATCGTACTGGTGACATAAATTTCACTGAATGATGTTTGGGACTGGCCGCCTTCAGCCCCTGTGTAAGCGTCTGTCGAATTGTTCAACTGGATAAATGTCTCCACACAAACCTGGGCACAGTGACAGTATTTTGGAGTTTGTTCTAGAAAAATTGATCGCACTCAGACACTTTCATACACGTTCCATCAGATCTGCCAGCAGTTATCTGACAGACTCGTTGAGCCTATGCAAACGATATGCACTGACAAAGTCTTGAAATGGAGAAGGATTGGGAGGTGGGGGGTGGAAGGATCTATGAAACACAAGCTGATACCACCAGAATGATTTCAGCCAGTTTGTTTGTTACCGGCTGGGATAAAAGTCAGATCGGGACATCAGATCTCGAGTCCACGACTGTATCAAAAGAAACTACCACCGTGCGAAAATAATAGCTAATTATGGAAAACCTGCAACAGGCTCCCCATATCTTCGACACTGGTGGGGCCAAGGGAAAAGCTGAAGCAGATTTAAGCTGGTAAAGTTTCAGTTTCCGTTTCTCAAGACGGTGTCTCCGCTCTTGGAAAAAATTCCATAGATGCCATGGGATAGATATGATGCTATGTTGTGGATAGATGCTGTGCGATGATCATGGCATAAGCCATAGCTATGTAAGTCTGCACGTAAGCTCTACATGCTGTTACGGGTGAGTAGAATATGCATACTGGGTATTTTTCATGTTTCCATAAATATCAGATACTGAAATGGTTTACCAGATCTTTAACATACGTATATGATGTTCTGTGTGCATTTTCTCACGATTTCAGGCTGTAGTAGGTCTGTACATATGTTGACCTGGGAGATTGGAAAAACCTCAACCTTTTTACCCTTTCACTCCCGCACCCGATCCGTCAGCTGCAATAACATAACCCTTTCACTCGCTCACCCCATCCACCAGCTTCCTGCAGGAAGCTGTTAAATAGGATGCGTGAGTGAAAGGGCTAAATTTTTCCTTTGTTGTCATGGCTGGCAATGTGGGATGCTGACGGATAGGTTGAGGGAGTCAAAGGGTCAACCACCAGGCACGATACCTGGCAGGGTCAAACTCAGACTTTCCAGAGACCTACTTACTTTTACAAAGGTCTTCTGAGGACCTCCAGTAACAAATCTGACGCCCTAACCAACTTAACTGAATTGGTTATCATGCCCATCAGTATGTAGGTTAATGACGGTTGTAATAATAGCATATTGATTAACGGGAATGAAAGACCACCGAAGCGATACAAGAATACTCTTGAAAACCCGATTCAACAAATGCAGCATCAACACCACTTACTAGATTTGAAAAGCTTAAAACGCTTGCTGTTCATCAGGGGAAGACTTGTGGAAACAAGACTCCTTCCAATCTAATGCCTGTGGAGAACATGTGCTTCCACGATTGGTCTTCTATCCCACATGAGGTCCAGCACTAAGCGCTGAAGACCAGCAGATCAATGTCTACTCATCTGTGAGATTGACTGGAGAGTCCATACATCATTTATTTTCACAGCGTGAAGTTTGTTTCCATATCTTGACATTCAAAGCAGTCACAAAACCTTTCCCTCAAAGGTGTTCAGAGTTTGTCCATCACTTTTGAATGAGCGGTCATCATATAACAGTGGCTTGTTAGATCGCTTGGTTGAAGCACCACTGACACACGAAGGGGTCACAGGCCAACTATTTGACGGGCCACATGTTTGTTTTACTGCAGGTTTGTCTGGCTTATTTGACTGGGCTGTGTACTCAAGACCTGACTTCTTGAGTTCAATCCCAACGATGGCATGAAAAAGTTGGCCTGTTTACTGCCCGTCTGCTCTAATCATTCTGGTGGAATCAACTTGGTGTTAAATAGGTTCCCCTCCCTGCTTTCATTTCTGGACCTTTCCAATGCGTAAGGTTTTGCGCTCTGTCTAGGAGTCTGAGAAGAGTCTGGCAGTTTAGGTGGAGCACATATGGAATTGCCATATATTCATTTTGTACTAACAAATAGAATCTCATCTGTCGAACAGCACTTATATTGCGTGATGCAGGGCATAGGGCTCACTTTCGGTCACAAAAAAAGATCACAGGATGAATGTGTGGGGATGAGGCTAAGGGCTTTTGGTCAGCAAAAGGATCGACAAACTCAGGCGCTTGCAAGTAGGATGTTGTGATTTTAGTTTAATTTGCTTTTAATGAAATACAAGTGCGACAAGAAGTCAGTTCATGCATATTGCCATTATATCTGTAACTTGGCCTTCATTTATCTGGTGTGAATGACAATAACCTGTATTAGTTCTGTTGCGTTTTTGGTTTATGTTCAGTAGCTGTTTTTGTTTTGTTTTGTTTACACACTTCCTGCAATTACAACTCAGGCGTCCTCCCGTTCACGTTTCAGATGTAGGCTACACATAATACATAAAAATAAATATTTTATTCATTTTTTTTCTATCGCGCGTTACATGCAACAGAAAACGTTTCACTTCAGTAAAATCACAAGGAAATAAGCTAACTTCGTAACTTTCATAGCGTAACACAATATAGAACCACGCATTGGTAATGCTGATAACAACAGTTCGGAAAATGTCAGCATGATAACATTAACAATCAACACAATGTAACAATTCAAGCTACCATGATACTCACAATTTAGACTGCAAGAATGACGATACATCTTTAATTACAACCAACACAACACAGCAATAAGCTATGATATTCATAATTATATGATGATAGTATATCTTTAATAACAACCAACACAGCATAACAAGGTACTATACTATTCATAACTGTAAGCTGTCAGTACATATTTCCATCGTTTGATCATAGAGATGGCAAAAACAATGAGATATTAACCTCATAATCAGAGAGAGAGAGAGAGAGAGAGAGAGAGAGAGAGGAGTTTTATTTACATCTACTGTACATCAAATGCAGTGTGTCTCACCAGGACTGAATCACTCAACAATTATGTATAGACCTGACAGGCGCAACGGTCAAATCGTCTGAAGGTCAATCTTCCAATCGCATGGACGAGGTTCGAACCTGCCTACGTACCCATTTCCAAGGTCAACATATCTACAGATCTGCTTGTGCCTCAATCCACTTCGTGCGTATAGATGCAAGCAGAACATCAGATACACAAATCAAAGATCCTGTATGCCATGTCCATGTTCGGTGGTTTTGGAGCCATCAAACACTCAGCATGCACACCCGCCGAAGCTTATTATTATAAATGCAGACTGTGCAGCGATTAACGATTGCACAGTATATACAAAACAAATGCACAAACGCATCCGTGAAACTATGGATGCTAATTTTTCTCGACCTATAAGCCTAAAATCAAACCATTTAATCATTTGACTCCTGCAACTTATCCATCGACTACAAAAATTTAATCCTTTGATTCCCTCACCCTATCCACCACCTTCCTGCAGGAAGCTGGTGGATAGGGTGAGGGAGTCAAAGGGTTAAGATTCTGTTTGCCAGCATGGTTTACAATGCAGGATGCCGATGGACAGTAAGAAGATGTGATAGGAGTTTTAACATAGTCCTCTCTCAACTCCGCACACGTTCTCCTCCTTTGGGAGCACCTGATATGTAGTCGTTGACGGTGTCCATAGCGTCATTCTCGCAATCAGATTTCTGCCCAACCAGACTTTTTCTTCAAATTTGGGAACAAGTGATACTCTGAGGGTGCAAGATCTAGCGAACAGGGTGAGTGGTCACTGATTTCAAAAACACATTCACAAACGGTACTCCCTGTGGGGATGCCGAGGGCTCTTTCAGTAGAAATAGTATCCCCACCTTCTGGAAATTCTGTGCTAGAAATTTCCTCTTTTCTGTCACTCTCTTTGTTCCTGCCTCGTTCCTTTGCTTTCAGTCATTTTGTCCTTTCATTTTCTGCCTTGCTGGTCCATTCTCCTGTATGTGTTCGATAAAGTCTTACATACTTTTTCTTAGGATTGATAATTGGGTACATGTATTAAGTGCATTTTTGGCTCTAGGGAAGTGAGATATGCGGAAGCAATTTTATGTAATTTATGCTCGTTAATTTATGCCCAGGAAAGCTGGAGGGAAAAACACCAGGTAGACCTAGGGGAAAATGTTGGACGGACTTGCAGGGTGGCTGAGGACAGAGAAGGTGGAAGATGTGCTTGTGGCGACAAGGGATAGATGCTTATGGAGGGCCATGATTGCCAACGCCATGCGGCAGGGCACATGATGATGATGATAATGATGCCCGTTTTTACATGTTTAATGTCCTCAAATATGTTTAAATTTGTATTCGGGTGTGTTTTTAAATCCCCTGTGCGATAAATTCGACGGAGTGGTCAACGCCAGGGGCATCTCCTTAGATTATGTGCGCGAATGCATTGATATATATATGTACATATACGTACATGTATGTATGTATATATACTTAATTTTCTTTTCTTTTTCTTTTCCTACTGAAGTTTTGTATGTGCTTTGAAACAGTTGTAGCCCTTATATGGCTCTACGCAGTAGGCTGGGCTTTAAACTAGAAAAACAATAAAAACAATTCACGAACTGTAACCATGGCAACAGATGACTTGTGTGCAAGTGGGCTGTCTTGATGAAACCACACGCCCCGTGTTACCTTCCCTCCGCGTTTTGTAATGATAGCTGACCGAAGTTGACGTAGCAAGGAAGAATATGATTCTCCATGGATTTTCAGAGACTTTTCAAGGTAGTTCACGGGCAGAATGCCGTCAGTATCCCAGAAAATAGTAGCCAATGCCTTGCAAGCAGAAGTTGTGACCGTTGCCTTCGTTGGAGAGGGAGAATCGAGATGCTTCCAATGTTCTGATTGGTCTTTACTCTCTGGCTTAATCCTTTGACTCCTGCACCCTATCCACCAACTACAAAAACCTAACTCTTTGACTCCCTCATCCTATCCACCAACTTCCCGCAGGAAGCTGGAGGATAGGGTGATGGAGTCAAAGGGTTACGTTTTTGCTTTGCTAACATGGTTGACAATACAGAATGTAGGTGGACAGGGTGCTTGAGGCGAAGGGTTAATGTGGTGGACCTAGGTTTCATCAACGGTTACAAATTCTTTAATAAAGTCTGATGGATCAACTTCAAAGCATTGTAGACTGTCTCGGGACAGTGTAGGCCTACGTTTCTGCTCCTCTGTCAGAAGTTTTGGCCCCAACCTTGCTGACATCTTGTCTTTTGCAATTCACCGGTCAGAATTGTATGAGCACCGGTACGATGGATGCTGAAGGTGTTAGCAATATCATGGATGGTCACACGTCTGTCAGCTATGACCATGTCCAGAACTCTGTCAATGTTTACCTGGTCATTGGTTGTTTTTGGTCTTCCATTGCGTTGCTCATCACGAAAGCCTGTCACTCCCCACCAACTTCATGATATCATTTCTTAACTATTCAGTAGAAAGGTGCATCATACATGTACATCTTCATGAATTTGTCGTAGGTTTGTTTAATGGTCTTTTTTTCTGGCAAAACGAAATGATGGCACGCCATTCAGAGTTATCCATTGTTTTCAGAAACTATGGGTATGACATATTGAAATCTTATGACGTCATATCAAACATGACATCAATGCTCATATTTTGTCTTCAATCTTCAATATGTAAGGTCATCCGTCATCCTTGACTATTGTTGACCTGTGTGCCCAGAGGCGTAGGATAAAACAAAAATAGGTCTCTATTTGAGACAACGAAAGGATAGAGGGGGATCTTAGGTGGCCTCAAAACCTCAACCGCTTACTACTGAGTTCAGCTCCGGGGCAGCGTGTTTCGGCAGGGGAAAAAAAAGAAAAATAAAGGGGTGGGGGGGGGGGGGGGGAGGGGGAGGGGGACCCAACCAGCCCAACCTGGACAGGCTTATCCGGTAATCGTAGCGACCCCCAGGTCTAGACCTGGACCGGCACAACCCTATCCTTCATTTACCGATAGGCTAGTTGGGGGGGGGGGGGGGGGGTCTAAACTGGGATTTTGTTGAGCTTCCTCTTGAATGATACCTGCTGTTGCAGGCAGGGATTTCCAGGCGGGAATGGTTGATGGGAAGAAGCTGAACTTGTATGGGTCAGAAGAGGAGCTGAGATGAACAAATTTGTGTCGGTGGTTTGATCTTGTTTTGGTGGGTCCTTTCTTGAGGAATTTGTCTGGGGGGATGTCCACAGTGCCATTAACAATCTTATACATGAAAGTTAGCCTTTGCCTGTTCCGCCGTGATTCAAGGGATTCCCAACCTAGTTCTTACAGCATGGATGTTACGCTGCTGGTCCAACCATAATCATTGTATACATAACGTGCTGCTCTTCTTTGCACTATTTCAATCTTTTTCTTTTGACCTGCTTTGTACGGATTCCAAACTGATAAGCAATACTCCAGGTGTGGGCGTACAAGGGTTAGGTAAGCATTGGTTTTGGTGGTTTTGTTGGATATTTTTAGATTTCTTTTCAGAAAGCCTACCATGCTGTTGGCCTTGTTGGTGACTCTCGTTACATGATCTTTCCAGTTAAGGTCACTTCTTATGTCGACGCCAAGATATTTCAAGCTCTCACCGTGTTCGAGAGTGTGTCCTTTTAATTTGTAGTTGAAGTTGATGGGGTTTCTTGATGTTGAACAAGTCAGGACATTACATTTTTCCAGGTGAAAGTCCATCCCCCAACGTTGCTCCCAATCGGACAGTGTGTTAAGATCTCGTGGGAGCATCTTGCAGTCTTGGATAGTCTTTATGGTGGAATAGACTATACAGTCATCAGCGAACAATCTGATGTTGGCCTTGATGTTCTGAGGCAGATCGTTGATGAATATAAGAAATAGGATGGGTCCTAGAACTGTCCCCTGTGGGACTCCGCTGATGACAGGTGCCGGCTCAGATTTTTGGCCGTCAACTATGACGATCTGGGAGCGGTCGGAAAGAAAGGCCTTGATCCAGTCCAACGTCGATCCTCGTATACCATAATGGTCCAGCTTACGGAGCCTTTCGAGATGCACGTCCACGTATGTGCCAAATTTCTTTGCTGTAACTAAATTTCTTCTTGGTGAGGCCGAGGACTTTTGGGACACCCCTAGTACATGAGCCCGATAGCCAAGTAAGTTTGGACATTGGGCTTCCGATCGAAATCCAGAACAATTGTGACTGCCCTTGTTTAAGCAAACAGGAGCCAGAAAAAACACGAAAAAATAATAAGAACGCGTATTTAGTACAACAAGACAAGACAGGCGCAAATTTGGCCAACTGGCCTTTGTCAAGCGTAAGATCACAAACAAACAAACACCAGATACAAAAATTGTCCAGTGGACGAAGCAGCAGGGAAGTTCCAGTCTTTTTCTTCTAATTTTTGTATCTAGTGTTTGTTTGTTTGTAATCTTACGCTTGACAAAGGCCAGTTGGCCGAAAATTGTGGCCTGTCTTGTTTTGTTGTATTAAATACGTGTTTTTATTAATTTTTCGTGTGTTTTTTCTGGTTCCAATCGGACGTATTGAGTTGCACCCAACTTGGCAGTAGGCCTGTTTGGTGGGAAAAGGGTGGACGTTTTCCCCATCTTCTAAATCAGCATACACGTGCACACCTGTTGGTGCTTGAAGCTTCTTCGTGCGTATACGGAAGAGGAACACCAAACTCGCACATTACAGATCCTTAAGCCATCTCAGTTTTCGGAGGTTTACGGAAGTACCAAAACACCCCCAAAACAGAATATGACTGCCTACATGACAAGGTAAAAAAACCACCCTCAAACAAACAAACAAACAAACAAACAATGGCAGCAAACAAAATAAATAAATGAAAGAAAGAAGATAATAAACAAAAAGTAAATAAACAAAATAAAACTAAACAGTCCTCATCTACATACACACAAGGACAACAATAGCCACCACTACCAACAACAACAACTGACACAAAAGAAGAAATAAAGAAGCAACACACACATACACACACGCGCGCGCGCGCGCACACACACACACACACACACACACACACACACACACCCCACACACACACACACACACACCACACACACACACACACACACACACAAATCCACCCGTGTACAATACGAATACACCAGGGGAGTTGCATCCCATGTATGCAAAAGAAGAAGGCGTGGTATCACAGCATTCGGGATCCAAAAGTGTCTTCATTGCATTCAAGTTAGTGCAGTGCAAAGACAACCACTATCTAACGTTATCCTATGTGTTCCTGGGCACTTTAATGACTTCGAGTTATCAGAATTTTTATCTTATTAGACATACCGCTTAACATCAACTTTTGTGTTTCTCCCACACCAGAAATGGAAACAATCTTACTAATGTTAATGTCAGGGATTTTTTGTCAAATAAATGAATAAATCACTAGATAAATGAAAATAATAATAATGAAACCAATAAATAAGGTACCCAAAACATAATGTCAGGAAAGACGTAAAGGGTTCTTTATTTTTGTGCACGCACATACATGTGTGTGAGAAATACTGAGCAAAGAGAGAAGGAAAGAGAGAGAGAGAGGGAGAGAGAGAGAGAGAGAGAGAGAGAGAGAGAGAGAGAGAGAGAGAAGAAGAGAGAGAGAGAGAGAGAGAGAGAGAGAGAGAGAGAGAGAGAGAGAGAGAGAGAGAGAGAGAGAAGCAGTAATAGTTGGTCATTCTCATACGAAAAGAAACAGGAATACTACAAGCCAGATTCAACCTTTCATTCCTCCACTCGACCCACCAGCTTCCTGCAAGAAGTTGATGAATAGGATGAAGGAGTAAAGGGGTTAAGGCACTGTGTGACAAAAGAGAGAGAGAGAGAGGGGGGGGGGTAGGGAGAGAGAAAGAGAGAGAGAATGCTGACGGCATGGCAGGGGTTGAGATAGTCGGGGGGGGGGGGAGGAAGGTGAAGACTCTTTATCTCTCTCTCTCTCTCTCTCTCACACACACACACACACACATGCACACACACACACACCACACACACACACACACACACACGCACACACACACAACACACAAAACACACACCACACACACACACACACACACACACAATGTTTCACGATCTTAAAGCAAATATCACAGTATGGTATCATCTCATATGAGCTTAAACGACTCTGCAAGGTCCGCACAATACCAGACACAAATTATAAAGGCCACAATCATATTCCGATATGAAATGAATGAAAATAATTTGTTCAGAATATTTGAGACTGTTACATTTTGTAAAAAAAAATCATTTCTGTCTGTTACTTTACACACATTTTCAAGTTATCATATTCTTCCTTTTGCAGATTGCAAGAAAAATAAATTTGGACAATTTGCGTCTGTGGTGAACACTGATTTATAGTTTAGAGCAATAGTTTCGAAGGCATTATGGCAGATTCTTTTAGAAGTTTTGATTTTAAGGTATGCATAAATAGGGCAATCATTTTAAACGCGCTCATTTTAAACTTGCGTCGTGCAAAATGGACATGCTATTCTTGTCCCGAATCATTGTAAAGATGTAGACACTACACTATTATTGAGCTGAAGTACATTTAACTTCATAAAGTAAAAACAACTCTAAACCAATATGTAGGCCTATTAATGTTTTATAACTGTTCCTTATTTTGGCTTCGAAAACAAATTTGAATGATCCAGAAGACTCGTACTCGTATCTACTGCGATCTGTAATAACACCAGTCCACTTTTGAATGAGCGTTTCAATAATTCTAGATATAGTTAAGAACGGTTTAATATCACCCAGAGCCTGCTGCAATTATACAATATCAAATCCAGTTACTCACAAACTTTTCCTTATTTCTGATTCCAAACATTTTTAATCAGCACTGCTGAACAGGACAGTCTTCCCAATGAGCCCATACCACCCTCAACTCTGGACAGTAACTGGGTGGGGCCGATAAAAACGGTGATGCTTTTTGTAGAGCTGATAGGAGTCGAACCCCAAACCTTCCAGTCAATGATCTGTAGCATTATCATTATCATGTGCCCTGCCACATGGCGTTGGCGATCATGGCCCTCCATACGAATCTATCCCTTGTCGCTGCAAGTACATCTCCCACCCTCTCTGTGTTCAGCCACCCTACAAGTGCGTCCAATATTTTCTCCTTGGGTCTACCTGGTGTTCTCTTTCCCTCCAGCTTTCCTGTTGTGACAAGGTGTTCTAGGTCCCCTTTCCCCATAAAATGTTTTATACATGTTGCTAGTCTTTTCCTGATCTTCTGTATTAATGACCTTCTAGTGTCTGCCACCATCAGGACTGTCTTGTTTGTTTTCTTTGCTGTCCATGGAACTCTCAACATTCTTCTTAGAAACCACATTTCAGTTGCCTCAATTTTGTTTTGACTTTGCGTGTTGACTGTCCACGCCTGACAACTGTACAACAGTGTCGGTTCTATACAACATTCAGGAACTCTCTTCCTGATGTTAACTGATGGGCATTTGTTGGTAAGAACACTTTTATCCGTAGTATATTTTCTGTAAAAAAGCATTATCATTTCAATTCTCGTTGGACGAGGTACTATGTCAATTTTCATAGTTTGTACAATGTATTCAGAGATACTATGTCAATTTTCGTAGTTTGTACAGTGTATTCAATTTCAAAACCAAAGAGCTAGGATAAGGGAGCTTATGGCACATGGTTGAAGAAAATCCGAGCGGATAACCTAGCATGCCGTTAAACATAAGGGAGATTTATAAGTATCTGTGTAAAATGATTTTGGTAAGCTGCAGTCAGTGTTATTGTCTTATCATGCCAAAAGGGTGCAGACGTTAGACTCAAATCGTGGGCAGTCAAAGAACAGGATAAAAAAATTGCAGGCAAAATCAGACACGGCAACTGACTTAATCATGACATCGATTGCGTTGGTCGACTTGGTAAAAGCAGCCTAAATGAACATCACACACAGACAAATAAAAACAGAGACAGCGATAGAATCCTCACTTGGGGGATACTGTGAATAGGGAGGAGCAGCATACTGACAGGTGGACACCGCCGTTTCGTATGTGGGAGGAGAGAAAGGAGAAGCGACAGGGTGGAACCCGCCAGGCATGGAAGGCTGGGGAATGTAGTACACCTGACTGGAGGCGTCAATCACCGGGTAGATGGCACCCGTTTCTGGATCCGTGTAGCCGATGACATCAGGGATGTCGTCCTCAGGAATGGAAGAGTTGTTGATGGCAATGATGACGTAGGAGATGAGGCAGATGATGCAAGCTGCAAGGTCTACACCCAGTGCCCATGCTACGGTGTGCTTGATTTCCGTACCGACGATGTCCAATGATCTGGTCAGCTGTTTCAGCTTCCTAGCGTCGCTTTGGGTATGATAAATGAACACCGCCGCTCCAGCAAGGGCCAAAGTGCCTACAGTCAGTAAAAGAAGGATGATTATTCAGAAGTAAGTGTTTGTAAGAAACATGATCATACTGGGAAATGTTCTAACATGAAAGTTGTTTTCGTTACTGCCATAGATACTTCTCGCTGTAGCAGTCTTCTTCTTCTTCTTCTGTATTTTTCTAGTCTTCCCAGAGATAGTCGTGCAACAACAAAAGCATACATGTACATTATTCTTTTTCCTTAGTTGACCGTCTACATAGTCTGGTTATATCGAGCGATACACGTGACCATTGTTTGTTCGTTTGCGTGTTTGTTTCTTTGAGTCATTTTAGTCCTTTTCTCCCACTGGGCGAAGCAGCAGGAAAGTTTCAGTCTTTTTCTACTAGTTTTTGTATTTGATGTTTGTTCGTTTGTGATCTTACGTCTACGCTTGACAAAGGCCAATTGGCCGAGAATTTGCGCTTGTCTTGTTTGGTTGTGTTAAATACTCGTTCTGGTTCTTTTTTCGTGTTTTTTTTTTCTGGTTCCAATTTGTTTGTTTGTTTGTTTTCAGTTTTTGCCGGCTGCCATGGTGCTTGGTCGTTAGAGGAGTTGTACATGTAGTCTGCCATTGTCTCCTGTTACTCCACCTGATAGAGACAACGTCGCTGCAAATATGCATTCCGCTGTCTGGTCCTCTTGGCAGCAGGCACAGATAGGTAAAGGCATCAGATTGAACGTAAGGTTTATATGGAAACTGAGTCAGATGCTGGTGCTGAACCTCACCACGACTACTAGCTGCTCTCTTTTTAGATGATGGTCGACGTTGCTTTTTGTCCGCGGCTTAGAAATAGTCTGATGATGTTTCTCTCGTCGTTGTAGCTGACGCTGTTGGCTGGTTGGGCTCCTGGGCTCCTCTTTTCGTTAGTTCATCTACCATCTTATAACGTGGTATCCAACAGTGGGCAGGGTTCCACTGGAAAACAACACTTTCGATTCTTCTGATTTATTAGAAGGCCTTGGTCAGGTAGGGCCTGAAGAACAGATTGGACATCTGAAAGGAAGATCACTTAACAGTATGTTTTAACCCTTTGACTCCCGCACTCACTTCATCGCATCCTGCATCGTCAACTATGCTAGCAAAGACAAAAACTTGGCCCTTTGATTCCCTCACCATATCCACCAGAGTGCGGGAGTCAAAAGGTTAAACCACTTGACAGCATATTTTATCTGTACTCTTATCTATGGAGGCTGCTTACACGAATTCCTCTGTTTCTGCATCAAGAAGAAGAATGCGAAGAAGAAGAATGCGAAGAAGAAGAAGAATGCGAAGAAGAATGCGAAGAAGAAGAAGAATGCGAAGAGAATGCGAAGAAGAATGCGAAGAAGAATGCGAAGAAGAATGCGAAGAAGAAGAATGCGAAGAAGAAGAATGCGAAGAAGAATGCGAAGAAGAAGAATGCGAAGAAGAATGCGAAGAAGAAGAAGAATGCAGAAGAAGAAGAAGAAGAATGCGAAGAAGAAGAAGAATGCGAAGAAGAAGAAGAATCGAAGAAGAATGCGAAGAAGAAATGCGAAGAAGAAAAGAATGCGAAAGAAGAAGAAGAAGAAGAAGAAGAAGAAGAAGAAGAAGAAGAAGAAGATAGAAGAAGAAAGAAGAAGAAGAAGAAGAAGAAGAAGAAGAAGAAGAAGAAGAAGAAGAAGAAGAACAACAACAACAACAACAAGAAGAACAAGAACAAGAACAAAAAGAAACAAGAAGAACAAGAAGATGATGATGAAAAAGAAGAACAACAACAAACAGCAACAACTTCACAACAATTTAACAATACAACAGCAACAACAACGACTTCACAACAAAACAACAACAACAACAACAACAACAACAATAGTGACAACAAGAAATGGACCTGCTTTCTAAGAGTATTAATGTTCCAATTATTTTCTGGCTGGCTGCCCCCCCCCCCCCCCCTCTTTCTGTCTCTCTCTTTCGCTTTCTCTCTCTCCGTCTGCCCTTTTGTTCTTCCTCCCTCTCTCTCTCTCCCTTTATCCTCTTGTCTCTCATTAGTATCCAAAACTCAAACTCTCTATTAATCATGGCCTTTATATTTTCTTAGATCCATTAGTAGAACGATATACAGTTTTGTTTGTAGCTTGCTATACAAGCCTGTTTCTGTGCACACATTTGTGTCAGACATTTATACACGAAACCATTTTTATTATTAATCACCACTTCCCTCTCACTGTTTGTCTGTTTCATTGCTTGCTATCATTTGTTTGTTCTTATCCTTAATTGCATGTTTGTAATGCTGTTATAATAATTCATTCTTATTTCTTGTATCCGCTTTTAATTAATACATCTGATTTTGTTTGTTTGTATGCTTATCTTGCGTGTGCAGAATAGCAAGGACTAGCTGTAAGACAGATTCACTGGGGCCTAATGCTGCTATGCATTAGTAATAATGGCTTTTCTGAGTTTCAATTTCTGTCTCTTTCTCTGTCTCTCTCTCTCTGTCTCTCTCTCACACACACATACACACACACATACATACATCAAGCATGAATGCATACATACATACATACATACATACATACATACATACATGCATACATACATGCATACATACATACACATATACATACATACATAAAATACATATATACATTCACGCATACATACATAATACATACATACATACATACACACATACATACGGACAGGCAGACAGACAGACAGACAAACAGAAAGACAGACACACAGACAGACACACAACATTTCATCACTCACTAGATATCATTCCAGAGACTTCCATCAACCTGGAGTGTTTGGGTCTCTTCATGACACAGTTGATGACAATGCCGTAGACCAGGGTCATCATCAGACCGGCCAGTCCCGCACACTGCAGCCCCTGCACCCAGGTCATCCAGCCTGAAACAGACCACACACACACCATAGTTACCAAGTCACACAGTCACAGTAAGACAAAATGCTGTGGTGGTGATAATGTCTCGCATTGACTATTGCAATTCACTCCTGTCTGGTCTTCCTGCCTCCACCATTCACATCCTACAGCGCATTCAAAACAATGCTGTACGCCTTGTACTCAAAAAGAAAAAAGCTGACCACATATCTCCTCTCCTGGCACAACTTCACTGGCTCCCTGTATCAAAGCGCATACAATACAAACTAGACACCATGTGCTACAAAAGCCTCAATAACGCAGCCCCCGATTACCTGTCAAGCCTACTTGAGATCTATCTTCCCTCACGTACCCTCCGCTCTGCCTCCGATCCTCTGACTTTTCGCTTTCCACGCACTAAGCTCAATACCTATGGTCCACGAGCCTTCTCTGTTTCTGGTCCACTCTCCTGGAACAAACTTCCTCTCTCGGTCCGTCAGCAACCTACTTTTGTCTCCTTCAAGTCCGCTCTCAAAACCCACCTTTTCTCCTCTGCATAAAATCCTAACCTCACTCAACCCCCCCTCCCCCCTCTGCAGCCTGTCTCCGCTCGAAGGGGAATCACATGGTTATAATATATAATTGTATATGCTATGCTCTCTATAATTTTCCATTGCTTTTATTCTTGCTTTTATTGCTTTTATTCTTTCTCCCCATTTATAGCCATGCGTGTGTGTGTGTGTGTGTGTGTGTGTGTGTGTGTGTGTGTGTGTGTGTGTGTGTGTGTGTGTGCGTGCGTGTGTGTGCGTGCGTGCGTGCGTGCGTGCGTGTGTGTCTGCTTCAGCGCTTAGATTTGATTTTATCAAGATTTTGCGCTATATATATATTGTAATTATTATTATTATTATTATAAAAACCCATCATCATCAAGTGCCTTGCCACATGGCGTTGGCGATCATGGCCTTCCATCTGTTTCTATCCCTTGTTGCCGCAAGCACATTTTCCACCCTCTCTGTTTTCAGCCATTCTGCAAGTCCGTCCAATATTTTTTCCCTGGGTCTACCTGGCGCTCTCTTTCCCTCCAGCTTTCCTGTTGTGACCAGATGCTCCAATTCCCCTTTTCTCATAAAATGGCCTATAAAACCCATACTTAAGTCAAATCCTTGACTCGACTAATTGTGTTCTGGAGTTTGATTTTTGTTTTTTCAAGAGGGATTCATAGCACTCAGACAATTACGAATGCGCTCCACCCAAATCTATCAGTAATTTATCCGGCAAACTACTTGATCCTGCGGAAATCATATGTACTGGCAAGATCTTGCAATGGGGAGGCATGGGAGCGAAATGGAACTTATGAAACACTGACACCACCAGATCAGAACGGTTGAAGCATTAACCCTTTGACCCCCTGCACCCTGTCCACCAGCATCCTGCATCGTCAACCATGCTAGCAAAGCAAAAACTTAACCCTTTGACTCCCTCATCCCATCCATCAGCTTCCTGCAGTAAGCTGGTGGATAGGGTGAGGAGTCAAAGGGTCAAGTTTTTGCAGTTGCTGGATAGGGTGCGGGAGTCAAAGGGCAGAAGAGCAGCGAACAATCCAACTTTAATCTTTCAGAATAGGATTAAACTTCAGACAATTAAGTTATATTTTACTCTTTTAAAGGGCTTTTACCATTAAAACCCATTCCGTATTAAGTTTAAGACTATTGGAAAAAGTATAGTCAAGCCATTCTAACGACCTCTCTTTTTAAACAAAAAATATAACTGAAAGTTAATATGTTAGTATTTCTCAAAATCGCTGTGATCTTGAAAAAGCTGGAATTAAAATAAAACTATACGAGCATCGAGGATAAATGGCAGACCATCGAAACAGTGGAAAAAAATCAAAGTATTTTCAGAAACTCTTCAGAAATTGCAGTTCACATACCTTCCTAAAAAAACGTGAGTTTGAGGCAATGCGCCGTTCTAGTCTGTGACCTTGACCTTAGGATCCGGCCTTCGAAGCGTATACTTTTGAGACTTCAAAACTATTCATAGCTTTGAACAAAATTGAGAAAAGATCCATTTATAAAGAGCCGAGAAAATCTCTCTCTCTCTCTCTCTCTCTCTCTCTCTCTCTCTCTCTCTCTGTCACACACACACACACACACACACACACACACACACACACACACACACACACACACTCACAAAAACACACACACGCACGCACACACACACAAACAGACACACAGACACACACACACAAACAGACACACAGACACACACACACACAAACACATACACACACACTCATGCACGCATGCAGGCGCGCGCGCACACACACACACACACACACACACACACACACACACACACACACACACACACACACACACACACACACACAGTGCATCTTACGTTTTCGCTTTGGTCATCAGTTCCATATTTACATATACGACAGTTTCGAACAAAATGATAAAAAATAGACCTGTCACCTATCATTGATTACCATAGCAACAGGAAGTCTCGTGATCGGTAAAGTGATAAGGGCGTGGTCATACGACTGACAGTCACATGATTCCTGCTATGCTTACACAGCTGAAACAGAATCCGATAAGAAGAAGACGAAGACGAAGACGAAGACAAAGCTTAAGTTAAAAACACAACATGTCAATAATCACTCAAGCAAGCATTTCGAGTCGAAGGCTATATCTAATCAAAGAACAATAACGTTCAAAGGAGATGTATAGGGAATCTATATTCTTTCTTTGTGTCTTTCTGTTTCTGTCTATGTGCCTGTGTGTCTGTGTGTGTGCGTGTGTGTCTATGTATCTGTGCGTCTGTCTGTCTGTCTGTCTGTCTCTCCCTGTCTCTCTGTCTTTGTCTCTGTCTCTGTCTCTCATCCTCTCTGTCTCCGTGACATTCACATCAAAAGACTGACAAATTACACCGAGGAGCGGTGAAGGTTATTAATTAAGCAATACCGTAATTTTAACAACCAACAAAAAGCTTCGAAAGTTGAATAGCCTTCTTTCATCCTCCCACTTCACAATTAAAAAAAAATCATATGTGAACAGTGACGAATATTAAACGAAGGGGTATACTCCCATTCCAGTTCAAAGGAAGGTCATTTTCGAAATTCCAGTCTCAGAATTGACATGCTCAGATGAGGTTTATCATTTTTTGGTGCATCCATATGGAACTCACTCCCTAAGAACATCATCAGCACACAATCACCAGCATACAATCACTCCAGTCCAGCCTTCTGGAAAATTTGTCATAGTTTCTCATGTCAAATTAATACCTATCAAGAGATAACATTACACTCAGCTATTCTGAGTATGGTCACATATAATCTAGTTTATTTACGAGTATATGCATATATGAGTCTGTGTGTGCATGTGTATCCATGCTGTCGCTACTGAAATATCACAGAATGCGCAGTACAAACTATTGTAAGTACAATCATGTAATGATGGATATTCTCAATGTTTAATGCAATACTGACAAGACTTTTTTCCAAATTCTATTTTGTTAATTTTGACTCTTAAAATATATTTCCTTGGTTTATTTTTTGTATCCAGAAATCGATTTGGTTACATAAGCGTATTTGATTTATAATTGATTATTTTACCAAAGATTCCTGTTACTAACATACTAAAATATTACCTACATTCTCTCTGTCTCCCCCCCCCCCCCCACCTCTCTCTCTCAGGCTACACCAAACGCTGTTTCTCTTTGATTTCTGTGTATACTACCGGTATGTCTTATATCATTGATTTATTGATGTACCCATTTACAGAACTTCTTGGTTCAAGACATATATAGATTAGCACATGCAAGTTTAAAAAAAGCTGTACGCTTCAACACCAGCAACAACAACAACTAACAAAATAAAACCGAGTAAACCACCATCATCAACATCACATACATCGTCACAACAACACCAACAACCCAAAACAACAACAATAAACTAAACAAAGACTTAAACAGAAATGAAAACTCAGTAGCAACAAGAATATTGCAATAATTGTTACTGTTGTTATCATTGTCAGTGTTAGTTTATCTATTGCTTGGCTTTAGTGCGTCTATGGTGGCAGAGGGCATTGAAGGCCGGCTGGATTGAGAGTCTTGACATGAATATACGTGTGCTTGGTTGCATTTGTGAGTGCGTGTGGAAGGAAGGAAGGAAGAAAGGAATCTTTTATTTAATGTCTGTTCACAATAGCGATTTTAGAACACCCCCAACCCCCATCCACCCCCCCCCCCCCAAAATCCAACAACAACAACAACAACAACAAAACAAAAACAAAAACGAAACAACAACAAACAAACAAAATGAAAAAACAACAACACACACACACACACACACACACACACACACACACACACACACACACACACACACACACACACACACACACACACACACACACACTCCAACAAACAAACAAAAAAAACAAAACAAATTAAAAAAAGGGGTGGTGGTGAAGAGGGGGGGGGGTGGAGGAAAGAAGGGGAACAATTGCGTGTGGCTTCCCTCCCTCTTCCCAATCCCTCACCGTCACCCGTCTCCCCCCCCCCCTCCCCTTTTCACCCAGGTGGTCAGAATGCCGTGCTGATGACGCAGGCATCGCGGGTTCGATCCCCGGGCAGGCCAGATTTTTTTATTTCGAGTGTCCTGTCGGCTCGTTTGGTTAGAACGCCATGCTCGTGGGGATCAGTTTTTTGTTTTTCTGGTCCTGTTAGATAATTTTATTTTCAAATCTTTCTAGATTCAAGTTTGGACAATAATTCATACAATATAAACTGCTTTATTTTAGAACACAGTTAAATAGATATCAAACATGAAAATTCAAATATACAGATAGATGTGTATGTTCATTTATGATCAACACACACACACACACACGCACACACACCCCCATACACGCACACCTACGAAACACACACACACGGGCGCGAGTACGTGCATACACACACATATATACAGATTGCACAAAGACGTACAATCATATGCACACGCACTTTCAAACTGACATTTGAATATTTTGATAAGACACGAACAATAAAGTAAAGCGCAAAGGCACGGGTGTATCAAACCTGTCTTAAGGAAACCCCCCCCCCCAAAAAAAAAACAACAACAACAAAAAAACCCGCACACACTCCTTAGAAAAACAAAAGAAAACAAGAACAACAACCCCCCCCCAACAACAAATAATCCCATTGTTCGTTTGCGGTGATGTTATATTTGTTTAACGTTTTAATTGTTATACCTGTAATACTGCACTATGTCAAGTCATAGTCTGCACTATTTGATCAGTTGGTTAGAGTGCCACGCTTGATATCGCAGAGGTCATGGGTTCGAAGCCCGGGCGGTCGACATTTTTGAAGATGTCCCTGTAGCTCTCTTGGTTAGAGCATAATGTTGATAATACATGGGGTTGTGGGTTTGCCCCTGGGTGAGAGAAAGTTCTTTCATTTATTTGTTTTTCTTTTTTGTCAGCCAGGGCTTTGAGTTTATGCACGAGCTTATGGCTTATGTCATGAGCATTTTGAATTGCGTCTTTTTCCATCCTATAATAGACATTCACTTGTCATTGCCCATTATGATACCTACCCCTTTTTCATGTGTGGTCCCGCCAGCGGCGGCTTTGGTGCATAATAATAATAATATAATAATTACAATATTTATATAGCGCAAAATCTTGATAAAATCAAATCTAAGCGCTGAAGCAGACACACACGCAGGCACGCACGCCCGCACACACACGCACGCACACACACAGACACACACACACACACACACACACACACACACACACACCCACACACACGCATGGCTATAAATGGGAGAAAGAATAAAAGCAATAAAAGCAAGAATAAAAGCAATGGAAAATTATAGAGAGCATAGCATACAATTTATATTATAACCATGTGATTCCTCCGAGCGGAGACAGGCTGCAGAGGGGAGGGTTGAGTGAGGTTAGGATTTTATGCAGGAGAGAAAAGGTGAGTTTTGAGAGCGGACTTGAAGGAGACAAAAGTAGGTTGCTGACGGACTGAGAGAGGAAGTTTGTTCCAGGAGAGTGGACCAGAAACAGAGAAGGCTCGTGGACCATAGGTATTGAGCTTAGTGCGTGGAAAGCGAAGAGTCAGAGGATCAGAGGCAGAGCGGAGGGTACGTGAGGGAACATAGATCTCAAGTAGGCTTGACAGGTAATCGGGGGCTGCGTTATTGAGGCTTTTGTAGCACATGGTGTCTAGTTTGTACTGTATGCGCTTTGATACAGGGAGCCAGTGAAGTTGTGCCAGGAGAGGAGATATGTGGTCAGCTTTTTTCTTTTTGAGTACAAGGCGTGCAGCATTGTTTTGAATGCGCTGTAGGATGTGAATGGTGGAGGCAGGAAGACCAGACAGGAGTGAATTGCAATAGTCAATGCGAGACATTATGAAGGAGAGAACGAGTTTTGCAGTTGTTTCCACAGAGAGATACTTCCTGATCAGCTTTATACGATGGAGATGATAGTAGCAGGATCTGGCAGTTTGAGAAACAAAGTTGTTCATGGAGAGGGTAGAGTCAATGCAGACACCAAGGTTTTTAGCTGAATCAGAAATTGGGACTGATGTGTTACATAATGGGAGAGAAAGAGGAGGCAGCTGAGAAAGTTTCTGACGGGTGCCAATGAGGATAGCTTCTGTTTTGTCGTCATTAAGCTGAAGTCTATTGTGTGTCATCCAGTTCTTAATGTCCGAGTAACACTCAGTGGTGCGAGTCAACAGGCGCTGTATATTATCAGATGAGTCACTGTCTTGAAGTTGGGTGTCATCAGCATAGAAGTGGTGTTTTATAGAATGGGAGTTGGTGATGGTGGACAGGGGGGAGGTGTAAAGAGTGAAAAGAACAGGGCCAAGGACAGATCCTTGTGGAACACCACAGGTCAGGTATGCAGGTTGAGAGTAAGTGCCATTGATGAGAACGGTTTGTTTTCTGTTTGATAGGTATGAAGTGAACCAAGACAGAGCAATGTCAGAGATGCCAAAAGTATGATGAAGTCTAGAAAGGAGAATACCATGATCAATGGTATCAAAGGCTGCAGACAGATCAAGGAGTGTGAGGAGAGAGACTTTGCCAGTATCAGTTGCAAGGAGGAGATTGTTGAGAATGTGTAGTAGGGCAGTTTCAGTGCTATGGCACTGGCGGTAGGCTGACTGAAAGGATTGAGGAGATTGTTGGCAGACAGGTGAGAGTTCAGCTGGTTGAGGACGACTTTTTCAAGGAGTTTTGATAAGAAAGAGAGATTAGAGATAGGCCGGTAATTTTTCAGTTCATTTGGATCTAAATTGTGTTTCTTGAGGAGAGGGTGAACAATAGCAGACTTGAAAGAATCTGGGACAGTTCCAGTTTGAAGAGAAGTGTTGATGATGTCAGTGATGAATGGGAGGAGAGTAGGGAGACAGTCGGCGTAGACAGAACCTGGAAGAGGATCCAGTTCGCATATGACATTTATACTGATTGCAGATACGTTTTCTTGAGAAAAATTGAAACAGAAACTGGAACTGAACGATGGAAAGTACAATCTGTGTGTCTCTGTAGAGGAGACACTTGTATGCCAACCACACTCGGTGATAACAGTTAGCATAGATTAGTTGAGCGCATAAGGACTTTTCCGAGTATGAAGAAATATGGACATAAACGCAAAATGAAAAACTGATAAAAAAAAAAAACCACACACACACACACACACACACACACACACAGACACACACACACACACACACACACACACACACACTCACACACACACACACACACACACACACACACACACACACACACACACACACACACACACACACACAAATCATTTCCAGAAAATTACATCAGATCAAACGTTGTTAGTTAGAATTTCAGAATCATTAGTTCACAGTCCTGTTAATGCATTACTTTAACTTTATTCGGTTTGTATTTTAGTGTTACAATTTCCCTTCACGTTGTTGAAGTTAATTGTTAGTGTTAAGTTCTCGTTCCATTTTATTGTTCCCCCACCTGCTAATGTCTTTTTCCTCTGTCTTCCCTCTGCCCAAATCCAACCCGTCCAACTATCGTTCTACATTTTATTTTGTTCACTTTTTTTTAAATTTCCCCCCCCCCTCCCCCGTCTAATATCATTTATAGTGAAAAGACGTTAAATTAAAGAACGAACAGAGAGAGAGAGAGAGAGAGAGAGAGAGAGAGAGAGAGAGAGAGAGAGAGAGAGAGAGAGAGAGAGAGAGAGAGAGAGTCTAAGTATACAATCCCTTATGTATAGATGGAAACGTGATGCATTCAAAACAAAATACACCAAGAACAAAGTGTGTCTGAGTGGAAAGAAGATAACATATAGTCATATTCTTTCTTGCGTTAGGGTAAAACGACATATTCCTACACTATCTACGAAGACAATTTCTGACATATTTGCCTCATCATCATTGATACATTAATTTTTTTGTCACTGTCAAAACGTCCTATAGCGAATTATCTTTAAAATGTTATTTCACTTGTTCATTGTTATGGTTAGTCAATTCTTATTTTTATTCATTTTGTTTTATTTGTTTATTCATTTTTGTTATTTTGTTTCAAGCATTAATTATGGTAACGTTAATTGTTAATTTTTTCGTCCCCTCCTCGGAAGTTATTTTCTGGATCAGCTATTCTCAAGATCAACATTGACTATTTTCAAATATCCTCTTCACTCCCCCTCTATCCACCCTCCCTTTTTTTTTCTTTTTGTCTAAAATCACTTTAGTGAATAGACATTAAATCAAAGACCACCACACACACACACACACATTCACACACAAACACACACACTCAAGAACACATGCACATGATTCATATTGCTCCTTTCCATGCTAGCCATTTCAACTGCATAGGCTCCTTCCCGCTTCTTTCACTGCTGTAGGTTCTCGCTCATCCTGTCATCTACTGAAATAAACACATATGACACAACTTGTTCCCGAAGACTTACCGGCTCCCATGGTGCCTTTAGGGGTGTCACCGCATATCCTGAATAACAGCACCTGCACGCAGTTCTGCCACAGACCGCCATGGATGTAGACATGTGCTGTTGTCAGTTTGTACCAGTAGGGAGAGGAGAAGCCCGAGAGAAACAGCACCACACTGAACAACATCAGCACAAAACCAAGTTTATAGCCAAATGGCCTTCGTGAATATACGGTGACCCCCATGGCTTCTCTCTCACTCTCTTACCCAACTGTAGTCCTGCAAAGAACACGGTGAAACTGAAAACAATCTTGTTGTTTGTATCAGGATTGCTGGTTGTTCACACACACACACACACACACACCACACACACACACACACACACACATACATACATACATACATACACACACATACATACAAACATATACGTATATATAGCCTACATATTCATGCACACACATATACGTATTGGGGTATGTATGTATGAATGTATGTATGTATGTATGTATGTATGTGTGTATGTATATATGTATGTGTGTATGTATGTATATGTATGTATGTACACACACATACACAAACATACATACATACATATATATATATATATATATATATATATATATATATATATATATTATTATATGTATATTATATATATATTCACACAAAATAAGTCATGTCTTGTTCCGGGTATGTCTGTTTGAGAAGATAAAACAAGAACGAAGCTTCTATAAAGCTGCCTTTATCAAGCCGTAGGCTTAATTTTCAGCTAGACTTTTACACTGAATTATAAAAAAGTCACGGAAACAAAAGAACAGCAGAAAATTGGAAGACCGAAATACAAATGTTAGTGCATTACAAAGGCAGTTTACTGTACATTTGTAATATACTGTACATTTGTAATATCATCAAATATAATTCCTTCAATTTGTTGAATTTGAATTCCAGATTTTGAAATGTTAAATTTCACTGTGACCGAGATAAATGAAAAAAAACAAACAAACAAACAACAACAACAACAAAACAACAAAAAACAAACAAACAAACAAGGAAAAAAAAACGAAACAAAGAGATGCATTCTATCTTTGACCGAATTTAAAGAAACCAAACAACTAACTCTGCAGTACGTTGTACTCTTTTGATGCCAACGCCTTTCTTCAACACTTATGGTAAAGTCAATCACACAATCCTTCGTGATAAGAATGACATTGACTGTCTTTCGTGTTCGTGCGTAGTGTTGATGAACTATAAATTCAAAACCAAAACAGCACTCAACTTCACACGCAGGACACTGTTCATAACAATGTTGATAACACAGCAGGTAGATTTGCTAACAATCCACTTTGATCACAAGACCGTTTTAGATGTTTACACAGTGACGTGTGTATCACGTGCCTCGCCTCCCACACTTCCACACCACACCCCTCTCCTCAGTTGTAGCATTGTATATATAACATATACACGCATGCATGTGCGTGTGCGTGCCGGCCCACACACACACACACACACACACGCATGCATGCACGCACGCACGCACACACACACAAACACACATACATTACCGAGTAATTCAGCGTTTCATGCTCATAATTGATTGTATGTCTCAATGCTGAATCTCTGCGTTGACTACTTATGAATAATTAACTACGTAAGTGAGAGTTTAGTGATCATGAATAATAAAATCAATTATTACCAGTTTGTTAGGAAGCAAATCCTGCCAGCCAACTGCAGACATTCCCTTCTGTCTCGCATACAAATCAATAATGAAGTATTAAGGTGAAGCATTCAACATGACTACATTCCCTGTGCACAAAGACAGCCTGCTGTTCAAAGCCAGTCATCGCACTGGAAAGATTCCATATGCGCTCCACCCAAATCTGCCAGCATTTATCTGGCTGGAAGACTCCTTGAGTCTGCTCGAAACCTTATATGCTGGCAAAGTCTTCAAATTAGGAGAGGAACGAGACCTGTGAAACACTAACACCACCAGAATGATTGGAGAGCATTAATCAAGGTGGACATCCAACAAGCCCGCCAATTTTTGTGTTGCGGGATGGGCTTGAACTCGATACGTGAAATTTTTAGTCCAAAGCTCTATCAAAAGAGCGAGCAAGCCTGTCAAAGAAGTGTGGCCTGCCTGGGAATCAGTCTACTGCGTTACCAACATGGTACTCTAACCAAACCAGCAAACGGTGAGAAAAATCGACACGAAAGCAATGTTCCAGAGGGATATTCGAATGAATGAATGAAACGAATCATAAATCAAAATATTCCCACCCCCTCAATCAAAAACTAAAATTAAAACTAAACTGAAAGTAAAGGGTCAACTGCAAAAACTGAACCTTTCCATTACCTCACCCTACCCACCAGATTCCTGCAGGAAGCTGGTGGATAGAGTGAGGGAATCAAAGGGTTCAGTTTTGCTTCGCTAGCTTGAAGATCATTCATAAGGAAGATTAGGAAAAGACAGGTAACATTCATAGGCAATTTATGAGGAAAGGGGACTTGGAGCACCTGGTCACAACGGGAAAGCTGGAGGGAAAGAGAGCAGCACCATGTAGACCCAGGGAGAAGATATTGGACGGACTTGCAGGGTGGCTGAACACAAAGAGGGTGTAAGAGGTGCTTGAGGCAACATGAGACAGAAACAGATAGAAGGCCATGATCGCCAATGCCATGTGGCAAGGCACCTGATAATGATGATGATAGCTTGGTTGGCAATGCAGGATGCTGGTGGACAGAGTGTAGGAATCAAAGGATTAAACACCGAACAATAGTGACCTCAATTAGTGAGTTGACAACATTTTTTTTCTAGACATTATTGATTGTTCATATCATCAAGGTTGTTTTTGTTGTTGTTGTTTTCTTTGCTTTTTTGATGTTGTTTAGCGTCGAATAAATGTGTATGATATTTGCCTGAAGATGTACTACTGTCATCCTCGTTTATTTTTTAAAATCATTTCCAGCAAAATATTTCGAAAATATGTTTAAACCTCCCAGGCAGAAAACAGGACATCTTCACTTAAATTTTCTTTCTTTTTTCTTGTATCTTCTGTCATTGAGAAAAAAATAACATCGACATTTTAATAGAATACCACACTCTCGAGTGACTCATAGGTCTGGCCCCCCTGACGTGCAGCAAGCAGGCCCACCGGCCATGCCTTGGTACCCGCAAAACCAAACCCCAGCTATGGGTAAATAGCACTATTGCCGTGTGGGTGTCTTGGGAGAGACCAAGGCTAGGTGAGTAAACCCTGACAGAAAATCCCCCCCCCCCTCCACTGCCTTGTGGGTAGTCGTGGGAAGGACAAAGGTTAGCGGACAGTCCGTACAAAAACCGATGGAAGGCAACGGAAAACCACCATCGTATCTTTCCTTGTAAATCATGGCCAGCAGAAAGAAAAATAACCTACAGCAGCACTGAGAGTAGAAAATGATATCAGCTCTTTCTAAAAATCAAAAGAGGGGCTAGGCAGGGGGTCTCCTTCACCAGATCTATTTCCATTTTACAGTGATATCATCATGAGAAACCTAGAAGAATGTCCCGGGATAAAGATTGCTGGAAATCTGATAAACAAGCTTGATGGGGCAGATGACATCGTTCTAACTGCAGAAAATTAAAAAGACTTACAAAGTCTTGTAAATAAATAGCAAGCAGAAATAAAGGGTCAGACAGAACAGCAGGGAAGTCTCAGTCTTCCTCTCCTAATTTTTGAATCTGGTGTTTGTGATCTTACGCTTGACAAAGGCCAGTTGGCCAACAATTTACGCCTGTCTTGTCTTGTATTAAATACGCGTTCTTATTCTTTTTTCGTGATTTTTCTGGTTCCTGTTTGCTTGAGCGCAGGCAGACACACTTTGTTTTGAACAAGTTGGTAAGTTTAAAATCTGGGAACAGTCACCTTACCAGACAGCAGAGGCAAATTAGAAATACCCAGCAGATTGGCCAAGCTGAAACAGCATTCAAGAAAATGAAAGTCTTCTTACCAACAAACGCCTACCAATTAACACCAGGTAGAGAGTTCTTCAGTGTTATGTAGAACCAATACTATTATTGTATGGATGCGAAGCGTGGACTGACAACACGCAAAGATGAAACCTGTCCCTGAGCGCAGTCGCAGAGGCCACAACCAGCAGTTCCAGCGCATCACCTTCCAGGGCGCCAACAGATACAGACACTTCTCGTTCCTGCCACGTACCATCAGGGAATGGGACCAGCTCCCACAGTCCATCGTGGATGCAGAGACTATAGCCACATTCAGGATCAGAGTAAACCACCACCTGAAGGACACTGCGCTGGATGCGCTCGCAAGGGGCCTCCAGCAGACACGACAATGATCTATAGGCAGATGGAGGGAAGGGAGGGAAGGGAAGGGCGGGGATGGTACACTGAAATCATTAAGCTCGGCCTGGCTCAACTGGGTTACTCTGGGACATCAACCAAAACTAAGTTAAGAAGAGAGATGAAAAATAGTGGATCATGTGTGTGAGGGGACTGCTTTTGGACCAAATGATGGTCTTGGTGGCAGCAAGACTGGCTATGTGTGTGGATGGGTCTTGTGAGAGGAGACTCGGAGACTGTCTGGTGTGCCCTGGTGGCAGCAGGGCTGGCAATGGTTGTTTTTTTTAATTTTTTTTTTTTTTAAAGCGCTGATCGGTAGACCCCCCTTTCAAAAGCGGCAGGAGAATCAGTGTGTTGATTGTGGTCGCTCTACGGAAGAAGAAGAAGAAGAAGAAGAAGAAGTCCGAGCAAGAATGAGACAGCTGAAATGTGGTTTCCATGAAGAATGTTAAGAGTTCCATGGACAACAAAGAAAACAAACGAGACAGTCTTGAAAGAGGCAACCACAAAAAGAACATTAATGAAGAAGAACAGGAAAAGACAAACAACATTTATAGGAATTTGATGAAGCAAGAGAAATTTGAGCACTGAGTCACAACAGGAAAGCTGGAGGGAAAAAAGCACCAGATAGACCTGGGGAGAAAATATTGGATGGATTTGCTCAGTGGATGAAGACAGAAAGCGTGGGAGATGTACTTGCAGCGACAAAAGATAGATTCGTATGGAGGGCCATGATTGCCAACGCCATGCAGCAGGGCACATGACGATGATGACAATGACCACACACACACACACATACAGAGAGAGAGAGAGAGAGAGAGAGAGAGAGAGAGAGAGAGAGAGAGAGAGAGAGAGAGAGAGAGGAGAGAGAGAGAGAGAGAGAGAGAGAGAGAGAGAGAGAGATAAAGCCTAATTGTTCTAAAGCTTTTAATCCTTCTCTCTTTTTCGTTTGTTTGATTTTTCAATTTCAATTGAATATTACACAATGCCTTTTTTAACTTCAAAACATAACCCACCTCATAATTTTCTTTTAACTTGATTTCTAAAAGCAGCATATATGTGAACAGACATTACAATAATGAATGAACACGTACATGTGTCACATTTATACATTACACACCAACCCCACTACACACACAAACACAGAATACAGACACTTCTCGTTCTTGCCACGTACCATCAGGAATGGGACCAGCACACTGACACAAACCACCACACACACACACACACACACATACACACGTTGCCCCAAATCAGTTTAACAGTATTAAGGTGCATGAAGTATCACATAGATAAAATCCTTGACAAGGACATATAGCAATAAATATTCTTTTATTATAGATTTAAAAAGTGAAAAGAGCATACCTAGTTCCATTTAGTCAAAACATTACCTGAAACATGCATGAAATATACAGAAACACATTTTCTTAGTAAACACAACTTACACCAAGTTTATGGCATCATGGTTTTATTACAAATCACTGATAACATAAATATTAGCTTGTTACAATATAATCAGAAAACTAACATCCACTTGAATGAACACACTAACATGTATGTTGAATAAAAACATTACATTAAGTTAGACATATCAATCATTCATAGAGTTACAATCAATAAAGTTACAATCAATAAAGAAGTCATGATAAAAATAACAGTGATAGTAGTACTAGTAGTAGTAATAATATCAAAGGTACCATACACTGTGAATTTGTGTGTTTGAGTCGGGGAGGTATGCTACTTTGAAATCATAGTCCTTTGTTACTCATTTTGAATGTTTGTGCAAATAAGCAATCAAAACATTGTACAATTATTCACATAAAGCACCAGATCATTCTTTCATCAATATGCATATTGTACATGTGCATGTATGTATATCTGTACATATTATATATCAGATCACACATAATTTAATGTTTTCTACACTTAATTGATATCAATGAAATTACAAAATGCATCAAATATAAAAGAAAAAAGAAATTCCATTAATAAAATAAACTGTGTGATGTTCTGTTGTTCACCATATATTTGTTACACATCAATGGTAGGCAGCCACCTCTTTGGCGTTAGTATGTGATGTAACCCTTAGGCGAATGATAAGCTGTGGGATTACTGGGTCTAAGTAAAGCTGAGGGGTTTTACTATCAGCAGATAAGAGTCATTGAATATTTTGATAACTTGGAACTCATTTTTATAGCCTTCGCTGGAAATGGCCAGTGGTCACGTTTCGGGGATAAGCTGGGGGATTACTGGGTCTAAGTAAAAAAATTCATTTTAGCAGCCCTCGCTGGAAATGCCCAGTGGTAACGTTTCATTTTGATAGCCTGCCTCAAGGCGGCTGAAGACGAGGGCAGAGGGTCTAAGCAAAACTGATAAGGGTCATCAAATATCCTGATAACTTTGAATTCATTTTGATAGCCTTCACTGGAAATGGCCAGTGGTCACGTTTCATTTTTTATAGCCTGCCTCGGAACCAGCATAAAAGGAGCTGAAGACGGAGGGCAGGGGAGAGCCAGGCAAGAGAGAGAGAGAGAGGAAGAGGGAAGAGCCAGGCAAGAGAGAGAGGAATGGAGGAGCCAGGCAGAGGAGGAGCCAGGCAGAGACAGAGGCAGAGAGAGACAGAGACAGGACTCCACAACACAACGCGAATTCTCTCTGTGCTCTTACTCTCTGGCAAATAGCGCTGGGGAGTCGTTCTTTGGCGAATAGCGCTGGGGAACAGTTAGCCTTTCATATGTGTTTTTAATGTATTGAAATTGTAAAGGAAATAAAGTTCTACCACACGCTGTTTTGAGCATGCTTTGAAAAAATACGGTGGTAGACAAAAAGGAAATCAACTCAGTATTCACTGTATTGTCTATTGAGAGACTGTAGTGCAACATATTAAACGCTGCTTGATGTGTCATTAATGTCTGTGAATTTCTTATCAATGTTCCTGTTAATTCTGTGCCTACGAAAATATTGCTTCATAATGGCAAACAAAATGGTTTTCTTTTTCTTGTTAAATGCCTGTCACTCCATGCTTTCGTTTTTTATGACCTGAGAGATTGCTTTCACGATAAAACCTTGCACCACAAACATCACAAGCAAAGACAGTGCGTCCACCTGCAGACTGTTCAGTATGCTTGATCTTTTTGTGAGCACCTAAATTGCATGCTTCAGAGAACTTTGCATCACAAATATCACACACAAAGGTCTTGCTCTCAGAGGTGGCTGATGTAGAATGTTTCTTCTTTTTATGGATGCCCAAGTTGCAGGCAAGGGAGAAAGAGGCACCACAGACATCACATGTAAAATGTTTCTCTCTCCTCTGCGAATCCCCATCTCATGCTTTAACTTTTTGTGAGCACCCAGGTTTGCAGATTCCCGAAATTTCTGGTCACACTGGTCACAAGAAAAAGGCTTCTCCCCATCATGAACTTTTCTATGCATGACTAGCAACTCTGGGCGAGAGAAGGCTTTGTGGCAGATCTCACACTGATTGTCCCGTTCAAGTGAGTGCTGCTTGGCATGGGACTTAAGGCCATTAGACTGTGCAAAACCTGTTCCACAAAACTCACATACAAAGGGCTTTTCCCCAGTGTGAAGGCGCACATGTTCACGCAGATGATTCTTCATCTTGAAAGCCTTGCCACAATGTGGACATATGTGGGGGCGTTGCTCAATGTGTACTCTTTTATGTCGATTGAAAGATGATTTGTTTGGAAAGGCTTTATCACATCCATTAACATTACACCTAAATACATGATACACTGAATGACTGCGTTTGTGTATAGCTAGACTCATTTTTGTAGAAAATGTCAGACTGCAAATGGAACATGTGTACATTCTCCTATTAGGATGCTCTTGATGGCAGTGTTGTTTGAGGACTTCCAGATCTAAGAATGTTTTGCCACATGACTTGCATTTATGTTGTTTACTTCCTTTTGGACTTAGACGGCTGTGCTTTAAGCATCCTTCATATCATTTGTATCTGCACTGGAGAAAACATATTCTTTTTTAAATGAAAGTTTAGATGTCATATTTTCATTATCGCCAACTTCCACACAATTATCTTCAAGTTCATCCGCTCCATCATCAAGTGATTTCCCTTGCACACTGCTGCACATATTAAGTTCTTGGGGCTGTTCAGAATGTGTATGCACATGAATCAGACAGTCAGAGGCATGTAGAAATGCTTGGTGACAAATGATGCACGTGAATTTCCTCTGAGCAGGGCGGTCATCTTTTGCCAGCACTCCACCAGCCAGGATTTGTGCCCTCTGCAATATTCAAAACAAATGCGTACCATATGATAGTGCTGTGACCTGTGAAATTAATCATGCAGGCATCGTGTACATATATGTGTGTGTATGTGTGTGTATATGTGTTTGTATATATATATAGATATACCTGCATACATATGTGTGTGTGTGTGTGTGTGTGTGTGTGTGTGTGTGTGTGTGTGTGTGTGTGTGTGTGTGTGTGTGTGTGTGTGTGTGTGTGTGTGTGTGTGTGTGTGTGTCCATGTATGAATCTGCATAATAATATTTTCTCCCTCTCCATAAAGAGTTTCTGAATCAGTTTAAACCTTATTTTCCCATCTTTTCCCATCTAGCAATTCTATTATCAACACTTGCAAAATCAAAGCTTCCCCCATCCCCAACATTTCTGTGTACAGTGGGCACTAAGTGTACTTAAAAATAATTCACAGCAACAAAGATCATGTCACTGGTATAATCATATACAGAGATTTTCTGAATAGATTTACAATAAATACTCAAATACTGAATATACAAAAGAAAAAAGGCAACAAAAACTACCAACATGGTGCTGTATCATGGCAACATGCTCCCCTCCCAGTTTCCCACTGACAATATGTTGGGGGACATTTTCACTTTAAAGGCAGCCACTTTAACCATGGGGTCTACTACTCATTCATTCATGTTGTCTTAAACATTGCTGACCAAAGAGAGTCAAATCAGAGCTATCTCCATGTTACAACCCAAAGTCAAATTCAGGTTTGTGTGTATTCATAGCATTTTTTTTTTCTTTCTTTTTTGCTGTTGGACACAGTAGATTTACCACATGAAATTCACGCTGCTCTCCATGGGAAATGTGTATAGCTATATTGAACAGTCACTCATTTCTTTCCTTTTCTTCTGTATGTGTGTATTTCTATTTCCCTATGACAGTGGACTTTTCCATGAAATTTTGCCAGGGACAACTCCTCTGTCGCTGTGGAAACTTTAATGTATGCTGAGTGACTACTACCTATAGGACCAGAGTTTACCATCTCATCCAAAAGATTAGCACCAAGACCTCCGTTTAGGATCTACTGGAGGGGGTAGGGGGTGGGGAATCGCTGCACAAGCCATGCTTCAAACCTGGGCTTCTCCTGTCCTAGGCATATGGTTTAATCATTATGCCACCATTTCACATAAATCAAGATTAAAATCAAGTCTAAAATCTTTCAATTCCAAATCAAGCAGTATGTCAAGACTATCACCACATTAAATCATACTAGTCAATGTTTAAATACATGCTGAAAACAATCAAAGCCAAGCCAGATCAATGCCCAAATAAAACAAAATGCTTTCCACAGTGTAATCAGATAAAGTGAAAGATATTCACTTCTCACAGATTTATAAAAATCAGACACAGTGGTAACCCGCCCAGGAATTACAAGTACCTAAATTTTTGGCATAACAAGATGCCGCAGCACACAGGGCACACCCTCCAGTTGTAAAAACTGCAATTAAGTCATGGAAAAACCGTACAGGACTGATAAGACACACCATGAAAAATGGTTGTAAGGAAAAGTGAAAAAATCTGACATCTATAAAAAACTGAAAGTGTCTGTTATGGTCAAAAGAAAGAACACTTGTTCTAATTAACATAGATTTACAATGAAAAGGTGAAGAAAGCAGCACAAACATGAAGGTTAAACATATCTATAAATAACTAATTTTTACAATGAAAAGGTGAAGAAAGCAGCACAAACATGAAGGTAACATACTGTCAAAAATGCAAAACATAAGTAACATACTGTTAATGCACAGGTTGAAAGTCAATCTCATAGCAGAAAAACATGAGAAGTCACACACCTCTGTGTCAAACTTGAAAATCATGATGGCTTCATCTGACAACATGTGCTATGACCATGGCAGTGCCATACCCAGTCAAAATCAGATGAATTCACTTCTTTTCCATCATTTGTAAAGATCTCAGCTTTGCAAAATGGTTTGATCACACTTTGATCAGCACTTGGTCATATGCTTGGATGATCCATGAGCTTACTTGGGCAGACTTGCACACCTAGGTCAGCCAGTTTGGAGAACAAAGTTAGTGCAAACAGACTCTGAAGGAGTGACTGACAGAAATGTCATGGGGTTGCAAGAACATTTTGTTCTTCCAGGAATGACAGCAGGAACTGCATTCATGGACTTGATTGCTTGCTTAATGGACTTACAAAGATGAGCATACATATTGTCAAAAACAAGCAGTGACTTCAAATGATGAAAGAATCCACCTGGTCGTCAAGCAAAATACTCTGCCAGCCAACTTTTCATCATGGATTCGTCCATCCATCCTTTCAGATTAAATTATACACTTTGATTGATTTGCGGAAGGCAAATGGTTGGAAAACATAATTTGTTCATAGAAAAGGCACAAACAGCTCATAAGAAGCAGGGGTCAATGTTGGGGAAAAAGATTTGCCTTGTAGGTAAAAAATCATCATATTTTCAGGGAGTTTGTGATTCAGCATTATGTGAGATGAAGAAACATATTGTCCTGAGAGAAAGTAAACATACAAGTTTTTATTTATGCTAATGTACATCTATGTCACTACTAAGTTTGGATGAGTCAGCTTATATTTGAAAAAGGTTAAAAACGAATAAAAGAAAGAGTCACTGAACTCCACATATCACACACTCAATTTTGTGTATGTGAAATAATGTTCAGATCAAAATGGGGCTGCCCTTAACAAGTCATATTTGTAGTCCTAACCTTGAACTAAACATGTGCATAAATGGTAACACCACAAACAAAAAAATGTGCATGGCAATTAAATGTCATGCTAAGTGAAAATGTAGACATACCTCCTTGTTGAAATCCTTAGTGATGGTAAGACACATTCGTTTGTCCCACTGGGTCTCTGTTAGCAGCAGATCTCCATCTACATTTATGGTCTTCATCATGTCTACATGCACTGTCTCTTCAGTTTCCATTCGGTTTGACTGACACTTTCCTGCCTGGTGTCTGTCTGCTGTTATGATGTTCAGCAACTGGAATGATCTTTTCCATCTGTCTGCTTTTCCCTTCAAAAAGAAAAAGAAAAAAAAAAAAAGGAAAAATCAATCATACATGTAGCTTTTACTCTGAGATGTAGAAAATCATTTCAACTCAAGCAAAAGGTTGACAATATTGATGATGACGATATTAATCATGACGCTATGGAGTTCCATCTAGGACTGAGACTACATGACATGGATATACTCTACCTTAAGTATTATCCTGGCAATTAAATGTTCTTTACCCTTACTATCATTTATATTTCCTGGATTCAAAAAGTCCAACTGAATGTACCCTACCCTTACTATCATTTATGTATCCTGGCGTCAAAAAGTCCAAGTGACACAGACATCTGTGGTATGGTCAGATGATTTGAGCAACACACTTTATGAAGCATCCATGAAATGAATGAAACTCGATGTGTGGTCCCAGTCTTTCCATTAAGCCCACAGCACACTCAGCTCCGGATAGGTGCAGGCTGGAGCCAAAAATCCCACAATGATTTTTGAAGGGACTGTTCGGAATTCAAACCTACAACCTTCCAGTTGGAAGTCTGGTTTAGTAGATAACTTAACTTGGGCAATAAGTTTAAACTTTTATAATGTATGCACTTAATCCATATTCTGCTTGAACCATAATATTCACTAGGAAACTGACAAATCATCCTACAAAGATGCATTTCTCAAAAGGAAGACAAAAAAAAAGCCTTTTGGTCTTAATATAAAAAAAACAAAAACCAACCAACTCAACAAGAAACACAAACTTTTTGTTGTTGGTCACTTGGTGGTTAAATCAACAGTTAAACACAGTGTTACGTATTTCATAACTTGAGGGGAAAAAAACCCCAATCAGACACCAACACCATTCCCAAAGAAATAGTTACTATTACAGTATTACTTAGTAGACCTACTTTGTTTTCAAATAATGAATTTCTTGGTCCCCAATACTGCACTAGCATTAGTGGTACTGATCCAATGCCACTCATTCCAGCTCCACAACAAACCATCAACAAGAAGTTTATTCTGTCAAAGGACGCTGAAAGAAGCTAGAGAATTACTCAGTATTAATCAAATTAAATGACATGCTAGAGATTGCAATTATAATATAGGACCAAAAACAAACACACAAACTAGAATTAGAAATGATGAAAATTGGACTGTGTAGGGAAAGAATTAACTAATCATTAAGACTGATAAATCTCTTGTCCTCTCAAAAGCAAAACAAAAACCAGTAAACACTGGCACACCTCTCACATACTGATACTTGCGCGCACACAGCGACATGGTGATAATGATGATGTTAAAGATCACACATATTCACACACACTGTCACTGCTGAGTCTAGAGTTTTGAGTTTGTTCAATAGGGGTTCATAACTGTAGGGCAATTTCATACATGCTCACCCCATTATCATGATTGTGGCAGACGCTGGTCGTTAACAGTACCCTCGATATTCTCTGTCCTATCAGTATGGAAGCAGGTGTCTTCCATCTCACAAGTCCTGACTAA
>CM060305.1:109588537-109603537 GCA_030674185.1 Monoplex corrugatus
CAGATCCACCCCACCCATAAATTTGTTGTACTCTTTGATGATGGCAGGCTGTGGAATGGTGACTTTCTGCTTCTGCTTTTTGTCGTATCATGATGCCTCACCTTGAGGTTCCACACCTACATAGGTAGAGACAGTGTCCACAGTCTTGTTGTCAAACCAGCGCACAGCTACAACATTCGACATCAGTTCTACCTTGACATCACAGGCTCCCCTTCCTTCTTGCTTCAGCTCCTTCTCAGACTTCAAGCTGAGGCCACTGAACCTGTTGCCTTGAAAGGTTCTGACAAAGTAGATGGATTTGGCTTTCAAGGCTTGAATGAGAGGCAATTTGGAAAAGAAGTTGTCAGCGAAGACTTTATAGTTTAAATCTCTCTGAAGACCTCGTATCATCTTCATGACTACTTCCCCTCCAAGACCAAGACCTCCAGGCGTTTTTTTCTGTCCATCCACTGATCCTTGATAAACCTGAAAGTCATCTCCTGGCCTCCACTCATCTCCACTGCTGTCAGAAGGGTCAAAATCACTGATCACCAGCAACAAACAGGCAAACGTTTGTCACTGGAACTCATGTTGTCATGCTGAAAACAGATAAAAGATCCAAACTTTACTGACTTTTCTTTACAGATTACATATAATATGCAACATTCTAACAGACAAACACTAAAAAAATCATTTCTGAATCAAAGGAATCATTCAAAGCAACAAACAAAGTTAGCTTTTCTACAGCTAGAAAAGGGCACTTGCGACCTTTAACGCCGCTCTTATCATTTCTGATAAATGATGGACGAGTTGTCTTTTCCTGAAGTTTCCACAAAAGCCGTTCTTATCACATATGATAAACCGTTTTTATATCACTTTTATGACTTACATTAATCTGCTTCATATAAAATTTTTATATGCTTGAAATCTATATGCTACTGTGCATTTATTAAGCCCAATTAAAAATAAATGTGTACTCACGTGTTTGTGTACCAGAGGTTCAAAAACAGAGGATTGTAAGGAAGCTGGTAACTGCTAGCGGTCAGTGTAGAAAAGGAAGTGTGAGTAATAACAGACACGGCGCCAGGATGTGGTGGCATGGTGTTAGTGTAGTTCTTGCCTGTCTGAAACCGGATATCCCAGGCGGATGCATCAGGTTATCACTAAAGTTGCGCTACAGGCACTTGATTTTGGATTTATCATATCTGTAGTGATCGGCGCTAGAGGGTTAATGCTCCAATCATTTTGGTGGTGTCAGCTTAGTGTGTCGCAGATTCTTTTTTCACCCCCGTGTCCCCATCCCCAATTTCAAGACCTTGTTACCAGTAGATAGGGGTTTGCGCGGGCTGTAGTAGTCTGCCAGATTATTACTGGCAAATTTAGTTGGAGCGCACATGGAATGTCCAAGTGCGATGAATCCCTGTAAAAAAAAAGCTAAATCAAGCTGTAGATTGATATAGCAGAGATCTTAACTTGCCTCAGTTTCAGCGTTATAAGGGCTGTGTCCATCTTCTCTCCATCAGTGCTCAGTTTAACTTTCCCAACAATAAACAGAGTCAAATATATTTCCCAGATGGATGGACTGGAGGGGTGTAATTAACCAGTGCACGAATGTAGTCATCGCTCTTCTTGTTTTTCGTTCCAGAATGCCCACACCAGCAGTCTGAACGAAGAAGTGGTCTTCAATATGGTCATCCATTCATTTGGCAGTATCGTTCGACCTTGCGTTTGTTGTTGTTGTTGTTGTTGTTGTTTGTTTGCCCCATCTGTTGAACCATTGCCGAGACTTTACACCCATTCCACACATATCGGTGCTTGAAGCTCCAAATCCACCGAAAATGAGGTCATCACAAGAGTTGGACATTAATGGCCAAAGAATACGATCACTGTTTTCAATTTGGGACAATTTAAGACCAATGTTTTGAATTTGGGACAACTTACGATCACTGTTTTCAACTTGAGACAACTTACGATCACCGTTTTGAATTTGGGACAGTTTACGATCACTGTTTTCAATTTGGGACAATTTATGATCACTGTTTTCAATTTGGGACAATTTAAGACCAAGCTGTTGAACCATTGCCGAGACTTTACACCCATTCCACACATATCGGTGCTTGAAGCTCCAAATCCACCGAAAATGAGGTCATCACAAGAGTTGGACATTAAGGGCCAAAGAATACGATCACTGTTTTCAATTTGGAACAATTTAAGACCAATGTTTTGAATTTGGGACAACTTACGATCACTGTTTTCAATTTGAGACAACTTACGATCACCGTTTTGAATTTGGGACAGTTTACGATCACTGTTTTCAATTTGGGACAATTTACGATCACTGTTTTCAATTTGGGACAATTTAAGACCAAGCTGTTGAACCATTGCCGAGACTTTACACCCATTCCACACATATCGGTGCTTGAAGCTCCAAATCCACCGAAAATGAGGTCATCACAAGAGTTGGACATTAAGGGCCAAAGAATACGATCACTGTTTTCAATTTGGGACAATTTAAGACCAATGTTTTGAATTTGGGACAACTTACGATCACTGTTTTCAATTTGAGACAACTTACGATCACCGTTTTGAATTTGGGACAGTTTACGATCACTGTTTTCAATTTGGGACAATTTACGATCACTGTTTTCAATTTGGGACAATTTAAGACCAATGTTTTGAATTTGGGACAACTTACGATCACTGTTTTCAACTTGAGACAACTTACGATCACCGTTTTGAATTTGGGACAGTTTACGATCACTGTTTTCAATTTGGGACAATTTACGATCACTGTTTTCAATTTGGGACAATTTAAGACCAATGTTTTGAATTTGGGCCAATTTACGATCACTGTTTTGAATTTGGGACAACTTACGATCACCGTTTTGAATTTGGGACAGTTTACGATCACTATTTTCAATTTGGGACAATTTACGATCACCGTTTTTAATTTGGGACAATTTAAGACCAATGTTTTGAATTTGGGACAATTTACGATCCTGTTTTCAATTTGGGAAACTTACGATCACTGTTTCGAATTTGGGACAATTTACGATCACTGTTTTGAATTTGGGAAAATTTACGATCACTGTTTTCAATTTGGGACAATTTACGATCACTGTTTTGAATCTGGAACAATTTACGATCACTGTTTTGAATTTGGGACAATTTACGATCACTGTTTTGAACTTGGGACAATTTAAGATCGATCGCTGTTTTCAATTTGGGACAATTTACGATCATCATTTTCATGAACTTGGCTTTTGGGAGTGACTACTGTAGTCATTACCCTGTCCCGTCCCCCTGCCAGTGGACAATGTCGGGAAGTGTTGGAAGTGTCCGCCCGTACATGATTGTGCCATGATGAATGGGTTGGTTCAGGTGGAAGCGAATTTTCAGTTTAATGGTTCAAGACGAAAACATTTGCGTACTAGATGGTAGGATGGATAACTATGTGGTGTGTGTGTGTGTGTGTGTGTGTGTGTGTGTGTGTGTGTGTGTGTGTTGTGTGTGTGTGTGTGTGTGTGTGTGTGTGTGTGTGTGTGTGTGTGTGTGTGTGTGTGTGTGTGTGTGTGTGTGTGTGTGTGTGTGTGTGTGTAAAAGAATATGTTACTTTCAGTTTTAGGGTCACAGTGGATGTTTTTGTATGAAATGTGTAGTGCATGTTTCAAGAGTTGGTTTTGTATGAAATGTGTACTGCATGTTTCAAGGGTTGGTTTTGTATGAAATGTGTTGTGCATGTTTCAAGGGTTGGTTTTGTATGAAATGTGTAGTGCATGTTTCAAGGGTTGGTTTTGTATGAAATGTGTAGTGCATGTTTCAAGGGTTGGTTTTGTATGAAATGTGTAGTGCATGTTTCAAGGGTTGGTTTTGTATGAAATGTGTAGTGCATGTTTCAAGGTTGGTTTTGTATGAAATGTGTTGTGCACGTTTCAAGAAAAATCCCTGGTCTAATACATTTAAGTCAAAATAGATTAGAAGAATTCTTAATGATTTGTTGATGATTTCCTGCTTACACTTTCATTGCTATTCTCCAATAACTCCAAAGCAAAAATGTGTTGATGATGACTTTAAGTTTATTCATTTTTTATCAGTTCTTGTCATAAATTTCAAGTAGTTTGACCTGTTAGGGGCGTGGCCCATTCAAGGTAATAAATTTGTGTTGAAGAATATGGATTTTCCTTTTGGTGGGTTTTCGATCTGTTTTTGCACTTAAATAGAAACCACGCGCACTTGGAGACTCCCCTCAATTTTCCGCAGTTAAAAATAATGATGTATGTGAACTATATAAATGTTAACTTTCATGATTTGCTTTGTGTGCTTCTTGTTCGTCACAGACAATTTAGAGCTCATTCCTTTTTGTCTTTTTTTTTTATTCCTTTACAACTGATGATGAATTATGAGGAAATTTCTAAACAACAGTATACTCCTGACTAGTGTTTTCGTGATTCTGCTATTCCTGTCTTTGAAAATTTACTGGACACAATTGATCTTCCTGAAACTTTTTGGAAGCAGAGTTTCTTTGACAACCAAGAGACATAAAATGATTACAAATAACATTACAACAAACATGCCAGAGCCCATGGTGTCAACAAAGTTGTCCTCTTTCTTCGCTCGCAACCTGAGAGAAATTCCTGACGAACCGTTCCTAGATGATTTCTCTTCTGTATTCGTGATGCATAAAGAAATTATGAACGCTTATTCCCCGACTTTTCCTACCTACACTGCTGAAGGCACCTGCAGACACTCAAAAGACGGACCGTTTCTTCTGGCTGCAGTTCCCTCTCTTGCTGCCCATGTAAAGCAGAGGAGGGCGATACGGGAAACCTGGGGCAGTGTGGCCTATGACAAGCCATGGCCTGGCATGCTTAACCCTTTATACTCTGTGAGGATAGTATTCGTGTTCGGGAGGACTAGGACACGTGAAGAAGCAATTCGTGCTTCGCACTGAGTCGGTTAAATATGGAGACATAGTGCAGGTGAAGTCCACTGGTGTGTAAGTTTACTTTATTTCTCGTCATCATCATGTGCCCTGCTGCATGGCGTTGGCGATCATGGCCCTCTATACGAATCTATCCCTTGTCGTTGCAAGTACATCTCCCACCCTCTCTGTCCTCAGCCACTCTGCAAGTCCGTCCAAAAGTTTCTCCCTGGGTTTACCTGGTGCTCTCTTTCCCTCCAGGTTTCCTTTTTGTGACCTGGTCTTCTAATTTCTCTTTCCTCAAAAAAAGTTCCATAAATGTTGCTTGTCTTTTCTTAATTTTTTTTTTATCAATGTTCTTCTTGTGTCTGCCTCCTTTGTCTCGTTTGTTTTCTTTGCAACCTGAAATCTGTCTGAAGTTGTTAATCGTCTCTCCTCTCTTTCAAATTCCTCCAATTCTGCTAGTGCCTTCAGTTCAGTCTTGCATCGGCTCCTAGATGACATGCACCCCAACCATCGGTATTCTGCCTGACCGCCATCTGCACTCTGGTACACAAATAAAATAAGGTAACCAAACAAGCTCGTAGACGTGCCGAACGTCAGTGGGGGTCTTCTAAACTTGTGGTTTATTCACAGATTTTTCGAAAACGTGAGAGTTACGAAAACGAGATCAAAATCTGGAACTGACTATTATTGTACCAAGGTCCTTGAATTTGTAACTACAAAACGCCTATTCTCCATCATGTCCGATCTTTTGGGTACTACTAAGTCACCTCCACTTCCCTTTAAGGTCAGTCTTCCGTGCCTTTCTGAGGCTCGTTCAACTTTTTTTCTCTTCCAAAATTAACGATCTCGAGTCAAGCTAGACAAAACCTCTTTTCTTCCATCTCATCCTGATCCTCCATTCACAGGCCTGCCATTCTTTAAATTTCAGCCAATTTCTGAAACGTTGATCGCCAGCATCCTGAAAGAAATGTCATTTAAGTCTTCGAAGCTCAACCCCATACTTGTCTCTTTCTTTTCACAAACACTTCCAAAGCTTTTTCCGTCCATAACGCATATCATCAACACCTCTCTTATTACTGGGTCTTCTCTCAAAACAGACATTGTTCGACTTTTCCTGAAACAGAATAATCGCGATACAAACATTCTCAAAACCTATCGTCCTGTTTCCAACTTGTCGTTCTTTCCCAAGCTCCTGAGAAAGTGGTTTTGAAACAGCTGAATAATCATCGCTAAGCCAACAATCTTTACCATCCTTTTCAGTCAGCCTACCCTTCCGGGTACAACTCCGAAACTGCTTTCATTCACATAACGAATAGTTTGACTATGGCCGAATTTCCCTGCTTATTCTTTTCGTTCTTTCTGCTGCTTTTGACACCAATGGCTACCTCATCATCTTTCTTGTTCTCACGGCTGGGGCACACATACATTCGGAATCTCTTTCTTGGTTTATATCATGTCTGTCCGACCGCATTCAGTCAATCGTGGTAAATGAGTGTTAGTCCCAGCCAGTTAAACCTGCATATGGGGTCCCCAAAGGCTCTGTACTTGGGCCAGTCCTCTTTACACTCTACACCTCACCACTTGCCAGTGTCATCAGTCAGTACAACATCAAACATCATTTCTATGTTGATGAAGCCCAGCTGTAAAGCAGTACATGTATATCTCTTGAAAATGTTTCAGCTTTTCTTTCCAAAGCCTCTACTGTTATGTTGAGATCCAGAACAGGATGATATAGAACAAGCTACAGTTGAATGGAGATACGATTGAAGCAATATTTATAGGCACAAAGCACAAACTTTCCACCGTTAAAGTTTGTACTATTGAACTAAATGACAACACTATTGTACCTTCTGACTGAGTCATGAACATTGGCATTGTTCTTGATGCAGGAAGTCATTACCCAAACCTGTCAGTCTTGTTACTGTCAACTGAAACGTTTCAATTCTACTCACTGTTATTTTTTTAACTTCAGAAGCATCTTATCTGCGACTTGTACTATCTTGCCTCGAATCGATTATTGTAACTCTCCAATCTCTGTCTCGCTGGCTTCCAATGTTGCATGCCTCCAGTGTATTCAGAATTCCGCGATCCGTCTTGCCCTTCATAAAAAGAGCGTGATCATATCACTCCCTCGTTTCACTTTCTCCACTGTTCGTCCGTTTCTCCAAGAATTTCACATACAATCAACATGATATATCACGCAACAAGTATATCAATGATACTACATCTATTTATCTTTGTGACCATCCCCAAATTACATCCCTGCCCAACCTGTCTGTTCTGTTTCTACTTCTACTTGCTTACAAATTCCTCGATACAGATGTTCTACTGTCGATCACCGCTCTTTTTCTGTGTCAAGTCCATACAACTGGAACGACCTTCCCCGGCCTATTCGACAGTCACATACTCTGTCTTCCAGCTTGAAAACATAGCTTTCCGTCCGGCAGTGATCACCCCCTCTACGTGCCCTCTCTTTTGTCCCACTTCTTTCCCCCACATCCCAGTTTGAGTGTGCTTTGTGCCTTGGACTTTTGGTCGTTGTTGGGTAATCGATTTTATGAATCATGAGAATGCACGCTTTGGTTTTATTCTTGTATCAAGATTTGGCACCCTATAACTGTTCTTCTTTTTCTTTTTCAAAAATGATCTTGCTTTGGAATTGTTGACGATCTCACGACACATCTCACTCTATCTGTCGTTACAACTGCAAGTACAATGTACAGGACTGTATTCTAAGCTTACTTTCAAATGGGCCCCAGAGATACAGAAACCTGCGGTGTTGGTCAGAACATTTGAGCAACACTCCTACTGACGCATTAATAAAGTGAATGGTGAGACTCGAGTCTTCGCAATGAGCCCATAGCACGTTCAACTCTTGGTAGCAGCCGGTCGAGGCGGAAAATCCCGCAAAGATTTTGATACAACTGACTCTGGAACTGATAGGATTCGAACCAACAACCTTCCAGTCGTCAGTTCGTTGCTGTAATCACTGCACCACGGTGACTGGTTGTACTTTTGCATCTTCCTGTCATTGTTGTTTTCGCTTTAAACTAAGACCTAAATGAATCTCGTCTGTCTCCACATTTAGAAACAGTCCAGCTGTGTACCATGTTGACCTGAGGGAAACTAATTAAGTGCATTGTACCGACAACCCGGAGCGTTGCCACGCCGTAGGACATACAATATTATCGAATAGTAAATAGCGTCTGTGTAATACCAGCTGTGGCGTGGACAGTCAACACGCAAAGCCAGAACAAACTTGAAGCAACTGAAATGTGGTTTCTAAGAAAAGTGTTAAGAGTTCCATGGACAGCAAAGAAATTAAACGAGACAGTCTCGAAGGAGGCAGACCTAAGAAGATCATTGATAAAGAAAATTAGGAAAAGACAAGCAACATTTATAGGACATTTTATGAGGAAAGAGAAATTACAGCACCTGGTCACAATAGGAAAGCTAGAGGGAAAGAGAACACCAGCCAGGAAGACCCAGGGAGAAAATATTGGACGGACTTGCAGGATGGCTGAGGACAGAGAGGTTGGAAGATGTACTTGCAACGACAAAGGATAGATTCGTATGGAGGGCCATGATCGCCAACGCCATGCAGCAGAGCACATGATGATGATGATGAATACCAGCTGTAGACCCAACATCGCACGTGTGCACGCTACCAACACTTATACACGCATAAACCAAACTAAACCAAACCAAAACGAAACATATACAGCAACAATAATCGTCAATAAATGCACAGGCCTATATAAATCTAAATACATGTGCGCATGTGCACATGCTCACATTCATGCACAGAGATAAATTACGCGTTTGCGTGTTTTTGCACACAGAGGACAGACAACTGAACAGAGCAATTCATAAACTCACTACGCCTTGCTTGCGTGTGTTTATGTGTGCGAGCGTGGCGTGTGAGTATGTGTGTGTAGGTGTGTAGTGTGTATGTATGTGGGCGTGTGTGTATGTGTGCGTGTGTGTGTACGCGTGTGTGTGTGTGCGTGTGTGTGTGTGTGCGTGTGTGTGTGTATGTGTATGTATGTGTATGCGTGTGTGTGTGTGTGTGTGTGTGTGTGTGTGTGTTGTGTGTGTGTGTGTGTGTGTGCATGTTCATACCCGAGTTCATGCATACCTACGGTACATGCATGTGTGCATTCGTATGTGCACTCCCACTCAGGCCATGAATAATATATACGGACTGCCCCACTGTGTCCAGGCAGAGTTTGAAGACACCTACAGGAACCTGACCCTGAAGACACTGACCATTTTGACATGGATGACCATCTACTGTCCTCGGGCTCAACATCTGCTTAAAGTGGATGAGGTCAGTCAGTCAGTTGGTCAGTCTTTCTCAGTCAGTCTGTTTGTTTGTCCCCTGTCTTCTTACAAATCTCTGCTTCAAATAGTTTTTAGTTAGTCCGTTCAAGATTGTTCATCGTACTCATCTGTTCAAGATTGTTTCATCTCTTTCTCAGTGTTTCTGTCTGTTTGTGCCCTGTCGTCTTACAAGTGTCTGCTTTAAATGGAGTTTTTAGTTAGTCTGTTCAAGACTGACTCATCGCACACGGACATGTCCATATGCGTGCCATCCAAATCTGCCAGCCATTATCGGATAAAATCCTTCTGCCTCCGTAAAGTGTATGTGCTTGCAAGGTCATGAAGTGGGATGGAGAGGGAGAACCGAACCGAACGAAAAACACTGAACTGATTGACACCAACACTGAGAATGGTTGGAGCACTGAGATGGGCAGCGACCAGGCCGCTCTCAATGCTGCAGGTTGGGATTAAACTCTAGGCATCATACCTTGAGTCCATAAGTCAGTCAGCAGACCCACTTAGCACTGCTTGTCTCTAATGTTTGTTAAAAGAACAGGACAGTTTAACATGCCTACTGCTGTCTGTCCTTGTGTGAGTGCTTCGATTAGATTTGTTTTGCTGCATTTTCCCCCCATGTAGATCCTTACAAACACACGCACACACACGCACACACACACACACACACACACACACACCACACACACACACACACACACACGCACACACACACACACGCACGCATTCACACACACACAGACACACACATACGCGTACACACGTACACACATATATTCAAACACACCACAACACACACACACACACACACACACACACACATACAAACACACATACAAACACACATACACATAAACACATATATACGCGCGCCTGAAAAGTGGTAGCCTAGACTATAATGGGACCTATGATGCTGTACTGAAATTATTGAATTGTTTCATGTTTCTGTCCATCCCTATTTAAATGTCTTCGACCCCTCCCCCCGACTTCATATGATAAGCTGTGTTCCTTCAGATGGGACATTAGCCTTAATATATAACTGTATGTGATTTTTTTTATCGTGAAACGTGGGTTTGAACCATGGATCAGACATGAATTCTCTCCTCCCCCCATCCAATAGCTCTTAAATGATGGTCTTTTGGATGAGATGATAAACTGAGATCCCGTGCTTATCATGCACTCAGCACGTGTTAAAGATCCCTCGACAGCAAAGGAGCTAGCCTTGGCATATTTCTGTAGAAAAATTCACTCCCATAGGATAAGCAAAAAAACACACACGCAAAAAATAAAACAAAACAAACAAAACAAAACAAAACAAACAAAAAAGCACCGTGGCGTTGTGCTGCAGCGACACACTTTCCCTGGGGAAAACAGCGCAAATTTCACGTGCAATAGAGAAATAAATAAATAAATGAATAAATAAATAAATAAATGTCCTAATACATTGTTTACTGATTTGTATTTTGATACTGGTCTCTTGTTGTGCAGGATACCTTTGTCAACCTCTCTCTCCTCCTTCAACTTCTCGCTATGATGAGGCCACGCAAATCTCGATACGTTATGGGGTTTGTTTACACGTCACGTCCCTCCAAGGTGCATCGTCATGGGAAATGGACAGTGAGCCGTCAGCGTTACCCGCCATCACACTACCCATACTATACTGTTGGCCATTCTTACATCATTTCCAGAGACTGCGTCACAGACCTAATTGTGGCGTATCGTCACTTCCGTCTTATTACCATGGAAGATGTGTTTTTTACCGGAATCCTGACCAAGTCAGTGAACATTTCTCGTATCAACTGCCGACTGTTCGCGTCTAGACTGAGGAAGGTGGACCAGTGTGGTTTGATCAGGGGAGGCTACGTGTCAGAGACGCTGTGCGATGCTGAGAGACTACGACTGCTGTGGAGACAGATGGAAAATGGGGAATGTTTTGACTCTCAGTCACATGGAAAAACAGACGAGGACATGGTTCGTCTGTGGAAACCCAGGGGCAGACAGATGCGATGGTGATAACAGATGGCTGGCTGGCTAGGTGGCTGGCTGGATGGGCGGATGGCATGATGACAGGATGGCTGGATGGCTGGATGGCTGGATGGGTGGATGACAGGATGCAGGATGGTTGGATGGCTGGATGGATGGATGGCCTGCTGACCAGATGGGTGGATGGGTGGATGACAGGATGGGTGGATGGGTGGATGACAGGATGGCTGGACGAGTGGATGGCAGGATGGGTGAATGGGTGGTTGGCAGGATGGGTGAATGGGTGATTTGGTGGATGGGTAGATGGCAGGATAGCAGGATGGCTGGATGGCAGGATGGCTGGATGGCTGAATGGCTGGATGGGTAGATGGCAGGACGGCTGGATAGCTGGATGGGTAGATGGCAGGATGGCAAGATGGCTGGATGGGTGAATGGGTAGATGGCAGGATGGCAAGATGGGTGGATGGGTGGATGGGTGGATGGCAGGATGGTTGGATGGTAGGATGGGTGGATGGCAGGATGGGTGACTGGGTGGATGGGTGGATGGCAGGATGGGTGAATGGGTGGATGGGTGGATGGGTGGATGGCAGGATGGGTGAATGGGTGGATGGGTGGATGGCAGGATGGGTGGATGGCAGGATGGGTGATGGGTGGATGGCAAGATGGGTGGATGGGTGAATGGGTGGATGGCAGGATGGGTGAATGGGTGGATGGGTGGATGGCAGGATGGGTGGATGGCAGGATGGGTGATGGGTGGATGGCAGGATGGGTGGATGGGTGAATGGGTGAATGGAAGGATGGGTGGATGGCAGGATGGGTGAATGGGTGGATGGCAGGATGGCTGGACGGGTGGATGGTAGGATGGGTGATGGGTGGATGGCAGGATGGGTGGATGGCAGGATGGGTGCATGGCAGGATGGGTGACTGAGTGGATGGGTGGATGGCAGGATGGGTGATGGGTGGATGGCAGGATGGGTGGATGGGTGGATGGCAGGATAGGTGGATGGGTGGATGGCAGGATGGGTGAATGGGTGAATGGGTGGATGGCAGGATGGCAGGATGGGTGGATGGGTGGATGGGTGGATGGCAGAATGGCAGATGGGTGGATAGCAGGATGGGTGAATGGCAGGATGGGTGAATGGGTGGATGGGTGGATGGCAGGATGGCAGGATGGCAGGATGGGTGGATGGCAGGATGGCAGGATGGCAGGATGGCAGATGGGTGGATAGCAGGATGGGTGAATGGCAGGATGGGTGAATGGGTGGATGGGTGGATGGCAGGATCGGTGGATGGCAGGATGGCTGGATGACAGGATGGCTGGATGGGTGGATAGCAGGATGGGTGAATGGCAGGATGGGTGGATGGGTGGATGGCAGGATGGGTGAATGGCAGGATGGCTGGATAGCAGGATGGGTGAATGGCAGGATGGGTGAATGGGTGGATGGAGTGAATGGGTGGATGGGTGGATGGCAGGATGGCTGGGTGGGTGGATGGGTGGATGGCAGGATGGGTGAATGGCAGGATGGCTGGATGGGTGGATAGCAGGATGGGTGAATGGCAGGATGGGTGAATGGGTGGATGGGTGGATGGCAGGATGGGTGGATGGCAGGATGGCTGGATGGCAGGATGGCTGGATGGCAGGATGGCTGGGTGGGTGGATGGCAGGATGGCTGGATGGGTGAATGGCAGGATGGGTGAATGGGTGGAAGAGTGGATAAGGGACACTATTTGATTTGAATGACAGACTGTGGAGGTGGCTACTAGCGTAATTCTTTTCTATACTTAATGAATCGAGAACGACCAGTGCGTGTCTGTTGACAGTCATCTCAGAAATTGGACGCAAGAGGATAATATTTTCGAAACTTCCGGTGATGGACGACTCCATTTCTTGGGCTTTTTAAAAAAAATTTTTTTTAAGCTTATCCGGCAGAACGCCACAGTTAAGAAACGTTAGATCTTGAACTAATGTAGGGAACTGTCTGTTGTCTTCGGATTTCAGTTGTGTTCAATAAACACTTTACTCAGGTTGCCTGCATCTTCTGTCATTTGCCTCTAGCGTATTTAGAATTCTATAGCCCGTCTTGTCTTTCCTAGAAAGAAGCCGCATCATGTAATTTCCTTGCTTCAGTCCATCCATTGCTAATCAAAGAATTTCAGTCAAAATCAAGACGTTCTGCTACAAATGTGTGAACGGTTTTGCACCTACTTATCTCTGCGATCACTCCCGAATGAATGAATATCTTTACCCAACCTCTGCGTACTACTTTTGATGCTGTTTGTTTATAAGTTCCCCAGTACAGATCTTCCACTGCCAGTCGCCGTTTATTTTCATTCTGCTCTACACAAACACACAAACAAATCCACAAAAACTGACCAAATATTTATTGATTTCAACTATTAAACACAAATATAATGAACTGAAAGATATACATTAATAAACGCCCTGATAAATCAGTTTTTCTTTCGGATAAACTGGCATTGAAAAGTATACGCGTGCTACTTTTGGAGCTGACATTGAAAAAGTATACGTTTTCCAACTGCAGGAAGTGTTTATCATCTTTGGATCCCTCAGTGGAACATTACTCTTCCATAACAAGCCGTGAAACCTCCCACAAGAGGAGATTCCGCACTGCTGGTTGATTAAGTGACTGACTGCTCTTGTTCTGGCTTTTACTATTCTTACCACATGATTTTCTGTCACTATGATTTGTTTATCGACGTGAGCACAATACTGATGGTTTTCTCTTTGCTTTGTGTCACTTGTCATCGTATAAATGAAATAAATTGAAAGAACTTCGAAAGTTTGGCGAAAACACACACACACACACACACACACACACACACACACACACACACACACACACACACACACACACACACACACACACACACACACACACACACACACCACACACACACACACACACACACACTCACTCACACACTCACACACATACACACACACAGGCACACACACCATCTCTTTATCTGTCTGTCTGTCTTTCTATCAATCTATCTTATGTATGTGAACACACCATATATATGTATGTATCGTATGTATGTATTTGCATAGGTAAATATGCATATGTACATACAGAGAGAGACAGAGAGACAGAGAGAGAGAGAGAGAGAGAGAGAGAGAGAGAGAGAGAGAGAGAGAGAGAGAGAGAGAGGAGAGAGAGAGAGAGAGAGAGAGAGAGAGAGAGCCAGCTGTCGCCAGGATAGCAATCAGATAACTCGTACATGGAACTCCCTGCAGAAAGATCTTAATCATCAATACGTCTGTTGTACATGTAAATGCAGACAGATGGTTTCAATATGCTTTGACATGCAGACCCACGGAAAGAAATATTCCTGGCGTATTTATTGCACTTACTGTACAATTCAGAAAAAGGCAAATAAGCAAACATTTCATACGAGCATAGAAAATGTACAATTTGTGGTCTGAATGAATTTCAGATTCTAGGTACTTGTATTAGATTTAAAGAAATAAATTGAAACTGATTTGGAGAAAAAAAGGTTATGGATAAATATATAATCTAGAACTATTCAATTCTCTAAATACAGTTTGCTGAAGCAATCTTGATACGTTTCAACATCATATGCCTTGCCGTGTGGCGTTGGCGATCATGACCTTCCATACGAATCTATCTTTTATCGCTGCAAATTTTTGTCCTCCGCTTATTGTCCTCACCTATTCTGCAAAACTGTCTAACATTTTCTCCCTAAGTCTACCTCATGCTCTTTTCCGTCTAGAAATCTTGTTGTGACTA
>CM060305.1:109606037-109613537 GCA_030674185.1 Monoplex corrugatus
AAAGGTAACCTCCCTGAGTGCAATGATCCTATAAAAAAAAAAAAAAAAAAAAAAAAAAAAAAATTTCAACAAAGGGAAACAATTCCTCTGTCAATCCACCTACCTACCTTCATCTCTATCTGTCTATCTGTCTGTCTATCTGTCTGTCTATCTATCTATCTATCTATCTATCTATCTATCTATCTATCTATCTATTTACCTATCTATCTATCTCTCTATCTATCTGTCTGTCTGTCTATCTATCTATCTACCTGTCTGTCTGTCTGTCTATCTACCTGTCTGTCTGTATATCTATCTGTCTGTCTGTCTAACTATGTTGTTGATGTATGTATGTATGTATGTATGTATGTATGTATGTATGTATGTATGTATGTATGTATGTATGTATGTATATATCTATCTATCTATCAATTTTCAGACAGACTTTACACAATCTTGCCCTAGTACATTCTTGTTATTCTTCTGTAAAGCACGGACATTTGCCAAAGGCTAGGCAACATTTATGCGTACGTAAGACTAAAAATTTTTTTTATTCATTAATCGAATACATACTGCTTCGTCGCCTGTAATGACAAGGGCCATTTGGCCCTCGTCACGTTATTAACTCTTTCACTCCATTTACATTAGCTATCGGCTGTTATCACTTGACCCTTTCACTCCCCCATTCCATTTATTAGCTTCCTAGATAAACTCCTGGACAGGGTAATAAACAGTAACGAAGCCGGTGGATAGGATAAGGGAGTGAAATTATTAAATTTTGGATGGGTTTGGATTCGCGTTTATTTTTGTCACAATGGGACCTTTCCGAAACATAAGGTTAAGGAGTAAAAGTATCAAATATTGGATTGGTTCGGATTCGTGTTTATTTTGGTCACAATGGGATCGTTCCGAAACAAAATAATGCAATCTGCTCTCCCCAAGGAGAGTGCGTCGCCATAGTACGGCGCCATCCATTTTTTTCTGTTAATTTACTCTGCGTTTGTGTTTTATTCTGTATTTTGGGTGTTTTGTTTGTTTATTGTTTTTGTCCCTTTTTGTTTGTTTGTTTGTTTACTGAAAAAAAGTGGATTTTTTACACAAGATTTACCAGAGGCAATTGTTATCTTGCAGTGGGATCTTTCATGTGCGTTCAGTGCATCCTGCACATGCGACCTCTCTTCCTTGTTCTCATCTAAAAGACTAGCACCCAGATCACACTCAAGACTAATAGGAGGGGTGGGGAGAGAAATATCTCAGTCCGGTTAGGAAGCAAACCCAGGGTTTTTGTGTCCTAAGCGGATGCCTTTATCCACTGAGCCACATACTTTACTTACTGTACTATCGTGGCTGACGATGCGGGACGCTGGTAGTTAAGGTGGGGGAAAGAGAGGGTTAACAAGGACACATTGGCATAATATTAAAACGGGGTGGAGAGCAGTTCACTCCATCAGTTGAATCTGGGATTCCGAACCGGTATTGTGAGGAATACTACTTTGCGCGACGTGGCAGTGAAAGGTACTAGAGCTATGTGTTCGTGTCGTGTGTGTGTGTGTGTGTAGTGTGTGTGTGTGTGTGTGTGTGTGTGTGTGTTGTGTGTGTGTGTGTGTGTGTGTGTGTGTGTGTGTGTGTTGTAAGCGTGTGTAGTGTGTGTGTGTATGTGTGTGTGAAAAGAGAGAGAGAGAGAGAGAGAGGGGGAGGAGTGTGTGTGTGTGTGTGTGTGTGTGTGTGTGAGTGTGTGTGTGTCTGTATGTCTGTGTGAATGTGTGCGCGTGCGCGCGCGTGGGCGAAGGGGCGTCTGTTTGTGTGTGGGCGCGGTGCGCGCGTGTGTCGTGTGTGTGTGTGTGTGTGTGTGTGTGTGTGTGTGTGTGTGTTGTGTGTGTGTGTGAGTGTGTGTGTGCGTACGTATGTGTCGTGTGTGCATGAGTGGGAGAACAAGAAATAGGTTCTCAGTTCGAGTTCTGAGTATCTGGAAGACCATTTGTCTGTTGTTGCAGTAGTAACTGTATTTGGTGTTGTTGTTACTGTCTTGATCTATGTATATGTGTATCATATATGTATGGGTATATATGTATATATATCTATATCTAGAAAAAACATGTATATATGTATTGGTATCTATCTATCTATCTACCTATACTATCTATCTATCTATCTATCTATCTATCTATCTATCTATCTATCTATCTATCTACACAAAAAATATATTCTACTTGTATGTGTTCATATATATATGTACATATAGTATATCTGTACAAATATATGTATATGTACATTTATGCATATGTATGTATACATATGTTTATTTACATATGTGTGTGTATGTAGATAGATAGATAGATAGATATATAGATAGATAGATAGATAGATAGATAGATAGATGGATGGATGGATAGATAGATAGATAGATAGATAAGTGATGACGATGGATGGATGGATGGATAGACAGAGACATGCCTACAAATAGACAGAGAGACAGATAGACAGACAGATAAGTAGATAAATGGATAGATAGATAGATAGATACAATAATAATACATACTATAATAATACATACATACATACATACAACTACATACACAGACAGACTGACAGATAGCCAGGCAGATAGACAGATAGATAACCCGTACATTCAACAAACATCCATAATTTTTCAAATGTGATCGCGAGGAAACGAGAAGATTATTGTATGGTCAGCTTTTGACTGGGAGAATTTGTTTATTTATTTCTTATTTATTTTATTTATTATCTGTTACAGATGAAGTCTCTGGAATTTACCATTCGACGTATTTTTGTAATGGTGCTGCTGTTCTGCATCCTATGGGTGGCGTTTCACCTGTTTTATTTTCACGCCATCAGTAAGTCATCTCAAAGACTCATCAAATCACACGTGGAAAGGGCTTCAGCTCAACATAGACACTTGATCAAGGAGCTGTCTCACCTGCCATCAACCTCATCTGTGAGTAAGACCAACCGGACATACATTTTACATGGTCCCGGAGATAATGTAAATGTGAATGTCGCGATGCCGTGGAAAGTTCCTCTGCGCGTAGAAACCTATCCTACGTGAAGATGACAGTAAAAGACGAAATTCTGGACGAACATCAAAATCATAACAATAGTATTGAGAACATAATTGTATTCAGAGGAGTCTCCAAGAACGCCATGAAGATAGAGTCAGAATTGAGTGTCATACCGGTGGAACAATACCTTGTTCAGAACGCTTCTTTCTTTCTACTGAGGGACACTGCAGTTAATGTCTTCACGACCAGATGACTAATACAGTCCACGTGTCCTCCTGAAGGTCCTTCTCTGCTGGTGGTCATTCCTTCTGTCCACTCACACAAAACGCAGAGAAAGGCCATCAGAGAAACGTGGGCCAGTCTCGCCTATGGTCAGGTGTGGCCTGGTGCTTCCCCTGCCTGGAACCACTCTGTCAAAGTGGTTTTCTTCTTGGGCGTGTCCCCCACTTACAATCACACAGACATCATTTCTGAGGCAAAGTCTTTCCATGACATCGTGGTAGGTGACTTTGTGGACACTTACAAAAACCTCAGTTTGAAAATGGCCATGGTACTGCAGTGGGTGGAGCTGAACTGTAGGAACACTCGGTATGTCCTGAAAGTAGACGAAGACACTTTTGTGAACTTGCCACTTCTTCTAGACGTGCTAAACTTGCTTTCGACGAGGCACAAATCTTACTTCATACTTGGCTACAAACACAGACATGTCATGCCACCAGTGGGACGTTACGGCCGTTGGGCAGTGAGCAGGAAAGCATATCCTCTCTCTTACTGGCCTAGGTACGTGTTCGGACATTCTTATGTCATTTCCGGTGACGCCATCAAGGCTTTGCGTCAAGCATCGCAGTACCTGCCCCTCATTAACAACGAGGATGCCTACGTGACGGGTGTGTTGGCCAAAAGCGCGTGGGTGCAGCGTGTGCACAGTGCACAGTTTGCAGTTCTCAGACGTGTGTTTGAGAGGTGTCAGCTAATCAACCAGAAAGCCATTTCACAAACTGGCTTCAAGTCCGTCGAGTCACTGTATACACTATGGAAACTTTTTCACGCTGGAAACTGCTCCACATTCACGCAGTGGTTATGATGTTGATAGACTAGAGTTGAAAAATGATGAGGTGCAGAGCTGTTGCATGTTTTAACCCTTTGACTACCATACTCTGTCCACCAGCATCCTGCATTGTCAACCAAGTTGGCAAAGCAAACATTTAACCCTTTGACTCCCTCACCCTATCCTCCAGCTTTCTGTAGGAGGCTGGTGAGTATGGTGAGGGGGTCAAAGGGTTAAGATTTCGCATTTGGTGGATAGGGTGTGGAAATCAAAGGTTTAATATTTGGATTTTGTTTAAAGAGGTATTCGTCGCACTGGAACAACTTCACATGCGTTCCACTCAAATCTGCCAATAATTATCTGGCAGACTCTTTGAGCATGCACAAAATCTGAAGCACTCGCAGAACCTATCAAAAGTGGGAGGAACCAGGATCCCTGAAACTGCATACTCAGCTTGACACACCAGATGACTGGAGCATCAGTATGAGTTCATGTCGCAGGTTGAGAATGAACTGGAGTGTTTAAAAGACTGTCTCGTATTGTGGTTGTTGATAGTGAATACGATAATTCTTGCATGTCTCTGTCGTGGATCCTGGTAGCATGTATTAAGGCTAGTTTGTGTGTATCATGGATCGTTTGTGTGTATCGTGACTAGTTTGTGTGTATCATGGCTAGTTTGTGTGTATCATGGCTAGTTTGTGTGTATCATGGCTAGTTTGTGTGTATCATGGCTAGTTTGTGTGTATCATGGCTAGTTTGTGTGTATCATGGCTAGTTTGTGTGTGTCATGGCTAGTTTGTGTGTATCAAGGCTAGTTTGCGTGTATCAAGGCTAGTTTGTGCGCATCAAGGCTAGTTTGCGTAATAGTTGCGTGCATGCGTACAACACAGTTGTCCTCATTTATAACATTAAGAATATACATTTATGTGAACTGCTGTTGGCTTTTTTCAGTTTATAAACCGTATGTAAGAGAAAACATTTGCAGAAACCAACAAGCCTCGAAGAATCTGATAAGCAATTCTTTAGTGCAGTGCCCCAATAACTTTTCACGGAGTAAAAGAAGAAGAAAAAGAAGAAGAGAAGAAGAAGAAGAAGAAGAAGAAGAAGAAGAAGACGAAGAAGAAGAAGGAAAAGAAGAAGAAGAAGAAAAAAAGAAGAAGAAGAAGAAGAAGGAGGAGGAGGAGGAGGAGAAGAAGAAGAAGAAGAAGAAAAGAAGAAATCGAAGAAGAAGAAGAAGGAGGAGGAGGAGGAGGAGGTGGAGAAGAAGAAGAAGAAGAAGAAGAAGAAAACCAGAAAAAGATGATGATGATGATGATGAAGAAAAAGAAGAAGCAGAGGAAGAAGAAGAAGAAGAAGAAGAAAAAAGAAGAAAAGAAGAAAAAGAAAAAGAAGAAAAAGAAGAAGAAAAAGAAGAAGATTGAAAATCATATATCTGTTTATAAAATTTTGTCAGCTACGTTGTGCTTAGTGGTGTATTTCTTGGCTTTTGACCGCCATTCCTCTGCACAGTTATGGTTAATTCAAGTACAATATTATTGCTATGATATTGAATTGATCATGTCTGTGAACACCCTCTTTGGAGTGAGGGATAAATATGAACAGGAAAGAAATTAATGCGTTTTGTTCCATTCTTTTTTTTTCTTTGTTTTCGTTTTTTGTTTTTGCTTTTTGTTGCTTTTTTCGATAAATAGCAATGTTTCATCTTATTTCACTCGTAAGTGTGTGTGCATAAATATGAATGTTCTTCCACTGGAACGTTTAATCTATTTGTCTATCTATTTATCTATCTATCTATCTATCTATCTATCTATCTATCTATCTATCTATCTATCTATCTATCTATCTATCTATCTATCTATCTATCTACGAGGGTGAGTCAAAATGTAATGCCTTATTTATATCAGACGAAGTTTTCGATAAAATTACCTGAAATGTTGGTCAGTTACAAATGATTATAACTGTTACGGACTGAAATATTTTGTTTGGTATGTTTCCGGTTGATAGACTCGTGAGGAAAATTCAAAATGGCTGCCCCCTTAGAGCTACGTCAAAAACAAAGAGCAGTGATTGAATTCCTTGTTGCTGAGGGGGAAACCCCTGTGAACATTCACACACGATTACAGAATGTGTATAGGAGAATATTTTAGATTATAGCAATGTTCGCAGGTGGGTCTGTCGTCCGAATGATGAAAAGGTGGGAACTTCGAGCGTAGCCGATAAACCCCGTTCTGGCCGTCCGTCCACTTCTGTGAATCCTGCCAATAAAGCAAAAGCAGATGCTCTGATTAGAGAAGATAGGCGCGTGACTGTTGAGGAGTTGGCAGAAAACCTTGAAGTGAGCCATGGAAGTGTTTATAACATTGTTGAATCACTTGGGTTTTCAAAAGTGTGTGCCCGTTGGGTACCGAGACAGCTGATTACCGAACGCAAGACTGACAGGGTCAATGTCTGCACTGAACTTCTTGAACAAAGTCAAAGAGACAACACTTTCTTTGGAAGGCTCGTTACCAGTGATGAAACATGGATTCACCATTATGAACCGGAATCAAAGATGCAGTCAATGGAATGGCGCCACCCTACGTCACCAAAACCGAAAAAGTTCAAGACAGAAAAGTCAGCTGGAAAAATCCTGGCGACTGTCTTCTGGGATCCTCAAGGTGTCATTCTGGTTGATTTCTTGCCAAGAGGAGAAACAATAAACTCTGAGGCATACATGAAGACCCTGACGAGGCTCAAAGCAAGAATCCGACGAGTGAGACTCAACTTGCAAATCGATAATGTCTGCATTTTGTGTTCATTTTTCTCACTGTCTGCCATTGTCCTCGCTTCCCGTCAAGTTGCATTTCATTTGATGTTTATTTGTTTCAATGGCTCGTCCGTCTTGTTGTCGTCGTCGTCGCCGCCGTTGTTGTTGTTACTGTGTATGCGTAGGTATATGTCTCATTTCTCTGAAAGACGATACAAATTCCATCCACACTATCATATTCCCTTTTCTAGTATCCGAAAGCTCCTCTTGAATTTGATACATTGTGAATGTTTGGCCTGCACCCTTTTCTTTTTTTTAACTTTCAGCCAAATGTCTAACATTCACATTTTCAAACAAATTTACTCTTATCAAAGTTATACGTGAGTCTCATACAATACGTGGCAGTTTTTACTTTTATGTGACAGTACGCTTAGCCCATACATTACATATACACTTACTCATATAACACTTCTCTTATCAATATATCCTAGGTCCCTTTTCATTTATCCCCTGTCCATTTCAAGACCTTGCCAGCGCGTGATGCCTTGCGCATGTTCAAGGAGCCTTCCGCATAAATCATGGCGGATTGAGTCGTGTGCGTATGGAGTTGTCTTTAGTAAGTATGATGAATCCTTATTGAATAAATTCTAAACTCCAAATTTATGATAAAATCGTTTATGCATGTTTTGATTTTTGTTTTGTTTTGC
>CM060305.1:109616037-109671037 GCA_030674185.1 Monoplex corrugatus
GATATTGATGATAATGATGGTGATGGTGATGACGATGACGAAAGCGATGATGATGACGATGATGCAAGGCCATAAAAGCGATACAAAGAATACTCTGAAGGCCAACCTCGTCGGCTGTGATAACACCAAACTGGAAGGCATTGCTCGCTACACAGTAAGCTGTCGACATCAATGCAACGCAGGGCACAATCACTATTGTTAAACAGCATAAATAGCTGCTGTTCAACAAAACTCAGGGAAGCAAGACTTCTTCCCATGCTTCCCCTGCAGTGCCTACAGAATAGCATGTGCCTCAAGGATCGGTCTTGTATTCCACATGAAGACCCACACCAGACGATGAGGACCAGTATGTTTACTCGTCTGTCGAATTGCATCGTTTCATGCAGCAAACATCAACGGCAGAGCGAATCACAACACCAAGTTCATCTTCTTGACTGATGCTCTGTGCTGCAGGCTTTCATCAACAAAAGGAACACAACTGGAAAAGGCACTGACAAAATCAAGTGCCTCAGGACAGTGTCCCTCACACTTGAGGCATCGTAGGAAATGAAAAGGCAGACAAAATGGAAGAGTATTTATTGTTATTTAAAGTCCAGCCGGCTGCGTAGAGCCATATCAGGGCTAAAACCATTTCAATACACACACAATACCTTAACAGGAAAAAAAAAGAAAAAAGAAAAAATTAAGTACACATAATGCATTCCGCGCTCACAAATCAAAGAAATGCTCCTGGCGTTGACCACTCCGTTCAGTTTATCACACAAAGGACTAAAAAACATACCTGAACACAAATCCAAACACAACGAAGGACACCAAAACATCTATAAAAACGGGCCTAAATTACCTAAAACTGCTTTCGCATATCTCATTTCCCTAGAGCCAAAAATATCATTAATACATGTACCCAATTATCACCCCTAAGAGAAAGTATATGGCACATTATCAAATACATACAGGTGAGTGGACCAGCAAGGCAGAAAATGATAGAAAGAAATAACAGAAAGCGAAGGAACAAGGCAGAAACAAAGTGATAGAAAAGAGGAAATTTCTAGCACAGAATTTCCTGAAGTGGAGATACTGTTGATACTGAAAGAGCCCCCGGCATCCCCACGGGGAATAATGGCAAAGTTAGGAGCAGAAGCTGAACAACAAGAGACTGAACTCCCTCTCACAAAGATGACTACCATCATCAAATTTCTGTTTAGGATACCACGGATACGCATTTACCATCAGCTGTTTAGATCAGAACAGGTGGTTGTATTTTATCTGAAAACTGGCACAACAGGCTGAATACATATTTATTTTTGAAAAATAAAAGAGTTGTGCCCTCCTCTGTCTTTGTGGAGAGGCAGAGCAAGACACGAACCACATCCTACAAGTCTACTGAAATCTCCGGCTGCTGAGGGAGATGTGGCCGAAGCCGACTATCCTTGTGGAGATGGTGTAGGGGTGTGTAGATCATTTGTAGACGACGGCCAACTTTATCTCAAGAGCGTATCTGTTACTGTTATTTTTGTTTAATGCCCAGCCGACTGCACAGAGCCATATCAGGGCTATAATCAGTTCAAAACGTACACATCATTTCAACAGGAAAAAAAAAGGAAAATTAAGTACGTATATCAGTGCATTCGCGCACATAATTTAAAGAGATGCCCCTGACCACTTCGTCCAATTTATTGCACAGGGGATTTAAGAAAAACATACCTGAATACAAATTTAAACATAACTAAGGACATTTAAACATCTGAAAACGGGCATAAATTGCCCAGAATTGCTTTCGCATATCTCATTTTCCTAGAGCCGAAAATGCACTTAACATATGTACCCAATTATCAGTCCTAAGAGAAAGTACATAAGACGTCATGGAAAACATACAGGTGAATGAACCAACAAGGCAGAAAATGATGGGAAGAAATGACAGGAAGAAAAGGAGGAAGGAAGAAACAAAGTGACAGAAAAGAGGAAATTTCCAGCACAGAATTTCCAGAAAGTGGGGATACTATTCATACTAAAAGAAACCCCCGACATCCCCACGGGGGAAAGAGCTTATCTGCAGATGAAACGGCAACAGGAGAAGAAGAAGAAATCATGGTTTTGTTTGCAGAATATGGAAAAAAGTGATGAAAGAACGTGTTCGTGGAACAAATTTAAATCTTTTTCGTTGTCTAGGTTGTACGTACTGCTTGGGAAAAAAAAACAGGTATGAAAATAAATACATACGTGAATACACCTGCTGAAATCAAACAATGTGACTAATACAAATATGTAAAGGAGAAACATGTCTAAAACGAATGCTGGATGGTGCAGTTTCCATCTTTGATCATGTTCCACACTCTGTAGATGTTGGCAGTATTCTTAAACCCTGTTTGCGAAACGTCCTTGCCTGTGACTAGATCGCACCATCTGCGATCTATAGAGTGTCTTGGACTTGCAAATCTATGGCTGCTAATGCGCTTTACTCCAGCCATTTTCGCCAGCACCCCGGTAATGTACACGTCTTCAATGGGGATGACAGGGGACCGCCGACACGCGTGGAGTAGCCGTGGAACTGCGCTGCCCGACATCACGTAGGAGTGTCCATACATGTACCTTGGCCAGAAGTATAAGGGATAATCGTCATTGTTAATGTTCCATCTTCCATACCGTTTAACTCTAGGAGTTTTTCGTGTTTGCATGCGTCCAAGAACAAAGCTTGAATTGAGAACCGAAAACGAGTCTAACACCTGGAGAAGTAAGGGGATGTGAACGAAAGTGTCGTCGTCTACTTTGATCACGTGACGAGCTGTGCTACAGTGAGCAGCAGTCCAGTGCAAGACGTTCGCCATCTTGAGACCCAAATTACGGTAAGTGTCGGAGAAATTACCCACCACAATGTCCTTGAACTCGTCGGCTTCCGAAACCACGTTCTCCTGGGAGTAAGCTTTCGAAAGCCCTAAAAAGAATATGATCTTAACCGAGTCATTCCAGGCACGCGAAACACCAGGCCACGAATGCCCGTAGACTGGACTAGCCCACGTGTCTCGGATGGCCTTTCTCTGCTTTCTGTGTTTGGGTGCAGAAGGTATAACGACCAACAAGAGGATGGATTGACTTTCAAATGGACACGGAGAAGGCTGAACCAACCAAGCAGGAGGCGGTCTGTTGATTACTGCTTTTTTTGACGTGAAGAACGATTGGTTATTGACGAGGTGAGGCTCTTTGATAGAATGTCTGAAGGCAGAGACGATTCTTTTCGCCTGTGTTACAAGCGATGTAGGTGCAGACATGTTTTGATGGCCGATGCTCAGATCGCTGTGGTTATGGAAAGTGTCAATATCTTTAACAGGAATCTTTGAATAGAAAGTATCGTTAGTTAGCTGTGGGTCTCCATTATTGCTTGTAACAGACTTGACTGGAGTGAGCTTTTGTGCGTGGTTACGGGCATTTAGGTTAGATTGCTGGATAAGCCAACCCGTCTTTGTGTGAAGCCGGTGTCCGTGCTGTATTACTCCATTAAGGTAAGGCCGGTCTGGAGACAGAGACAGCACATTGTGCTGCACAGAAGAGGACCATGTTAACAGGTAGGCCACAGATAACAAGGTGATGGTCGATCCTAGCAACAGCAGGTGTCCAAAAGATTTGGACCTCACAGGATACACCTGAATTGAGGAAATAAGTGTCTTGGTTATGTAGCATTAACAACATTGAAAAAAAAAAAATCAGATGTATGTATGTGTGACCTCCCAGCAGGAAATCGGTCTTAACTAGCATTTTTGAGTATTTTGAAATATACATATCAATGGAAAGTGTACATTCTGCTTATTATTTTGGTACTTGAATAAAGCTTGTACTATAAAAAAAATGTTGCCGTTATGTATGTTTAAAGTCATTAAGTTGTATGACAGCCATTTTGAGAAAACAGCCTCTAAAGTGTTTACGTACTCTTCTACACATTTTTTAAAATTTCTTTATTTGGTGGCTTTGACCCGGTTTGTTTCTAATTTTAGCTGTCATTATCCGAAAGGTGTACCAAAGAGCTTTCTGTCAGTGTATTACATATGGGGGTCTGTACAGACTACAGTTCGTAATAAGAGACAAAAAGAGGTACATATACATACACACACACACACACAAACACACAATATATATATATAATGTATGTGTGTATATATATACATACATATATATACATATACATGTATGTATAAAACATGCGACTTAACAGACTAGTGAAAACAGTCACCGTGGCGAAATGCTTAACGCAACGAACTAAAAACTGCGGTCCAAATCATTTTATACTTTACCTGAAAATGTCTACTCAACTATTTTTGTGGATTATGAGGCGTTTGTTAAGCCAGCAGTTAAACTGGCACAGCAGGGAAGGTATTCACATGGGGTAATCTGCTCAGTGCACAACACTATTCTCCCAAACGTGTATCGTATTCTCATTGTTGTTTAAAGCCCATTCGACCGTGTAGAGCAATATCAGGGCTATAACCGTTTCAAAACATACACAATGCTTCAACAGGAAAAAAGGAAAAGAAAATTAATACATATATATTCGCGCTCATAAATATGGAGATCCCCCTGGCTTTGACCACTCCGTCCAATTTATCGCACAGGGGATTTAAAATTCAAACCTAATACCAATTTAAACATATCTAAGCACATTAAGAAATACATGAAAGCGGGAGAAGTTATACACCCCTACCCCTACCCCTACCCCTACCCCTATATACCTGCACCTATACCTGCACCTACACCATGCACACGTGCAGCTGCACTGCACCTACACGTGCAGCAGCACATGCACCTACACGTGCACCTGCACCTGCACCTGCAATTACACGTGCACCTACACCTGCACGTACACCTGCACCTGCACGTGCAACTGAACCTGCACCTGCACGTGCACCTGCACGTGCACCTACACGTACACGTACTACACCTGCACCTGCTACACGTGCACCTGCACCTACTGCACCTGCACCTGCTGCACCTGCACCCACTGCACCTGCACGTGCACTTACACCCACTGCACTTGCACCCACCGCACCTGCTACAGTGCACCTACACCCACCGCACCTGCACGTGCACCTACACCCACCGCACCTGCACGTGCACCTACACCCACCGCTCCTCACAGTGCACCTACACCCACCACACCTACACGTGCACCTACACCCACACACCTACACGTGCACCTACACCCACCACACCTACACGTGCACCTACACCCACCACACCCACCACACCCACATACATATGTGTATCTATATATATATATATATATATATATATAATATATATATAATAGATACACATGAGTATACTAAAAAAAAAAAAAAAAAAAAAGAAAAAAAGTGAATTCGGAAACTGTAAAGAAACGCTCGCTAATAATGCACGAGTAATTAATGCTGACATTGGCAAAGCCCTTGATGAGTTTAATTAAATTTTTAAAAATCAAGCTGAATATTTGAGAAACAGAATGCCTGTAAATAAAACTAAACAGAGAGGTTGGTTTGACCACGAGTGTAAAACAAGACGAAATGTGCACAAATTATCGAGAAACTCTTGAAAACTCTAGATACAGCTAATAGAACTAAGTCATGCACTGCAAGAAAATACAAAAACTTCATTGATGAAAAACAATGAATACAATGAAGTATAATTGAAGCTTTTATGCTTAATTAACTGTCAAACGTTATGTTAGGATACAGTGTATAATGTTTGAAAACAGGAATGACAGCCTTTGATATTTATAGATTTCTGACGAAGATGACAACGATAACAAAAATAAAATGAACTCGAAAAAAGCAGAAGCAGCACAATTGCATTTCTACTATTATTGCAATGCTAGTAGTGATAATGTTTATAACAAGCAACAACAACAACAACAACAACAACAACATCAATAATAATAATAACAGTAATGATGATAAGGACAACATAATCAGAATTTACCATCTTCATCATCATCACCGTTGGCATCGTTGTCGCCGCCATCGACATCATCATCTTCATCCTCATAGTTAAATAATTACCTTGCTCATCGTGGGACGCACGAGGCCTGTCTTTGCTGAAGACCAAGATCAAGTGAAGGAGATCATTGCTGTGAGCTGTTGTTGAATGGCCTGTTAAAGTCAAGTTCCCATGTCATGTCCTCACAGGCACTTGAACTAGCATATATGTTTAGATCAACAATTTTAAAACTACCAGAAGATACACAAGACGAGTACAGGTGCTTGATGTAGATGATGGGATCAAAGATAACATATGGTTTCTTGTCTCGTAGGACGTTTGTTTTTATTTCACAGCGATAGACAATATCAAAAAATGTATCAGCAAAGTAAATAAACGCGATCACTCACACGCACGCACACACGCTAGAGAGAGAGAGGGAGAGGCAGAGGGAGAGGCAGAGGGAGAGGCAGAGGAGAGGCAGAGAGAGAGGAGAGAGAGAGAGAGAGAGAGAGAGAGTGACTTACACACGCATCACCACACACACACACACGCACGCACGCACGCACGCACGCACGCACGCACGCACGCACGCACGCACGCACGCGCGCGCGCGCACGCGCACATACACATACGGACGTACACATACGCACACATACATGCACACATACGTGTACACACACGCGTGCGCACATACGCACACATTCAAAGAAGCATGATAGACTCATGTTGTGCGCCAGCCCTTACATTACATCTATTGATGTGGAAATGATTGTGTGTACGCGTGTGTTCGTTCGTTCGTTCGTTCGTTCTTTGATTTAACGTCTTTTCAGTTTAATATTAGACGGTGTGTGCGTGTGCGTATGTGTGCGTGCGTATGTGTGCGTGCGTATGTGTGCGTGCGTATGTGTGCGTGCGTGCGCGCTCGCGCGCGCGTATGTGTGTGTGTGTATGTTTGTGTATGTGAGTGAATGAGTGTATTTAAGTGTAGGTGAAACAGAATAAAAACTTGGGTCAAAGGTCACGCGCCTTACAGGCTGACGGTACACTAGCCGAGCATAGTGTATGTGCGTGCGTGTATATCACTGCATATGCGCACACAGTGTGTGCGTTTGTGGTGAAGATGCATTCGTTTATAATGTTTTGCTCTTCTTTGTCATTTGTGTCTATCGGTTTCTAATTTTCATTTCATGTTTTGTCAGGTCTGTCTTTACTCGATTTGAAGTTTGGTAATGTTCTGTTACTGTAAAGTGCAATGAATGTGCTTTAGTCATGGATCGTTTGTGCTATATAAATAAAATTATATCACTATATAAATAAAATTATTATCACTATATAAATAAAATTATTATCACTATATAAATAAAATTATTATCACTATATAAATGAAATCATTATCACTTATTTCTATCCAGTGTCTGCTAATGTCTTTTCATTCATGCACATTTACCTTCTTTTGAAATGTTTGTTTTTGTTGCTAAAAATGTCTGTATTTGACTTGGTGTCTACATGTGCCTATGTAGATAAAATACTACTGGGCACTAATACATGTAACTGTCATGTTTAACGTTCAGCTTTCACAGATTCCCTTTAAAAATTGCAGTAACTGTCGTCTGCACTTAATAAAACTGTCGTTATGAGCCAGAGGGAGGGGGAAGAGAAAGAGACGGGAGAGGGACAGATGAGATAAAGGAAGAGGGAGGGAGGGAGAGATGGAGAGGGAGGGAGAGATGGAGAGGGAGGGAGAGACAGAGAGGAGATATATGTATAGAGAGAGAGAGGGAGGGAGGGAGAGAGAGAGGGAGGGAGGGAGAGAGAGAGAGGAAGGGAGGGAGAGAGAGGAAGGGAGGGAGAGAGAGGAAGGGAGGGAGGGAGAGAGAGGAAGGGAGGGAGAGAGAGAGGGGGAGGGAGAGAGAGGGGGAGGGAGAGAGAGGGGGAGGGAGAGAGAGGGGGAGGGAGAGAGAGAGGGAGGGAGGGGGGAGAGAGAGAGGGAGGGAGGGGAGAGAGAGAGGGAGAGAGACAGAGACAGACAGAGAGACAGAGAAAACACGATAATTACCTAACACGGTGGAATTTTCCCACAGTTCCAGTTTTGGAAACTATTCGTGGGTAAGTAGGCTTGATCTTTCTTTAGCACTGGTATTAATTGTAGTTAGGAGTAGCAATGATAGCAATGGTAATGATAACAGTAACAATAACATAGAATAATAATAATAGTAATACTGATAATTCATTTCGATTTAGAGAGCCTTCCAGCACATACATAGCACTCAAGACTGTGCGATGTTGATATAAGGCAATATACGAAAATAATATTGCAACTCACACGCACACACCACCGCCATCACCACAACCGCAACAACAACAGCATACCACCTAGGTGAGATAGCTCTCTCTGTCTCTGCATCTCTCTCTCCCTCCCTCCCTCCTCTCTAACAGGCACGATAGTCAAGTGGGTAAATGTCAATCCTCCAATCTGAGTACTGGGTTCGTTCCGCCTAGACAGCTCCGTCTGGTGGATAAAGGGTGGATACATATCCCTATCTCTCAGGTCAAAATATGCGCAAACCTGCAAGCGCCTAAACTCTTGTATTATATATATGCATGCAGAATATCAAATATGCGCGTTACAAACCTTGTATGTCATATCAGTGACTAGCTTATGGAAACAAAAACGTTCAGCATGGAAGCTACAGCAAGTTTGAAGCAAAAGGCTTTCAGCTTATAACTTCTCCGTTGGAAAAGAATCATTATTATCACTGTCATTATCACTATCTCCTTTTTCATTATTATCATTATCATTATGACTATCTCCTTTTTTGAAACGGGAAGACTGAAAAAAAGCAATTGTCCTCAATGAATTTTTCAGCAATTATTTTCTAGCAATATTAAACATATGACTTACATTTGATTCAAGTCGGTCTATTAAACAGCGAACATGCGACTTTCATTTATTGCCGACATTTGTAATACTGCGGTACCTAAATATCGAATTCCATTACATGAATCTAATGCTACTGAAGTCATTTATTTTACAGATAATCGTATGATCCAAATTTTGATAAAATTCCGTCTGTAAAGGATTGAGATATCCTTAGTCCGTTTTACGTAATTGTGACCTCAACCTGTGATCAACCTTGATAAAACTTACAGCAGTGAATTTTGCCAAACACCACATTTGTTATAAATTTACTGAAAATCCGTCCTCAAACAGGTTTTACGTTCATGCAGACCTATGTGTAGTTGTGTTCGTGTGTGTGTGTGGGTGTGTGTGTGCGAGTGCGGGGGTGGGGGTGTGTGTGCAGCACGTACAGTGTTGTGTCAAACAGCTGTCGGGAACCCTTCGATTCCTTCAACATGTCCACCAGCTGGCACCAATTTTTTCAAAGGCATACCCCAAGGTATGGCAATAGTTCTGGATCGTTGGAACAAAGGGCTTAATTATTTTCCCTCGGGCACACATGGTTTGCTTCATTATTCGTGAATAAGGGGAGCGATAGAACAGGTCATTTGAGATTGGACTAGATGAATGCTTTTGTCACAATTGATTTTTTAAGCGTAAAATGCGGGCCATTGTTCAGAGAAAAGAACTGGCTACAGTATTTTGCCACCCATTTTTGTTAACCCAAACGCAGTTTTCTTTAACAGAAGATTTTCTTGCATTTTGCTACGGACAACTTATGGCCGTGGCATCTTTGAAGTGCGATAAGTGCTTGCTGCACATAGGACCTCGGTTTATCGTTTCTTCGGAAATACTAGCACCCAGGATGAAGGTCTAGTGGTGTGTGTGGGGGTGTGTGTGGGGGGGTGGGGTGGGGTGAGGGATGAATCCCTGTCCATCTGGAAATTGAACCATGAATTCTCGCGTCTCAGGTAGATGCTTATCCACATGGCCACACATTTCACTGTGTTTGTAGAGGTTAAGTGGACAACAAAAATTCAAATAGCGTTCAATGATTTGCAGAGATCATGTTATTTCGCGCTAGGGTGGATTTGAAGTACTACGCCTAATTTTGCACTTCAGTGCGTAGGCCTGGGCGATGGTATATGAAAGACCATCTCCGTTTTGCGCTGACGATTGCTTGATTCTGGCCTACTTACACTGCTACTACTACTGCTACTACATGTACTCAATCTTACTCGCCAGGATACATCTTGAGGTACTATAAACGGTCCCTTAACTAGAACAGGAATTTTTACTTCGACCGTAACGTTCCAGAAAATAGAGAAAACTTTCCTTTGTCAAGATGATGTTTTCTTATAAAGATATTTAGCGGTCTCAGTTTAAACAAAATGTTGGAATTAACCCTTTGACTCACATCCTATCCGACAACTGCAAAAACTTAACCCTTTGATTCTCTCACCCTATCCACCAGCTTCCTGCGGGTTGACAATGCAGGATGCTGGTGGACAGGGTGCAAGAATCAAAGGGTTAACTTTTTAGTGCATGGAATGGTAAAACATAGGAAATGACCCAGTCTCTCCGCTGCATGTAGTTTCTATTTGTGGAGTTTGTTGTCTGTTCAAGAGGATTCATTGCACTCGTACAATTCCAAATGTGGTCCTTCCCCCACCTCTTTTAATCCGCCAAATGTGACAGATTCCTGGATACCGCACAAAACCCTCTGTGCGGACAAGGCCTTGAAATCAGGAGGGATAGAAGAGGCAGTGTGAGACCGATGAAATACCAATCTAAGATACAATCAGAATGACTGAAGCCTTTAAGACAGGAAGCAAACGGGTCAATTTTCAGTTGAGGACCTAGGCTTAACTTGAACCCTTTGGCTCCCGAACCATGTGCACCGGCATCCTGCATCGCCAACCATGCTAGTAAAGCAAAAACTTAACCCTTTGACTCCCTCAACCTATCCACCAGCTTCATGCAGGAAGCTGGTGGATAGGGTGAGGGAGTCAAAGGGTTAAGTTTTTGCAGTTGGCGGATAAGGTGCAGGAGTCAAAACTGTATTAATTATGAGATTTCGAGCCACCGGCTCTGTCTATAGAACCAGCCAGCCAGCCCACCATTACAAATACTGTGAACGCGTGAAGCACTCAAGGCGCGAGCAACCTCCAATTCTACAGTTGCACCAACCCTCGTTCGCCCTATGTGCGGGAGATCCTTCCTGGCCCTGATTGGCCTCACCATCCATCTCCGGACCCACAATCACCAATCCCCAGTCAAAATCGAGTCGTACTCTTCGACAACGAAGGACGAACAACAACAAAACAAATACTATGGTCCGCCTGAGGGTCGACTCTACGACCCCCGCGATATTAGCATACTTTGTTATTGATGTTTAAAGCCAAGCCGACTGCGTAGAGCCCTATCAGGGCTATAACCGCTTCAAAATATACAAAACTGAAAAAAAAAGAATATACACATATCAATGCACTTGCGCACATAATCTAAGGAGATGCTCCTTGCGTTGACCACTCCGTCAAATTTATCGCACAAGGGCTTTAAAAAACACGCCTGAATACAAGTATAAGCATACCTAAGGACACCATAACATATAAAAACAGCTTCTGTATATCTCACCTCCCTGAGCAAAAATGCACTAAATACATGTACCCAGTTATCAATCCTAAGGAGAAGTACGCAAGACGTTATCGAACACATACAGGTGAATGGACCATTAAGGCAGAAAATGATAGGAAGAAATGACAAAGCAAAAGAACAAGACAGAAACAGAGTGACTGAAAAGAGGAAATTTGTAGCACAGAATTTCCAGAAGGTGGGGACACTATTTATACTGAAAGAGCCCTTAGCATCCCCACGGGGAGTGGGGGGGGGGGGGGGTTAGCATGCTTAGTAAACTGGGTCTGTGGTTGAAAAAGACAGATGGAAAGAGTTTCGTGGGTGGAGCTGTCCATTTTATTTTCAGCTGGTCTCCTGTTGGTACAGAAACGACTGAACAATGATGTAATTTTACGTGTTATTTGAAAACTTCCATTTAACTGCGGTCAACATCCATTCCTGTGGTTTGGTCGTTCATTTCACATGTGGCTGGCTCTGGTCATTTATCTGTTTGCAAACTCGTAACAGTAATCAGCACTGATGTGTAAGCGATTGATTTCCACTCTAATTGACTATGGATTGGGTCATCCATATAGTCAACCACACAATCTCGTGTTGATTTAAATTGTTTCTTTCTGCTGAAAAATTCGTGTACGCTAACAGATTGGCAGAGAGATTCGCACTCTGTGTACACGAGCACTTACGGACAAACGCACACGCACGAAAGAGGGTGAGAGACAGCTAGTGAGTGAGAGAGGGGGATGGAGAGGGAGAGAGACGGAGAGATGATGAGAGAAAGAGCGAGCGCATGAATGCAAAAATCAGATTGCCAGAACGGGGGTCCCGAAAGCAGACAAACGGACAAAAAGAGGGATGGACAGAGTGGGAGGAGGGAGGTGAGGGGGAGAGAGAGAGAGAGACAGACAGACAGAGACACAGAAAGAGACAGAGACAGAGGCAGAGGCGGAGGCAGAGACAGACAGAGACAGAACGAGAGAGAGAGAGAGAGAGAGAGAGAGAGAGAGAGAGAGACAGAGACAGAGAGAGAGAGACAGAGAGAGAGAGACAGAGAGAGAGACAGAGAGAGAGAGAGAGACAGACAGACACGCACGCGCGGATTTTTTTCTTCCTATAAAACGCGCGAAGAACATAAATCGAACTGTACAGAAGAGACGCCAAAGAACACAGCATTCGACCAGAAAGTGCAATTAATGTCGATATAAAAGATGGTACCCACAGTCTTTTGTAGCTTCTTTTAAGGCGTTCAAGCTTTGATATAAAAATCATGTTAGAAGTTTATATACTACAGATCCTGAGGCTCGAATCCACGACCTCCGTTATCAGCATGGCGTAAAACTGGCCAGCCTAGATGGTCAGACTTGTGACCTCTGCGTTATCAATATAACGCTCTGAGCTAAGAAAGCTTTTGAAAACAAACTCACCTGTGGATCGAAACCACGACGCGTCATAGTTCATATTGCTTATAGCCCAACCGACTCCTAGAGTGATATCAGGGTTAACACCAGGTCAAAAACGACAATCCGGTTAAGATGAAGAAAAAAAAAAAGTTAAAAACCATGCAATTAAAGAAAACGATACTCAGGACGAAAAATGGGATAAGGTAAAATCTATTGATCTCTTGTAAAAACTGGAAGATTTCATCTGGAGGGACGTCTCTGAAGGTTCTTTAAGGAATCCGCCGTGTAGTGCTTTTGTCTCGCATCGTACAAATCCCAGCAGTATCATTCTTACGTTAGCAACTTCCGAGTTTCATAGATCCCTCTCCTCCATTTCAAGACCTTGTCATGGCGTAGGCTTTTGCGAAGGATCGGGGAGTTTGCCAGATATGTTGGCAGATTTGAGTGGAGTGCACATGGTGTCTGCCCATAATTGCTGGCAGATTTGGGTGGAATGCATATGGAATTGTCTGCGTGTGCTGAACCCATCTCGAACAAACTCCAAAATCCTGACCAACCAAGCAAACGGAGCTACAGACTTGCTGGTTCTGTTGGTAGTCACAGATAATCTGATAGCGCGAGATCAGTTCCAGACTGCAACTTAAAAACTGGCTTGTTCGTTGCCTATCTTGTTGCTACATTTTCCTGATGTTAGCGTTTCATAGATGAAAATGAAAAGCATTCTTACCAACAAATGCCTATCAATTATCAGGAAGAGAGTTCTTGAATGTTATTTAGAACCGATACTGTTATACGGTTGTGAGGCGTGGACAGTCAACAAGCAAAGTCAGAAGATTGAGACAGCCGAAATGTGGTTTCTCAGAAGAATGTTGAGAGTTCCATGGACAGCAAAGAAAACAAACGAGACAGTCTTGATGGGGGCAAACACAAGAAGATCATTGAAAAAGTTTAGGTAAAGGCAAGCAACATTCAGAAGACATTTATGAGGAACGGGGAAGTAGGGCACCTGGTCACAACAGGAAAGCTAAAGGGAAAGAGAACATGTAGACCAAGGGAGATAATATTGGTCGGACTTGCAGGGTGGCTGAGGACAGAGGGTGGAAGATGTACTTGCAGCGACAAGGGATATAATCTTATGGACAGCCATGATCGCCAGCGCCATGCTGGAATACTAGATTTTGCTCAGGCTCATATATTCATGTCTGGCCGATAACTTAGTAATTTGGGTGGAGCGCATACAGAATGGTCCTAATGCGGTGAATGCCTGGAGCACATTCTAACTCCAAACTATTGTACACGGGACATTGGTTTATCGTCTCATCCTAAGCATGAAAACATTGATCACCATTCAAGGTGTAGTGGGAGGATATAGGAAAGGTACATCTGTCCGAGAAGTTATCGAACCAGCGACATATCGCTTCCCAGGTGGGTGCTCACACCACCGTGTCATCACCCCACCCACCACAGACTTGACCAAGTAATCGGTGGCGCAGTAAAAATGGATCAACAGTTCAAGGGAGGCTACTCCTTATAAGCTTTAACTCATCTTCGCACGACCAATAGTTACCAGTAGTTGTCTCGCTTTTGATCCACAGATGTGAAAAGCATGTCTACTTTTGACCATCAACTTAATGGAAACAGGGAGAGAACTCGAGGAATCGATTTTAATCAATCCACGGCGTGCACACGCACAGTGTGTTTGTGTAAAGTCCTCGTTCTTTTCTGAGCTTGGAGCGTTTTGTATTCCTCCTTTCGAAACGACTGATCTGCGTAGATTCGCTTATCAAGATCCAGCAGAATGGGAATGAACTTGTTTATACTAGGCATTCAAGGCACCGAATTTTCTCCGATGCTTGTGCGCATGTTGTTTTGGTCACACTCTGCAGGCTCTATGCTGCTACTGAGTCTACACCCTCATCAGTGAGCGTGCATGGTGGGCGTTTTCGTGTTTTCATAAGGCAGCAACTGACATGGCGTACAGGATCTTTAACGTGCATATTTCATATTCTGCATAAGTATTCACACCGGCCACACGGGTTTTGGCACCGACTGCCAGGTCTGTAAGCCTACACATGATTGAAGCGATCGGGAAAAATCTCCAGACCGAGTGTCTAGACAGATTACGCTTGTGGCACTTTCTGCAGATCTAATTTTAAGACCAGTTTTTTCCCTCTGTGCGTGTGGTGTGTGCGAGCGTGTGGCGTGTGCGAGCGTGTGGTGTGTGCGAGCGTGTAGTGTGCGTGTGCAAGCGTGCGCTGGTGTGTGCGTCTGCGAGCTTGCGCTGGTGTGCGCGTGTGCAAGCATGCGCTGTGTGCTGGTGTGTGTGTGTGCTGGTGTGTGTGCGTGCTGGTGTGTGTGTGCTGGTGTGTGTGCTGGTGTGTGTGCTGGTGTGTGTGCTGTGCTGGTGTGCGCGCGTGCGTGTGCACGTGCGTTGTGTGAGCGTGTGTGCGCGTTGTGCGAGCGTGTGTGAGTGTGCCAGGTGAGACCCAGAGCAACAATGCCTCACAGGCCCGACAATGATCTCCCGACATCGAATACCACACGCCAAGCGGTGGTTATTTTGCCAAGCAAAGGGGGACTATCCATGCGCTGGTTGACCTACTCTGACCTATCCAAAACAAGTGTGACTGCCCGCGTTCGAGTAAACAACCAGGAGGAAAAAAAAAAAAAAAAAAAAAAAAAAATCAGAACGCGTACTTAACATATCAAACAAGACAGGCACAAATTTTCAGCCAACTGGCCTTTGTCAAGCGTAGACGTAAGGTCACAATCGAACAAACACCAAATACAAAAATGAGAAAAAGACAAACCTGGCTGCTGCTTTGTCCAGTGGAAGAAAAGCAGCAGGGAAGTTTGTCTTTTTCTCCTAATTTTTGTATTTTGTGTTTGTTCATTTGTGATCATACGTTTACCCTTGACAAAGGCAAGTTGGCCAAAAATGTGCGCCTGTCTTGTCTGGTTATATCAAATATGCGTTCTGATTTTTTTTTCGTTTTGTTTTTTTCTTCCTGGTTCTTGTCTACTTGAACACGGGCAGTCACTTTTGGATAGGTCAGAGTAGGTCAACCAGCGCATGGATAGTCCCCTTGTCTGTACCGGGCAGCCCGTCCAGCCGCCAGCGCTACTCTCCTTGATGTAGTATTAACCCTGTACCTGTCAGTCATCCCCCTCCCCCCCCCCCCACCTTAACTCGTTGAGGTCATAGATGGAAAGAATGTGAAAGTTACGTATGGTGACGAGCGAAAAAAGTCTAAAATTAAAAAGTAAAATATAAGGTACGACAATACAATTTTTCGGTGTGCCGATTTTCTTCAACTTCAGTAAAACAAAAACAAAAACCGGTCCAGTGTTTTAACACTGTTAGGGATTTAAACTCGACCTTTTAGACCTCGGTCCGACGAGTTAAATCAAAGCGTGAACTTGAATCGCCCACCAGTAAAAGAACGTGTAACAGAATAAAAAAAATTCCTAGCTTCAATTGAAGCCAACCAAAGCAGCTGTTACATGACTAATGGCCAATGACTGACACACTGAATGAGGGGATGGCCCTGTATGTCGATAGAAACTGGTAACGTAATTTCCACTTGAACGGCAAAATTTGTGTCGGTCGATGACACCCTACTTGCATCTTTCATGCACTATAGGTTCCCAGACGTTTACGTCAAATCGATTTCTCTATGATTGCAAGTGGGAAAAGAGGTCGTTTATACGATCTGTTAAATAGGTAAGAGTTAATCATTGTATTTTATGACCGTCGGTATTTAGTTTGTCGAAACGATTCGATTTAAAGAGCACCTCATGATTTAAAAAGAAGTTCGCAAATTTCTCTGAAAACTGATAACAGGAAAATATCACTCTAACAGTCTCCCTTTTGTACAAAGACGTTTCACCTACTTGTGAATTTGTCAATACCTCAGTCGCGTTCAGGCTCGAGTCGAAGTTTTTCATATTGTTCTGCCGTGTGTACTCAAAGTAATGGCATAGTGTCAAAAAACAAAAACAACAAACAAAACAAACAACAAAGAAAACCACAACACAACAAAACCCCACGTGCATTGCCATTAAGGAGAAGTCTCAGAAATCAGGCAAACCTTTTGTTTTTGTTTACAGAAAATCAAGATTTTCTGTAAGCGGCTTTGAAATCCTGGCAAACATTTGTCAACAGAGGGCACAAAAATTCAGAACTGGAGCTCAAGGGCATTTTCAGCTGTTTTTCCGGCCTGCTTTTGACAGTAGCTTTAACCGATGAAGTAGCAAGAAACTGAGGAGAATTGAACAAAGCAGAAACCCCCCCTCCCCTCATCAAGCAAGTGTGTAGGCCCTAATTTTTTTTTTAATAGTCTGAGGGGGATGCCCATTTGCTGTCAATTTTTCTTCCAGAGTTTGAACCCACGCCTCTAGGGTGGTCGGGTATCTCAAGGCCAAGTCCGTCTTGTGACGGATGTCCTGGCCACTTGGCTATCGAATACCTGCTGCACAAAGAAAATGTTCAACTTTAAGTTCATTTTTATTTCCCCTTGACTATATTCGGCTGGAACTCTTTCCATCCGTTTCTGTCATTGTGTTGAGGGCTCTAATTCTAATTCTTTCATTAGGTCATGGGCAGATGTACCTACTACCTCCCTTGCTCCATACTCTATGGCCAGGACGTTGGCTTGGAAGCCGGCTGTCATCAAGCTGCTGGCTACACTGGCATACTTTTCAAAACGCAAGAAGAGCCGTGGCTGAAGATCTGATATCTCGCATTCTCTCCTGGCTCACAACATAAAAACAGGCTTGTTGCTCATATCTTTCCATCATTCTGGCGGTGTCAGCTTGGCATTTCATATGTCTCCCTCCCCCTCTCCATTTCAAGAGCTTTCCAGAATTTAGCGCAGGCTCAGGGAGTAAACATTGTTTAAAGCCCAGCCGCCTGCGCAGAGCCATATCAGAACTACAGCTATTTCAGAACACAACTCGTTAATCCTGAGAACCGAGCCTGCCAGAAAGCTCCTGGCACTGGCAGATTTGGGTAGAGCGTATATGAAATTGTCCTCTTGTATACGTTCCAAATTCCAAACTCCGTCTCGTAGAAATGGGCAGCCTCTATTCTATCTTCATACAGCATAACGAGATCGATCAGAATTATTGGTTTTCCTTGATGGGAGTAAAATATAGCCAGTCTCATGCCAACCTCGCTGATGATTTCTGGACTTTCCCCCATTCTGGAAGATCTATTCACTCCCAATCATCCGCTCCATCAGTTGACCCCGCTTCCATCTTTGCCCTTTTTCAAGGCCACAGTTTGCCGCCTCGTGCCGTTTAGACGGTTGATGGAGTATACTGGGGTGTGGTTTTCCCCCTGACAGTACTAATCACTTATGCGATCTCTCCGAGTACTGTGCTGCGCCTCTGTGTGCACCTTCTTTGGGGACAGCGTTAACTTTGATGAGCTCGGGACGTTCCACCGTTTGCCCTGGACGAGCGGGCACGCAGAGGCATCAGATTTCCCCCATATTTTCATTCGAGAGCAGGAGGTCTTAAATCCAAGGATGGAACCGATCTCCAGAGGCACTATGTAAAACTATGTCATCCCAGCCGAAACTTCTTTGGAGTGAATTTTCCCACATTGTCCATTGCTCTTGTTGTATTACTTTTTGGATTCTTTAGGCATCCTCATCTTTTATTAATTTCTACACATTGTTCCGTTGTTCCCAGGGTTGACGTAAATCAGAGCTACAAATAGTTGTTCCAGTAATATTGACATACAACGGAGAATCTGTTAAATTAACGTAGCGAAGTGGATTAATGCAACGGATTAATGACTGGAATGTCAGTGGGCTCGAACCCCATCAGTTCAAAAAATGGAGTTTTTGGCCCTGACTAACTATTCACCACTCGTGTAAAAAGCGCTGTTGGTATGTGTAAAACTGGTTTCAGAGAGACATGTTAAGGTCGATTACACACAAAAAAAGGTGAAAATAATGAAGGTTTAGCAGTACTTGTATAAATACTGATGACTTGACAAGAGCGCTTAAGTGGCATGGATCTCCAGTATTTCTGTCTCATTACTAACACTCACTCACAAACTTATTCACACACACACATACATTCACATACACACGCAGACAACACGCGCTTGCGCACGCACACACGCACGCACCCATGCACACACGCACACGTGCACGCACACAATGTCAACTGTCTATCGCATTCATCTTCCACGTTATCAAGACTACACGGTCGTTACTGTTACCTGCACCTGTTTCTAATTACGTCCAACATTTTAACGCCCGCCTTCTCTCCACCTGAACTGTCGTTCACAAATTAGACTGGATGTCGTGGAAAACTTCATACAACTATGTTAAGAGCTTGTGTTCAGTGAATAGTGCTGAAGGATCCAGAACCCAATGGCTCACTGTCGAAGGTAAAATTTCAGATTTTCTGAACTTGTGAAAATCGTGTGGCATTGTGTATGTAATCATGTATGCAATGTTTATGATCATATGTGCAAGAGATTGAGTGTGTATGGTTAGATTTTTGTTATATACTTATTTGCACTACTAGTATTAATGTGTATTATCCAGTATTAATGTGCGTATTCTGTTTTGTGTTACGTGTAATATATCGGTGCTTCTGTATGTATCTCAGTCGGTGTCTTGCAAAATGTTATGCACAGCGAGTAGAAACAAGTTTGGAGTATAGCGTTATACAAGGATTTACTTTTATTACCGAGTTCAAGTGAATTTAATGCACCATTATTGCTATTGTTATTTTTTATTAAAGCCCCGCCGACTGCGCAGACTTAACGCTTTAACTTCCGCACCCTGTCCACCAGCCTTGTCGACCATGCAAGCAAAGACTTAACCCCTTGATTCCCTCACCCTATCTATCAACTTTCTGCAGGAAGCTGGTGGATATGGTGAGGAAGTCAAGAGTTCAAGTTTTGTAGTTGGTTAACAGCGAGCGGGAGTCTAAGGGTTACTGTTACTGCAATTTTTGTTTAAAGCCCAGCCGACTGCATAGAGCCATATCAGGGCTATAACCGCTTCAAAACATACAAAACTTCAACAGGAAAAAAATTAAGTACACATGTCAATGCATTCGCACACATAATCTAAGGACATGCCCCTGGCGTTGACCACTCCGTTCAATTTATCGCACAAGGGATTTAAAAAGACTTGAATACAAATTTAAGCATACATAAGGACACCAAAACAAAAGCATGAATTACCTAAAATTGCTTCCACATATCTCACCTCCCTAGAGCCAAAAATGCACTTAATACATGTACCCAATTATCAATCCTAAGAAAAAAAGTACAGGTGAATGGACCAACAAGGCAGAAAATGATTGGAAGAAATGACAAAGCAAAGGAACAAGGCAGAAACAAAGAGCGACTTTCAAGAGGAAATTTCTAGCACAGAATTTCGGAAGTGGGGATACTATTTATACTGGAAGAGCCACCGGCATCCCCACGGGGGTGGGGGTGGGTGGTGGAGAGGGGGAGTCACAAAGGCAGCATGCGCCTTTGACCAACGACGGTATCGGCACCATGCAATATAACGGGATTATCTACACGGTCATCTACAGACTACAGTGATGCTTACCCACAGCACTTACCTTTTGGCAGTCCTACATGACAGCCCGCTAGAAGTAGGAACAAGACTGTCAAACCATTCTACAATTTCAGTTTCACACTTTTTTTAAAACATTTGTTTCTATCGTGAATATTCCTTAACGCAAATCTCCATGCAGGTGAAAAACTAAACAGATCTAGAACTGCATACTTTCCCGCGGTTGCGTTTAAATTCTGGACAGCGCTTGCCTATGCGCGCGTGCGTATGTATGTGACGTCGATATGTAATAAATATATGTATATTGTATACATATACATAGATATATACATGTATATCATATACATTATATATAATATACATATGTATCATATATATACATATGCAAATATATTCATAAGAGTCTAAAGAACCATTAATACAGGAACTTTGAACTTTAGAATAATGGATTCAAGCAAACTGTGTGTATCCCTGCTAATCAAAACTGGAGCACCAAAGATGAATATCACAGGACAACGAAAGACAAGACAGAAGGGAAGCGGGCACTTCAACTCATATCACCATGTAATCACAAGGACAGGACTGAATGAATGGTGTTTTCGTTTTAGAGAAAGCTCAAGTTTATGACTTAGCTACTGTGCCATCTCAGACCCCCATCATAGTCGTTAAGATCCATACAAATTCTGCCCAAACCACAATCATTCAGGTCTATTTCACGACATCAAAACAGACTAATCGAAACAGTCAATTAGTCCGTAAAAGAATCAGCCAAGAAAAGACGTGTGCATCATGAGCGATTTCAATGCAAAAAGAAGTTTCGGAATATTGAACCCTTATGACTCAGTCATCTCGGCTTAGGCGACAAACAAAAGTGGATAAACTTTTGTGAATCCCAGCCGGTTAACCCTTTGACTCCCACACCCTAGCCACAAGCTGCAAAAACTTTAACTCTTTGACACCCTCACCCTATTCACCAGTTACCTGCAGGAAGCTGGTGGATAGGGTGAGAGAATCAAAGGGTTCAGTTTTTGCTTTGCTAGCATGGTTGACAATGCAGGCTGCTGGTGGACAAGGTGCGGGAGTCAAAGGGTTAAACTTGGAATGTGGGGTCCCGCAAAGCTCTGTACCTGGGATCACTTTTCACGATCTACACCTCAACACTTGCCAATATCACCAGTCAGCACATCAGAAAATCTTTCAACTCTTCCCGAAGCCTCCGACTGCTATGTCAAGATCTAAACTGGATGATATAGATTATGCTACAACTGCATTGATATAAGACTGAAGCAAAGCTCCTTGGTGCAAATCAAGCTTTCCACTGTAAAAGTTTGTTTTATTCAACCAAGTGACAGTTTTACTCTCAATCAAGAACTTCGCGTTGTTCTTGATCCTCGACTCTATACAAAAATTCATCACCCAAACCCGTCTTGTTACTGTGAACTGCGACATATCAGTTCTGTTAGCTGTCAATCATTATGTATCAATGGTACTGCACCTATTTATATTCGTGACCATCTCCGAATGTACACCCGTGCCCGACCTGTCCTTTCCGCTTCTGATACTAATCGTAGTTGTCTACAAATTCCTCGATATAAATGTACCATAGTCGGGTCGCTGCTCTTTCTGTATCTGTTCCATGCAACTGGAACGATCTTCCCCCATCTATTCGACGATCAGGCTGTCTTCCTTCAAGTCTAGCTCGAAGACGATCTTTTTGCCCAGTAGCGATTTCCCACTATGTGTCCATTCTTTTGACCCACTGCCCTCCTATTCGTGCTTTCTACATGTATGCGTGCCATTGACACGTAAAACAGCAAGTTGCCGCCATCTGGAACTACATGTATGCGTACTGACGAGTAACAGCAATCTTAGGGAAGGCAGAGTTGGGTTGTGCCTTTCTAAACACCTGATCATTTTTAATCAGACAGAATGTAGTTCATTTCTCACACTTTAACGAAAATACGATAAACCCCCTCCCACCATCCCTCCCGTTTTTTTAACATCCAAAATGGCAAGACAATGTGTTCTGCTAAATAACCAATTTCATTATCAAACCTTTTGAACTGGCCTTGTCAGCAACAAATTAAGCGTCAACTCTGAAATCTGTCAGATCCCTACAGCTTTCTACGTATTCCGCAATCAGAGGCAGGCTAGACGACAATCCCTTAGTCTGCACTGGTAATTGAAAGGATTTTAAAACCACTCATGAATTCTTATAAGATGGTAATGAAAATGAAAGGGACCTACAAAACCTTTTGAATATACTAGAAATAGAAAGCAAAAGTAAGGGGTTGGAACTAAACAGCAGGAAGACTGAAGTCATGGTGATCAGTAAAAAACATGAAATCCCCTCATGCAAAATAACAGCAAATGGCACAACCTTGACACAGGTTAATAAGTTCAAATATCTGGGAACGTTCATTTCATCAGACGGCAGATGCACCTCGGAAATAGCTGGCAAGCCAAAACATTCAAGAAGATGACAAGCATTCTTACCAACAAATGCCTATCAATTAATATCAGAGAGTCCTTGAATGTTATATAGAACCAATACTGTTGTACGGATGCGAGGCGTGGACAGTCAGCAAGCAAAGCCAGAGCAAGATTGAGGCAGCCGAGATGTGGTTTCTCAGAAGAATGTTGAGTTCCTTGGACAGCAAAGAAAAACAAACGAGACGGTCTTGATGGAGGCAGACACAAGTAGATCACTCATAAGGAAGATTAGGAAAAGACAAGCAACATTTATAGGCCATTTTATGAGGAAAGGGGATTTGGAGCACATGGTCACAACGGGAAAGCTGGAGGGAAAGAGCACCAGGTAGACCGAGGGAGAGAATGCTGGACGGACTTGCAGAGTGGCTGGGGACGAGGAGGGTGGGAGAGATGCTGGGGGCAACGAGAGATACGTGGTCGCCAACGCCATGCGGCAGGGCACCTGATGATGATGAAGATGGTAATTCCTTGTCAATGGCTGGCTTGGGTATTCATGGGATTTCAGACTACCCATTGATCGACATGAGAACACTGATCTAGTCATTGATCTATAAACGTTAAATTGCTAATAATTGTCCCTGCTGAAGTCTAACTCCTATCTCCTAAAGTCCAATCCATCTTCTCGTTGGAGATGGAAGTGTAAGTGAGACATACATCAATTCTGTTAGCTTTCTGTCGTACACCTGCCTATTCATTCTGCACTCGTTTGGGGCAGGATGGGTGAATGCGACGACAGTATCATGTCAGTAGGTGGCACTAAAAATTATTTGGATTTCAAAACCAACCAATGAATTCTTCGTGCCATCGACTGACAAGACAACGCTGTCACTCCTGCTGCTGCCAATTCCTGAAGAATCTGTATAGTCAGGCACTGATCTGGTCATTGATCTATAGATATAAACTGGTAATGATTGTCCCTTCTGAAGTCCAAAACCCATCTCCAATAGTCTTACACCCATCTCCCGTAGTCTTACACCCATCTCCCGTAGTCTTACATCCATCTCCCGTAGCCCTACACCATCTCTCAAAGCCCAACCCATCTGCTGAAGCTCAACACCATCTCCCATAGTTCTACACCATCTCCCGTAGTCCTACACCATCTCCCGTAGCCCAGCACCATCTCCCGTAGCCCAGCACCCTCTCCCGTTAGCCCAGCACCCTCTCCCGAAGCCCAACACCCTCTCCCGAAGCCCAACACCCTCTTCCGTGGCCCAACACCATCTCCCGAAGCCCAACACCCTCTTACGTGGCCAACACCATCTCCCCAAGCCCAACACCATCTCCCCAAGCCCAACACCATCTCCCCAAGCCCAACACCATCTCCCCAAGCCCAACACCATCTCCCCAAGCCCAACATCACCTGTCCAAGCCCAACATCACCTGTCCAAGCCCAACACCACCTGTCCAAGCCCAACACCACCTGTCCAAGCCCAACACCACCTGTCCAAGCCCAACACCACCTGTCCAAGCCCAACACCACCTGTCCAAGCCCAACACCACCTGTCCAAGCCCGACACCACCTGTCCAAAGCCCAACACCATCTCCTGAAGTCCAGCCTTTATCCTCCTCGTGGACGATTAAGTGTAAGTCAGCCATACATCAATTGTTTGTTTTCTGTTGTACACCTGCCTATTCATTCTGCACTCGTTTGGGACCGATTGGATGAATGTGACGACAGTATCATGTCAGTAGGTGGCACTAAAAATTCTTGGGATTTCAAAACCAACCAAAGAATTCTTCGTGCCATTGACTGACAAGACAACGCTGTCACTCCTGCTGCTGCCAATTCCTGAAGAATCTGTATAGTCAGGCACTGATCTGGTCATTGATCTATAGATATAACTGGTAATGATTGTCCCTTCTGAAGTCCAAAACCCATCTCCAATAGTCTTACACCCATCTCCCGTAGTCTTACACCCATCTCCCGTAGTCTTACATCCATCTCCCGTAGCCCTACACCATCTCTCAAAGCCCAACCCATCTGCTGAAGCTCAACACCATCTCCCGTAGTTCTACACCATCTCCCGTAGTCCTACACCATCTCCCGTAGCCCAGCACCTCTCCCGTAGCCCAGCACCTCTCCCGTAGCCCAGCACCCTCTCCCGAAGCCCAACACCCTCTCCCGAAGCACAACACCCTCTTCCGTGGCCCAACATCATCTCCCGAAGCCCAACACCCTCTTCCGTGGCCCAACACCATCTCCCCAAGCCCAACACCATCTCCCCAAGCCCAACACCATCTCCCCAAGCCCAACACCACCTGTCCAAGCCCAACATCACCTGTCCAAGCCCAACACACCTGTCCAAGCCCAACACACCTGTCCAAGCCCAACACCACCTGTCCAAGCCCAACACCACCTGTCCAAGCCCAACACCACCTGTCCAAGCCCGACACCACCTGTCCAAGCCCGCACCACCTGTCCAAGCCCAACACCACCTGTCCAAGCCCAACACCATCTCCTGAAGTCCAGCCCTTTATCCTCCTCGTGGACGATTAAGTGTAAGTCAGCCATACATCAATTGTTTGTTTTCTGTTGTACACCTGCCTATTCATTCTGCACTCGTTTGGGGCCGATTGGATGAATGTGACGACAGTATCATGTCAGTAGGTGGCACTAAAAATTCTTGGGATTTCAAAACCAACCAAAGAATTCTTCGTGCCATTGACTGACAAGACAACGCTGTCACTCCTGCTGCTGTCAATTCCTGAAGAATCTGTATAGTCAGGCACTGATCTGGTCATTGATATATATAATGATATTCCTTCGAATCCAAAACTCTCGGTAATCTGACACTCCGTATCTACCTGTCCTTCTTACCACCTTTCTAATTACACCATCTCCGTAGATTACACCATCTCCCGTAGTCTTCAATCTCCGTATCTTACACATCTCCGTAGCTTACACCCATCTCCGTAGTTCTTACATCCATTCTGCCAGACACGCTGTACCCATCTCCCGTAGTCTAACATATCTCGCATATCTTCATCTCCGTAGTCTTACAACCATCTCCCGTAGTCTAGTCCAACCCATCTCCCGTAGTCTTACACCCATCTCCCGTAGTCTTACACCCATCTCCCGTAGTCTTACACCATCTCTCCGTAGCCTACACCCATCTCCCGTAGCTCACATTCGTACACCATCTCCCGTAGCACCATTCCTACACCAACTCTCCCGTAGTCCACACCATCTCCCGTATAGCCCAAGTCACCATCTCCCGTTAGACCCAGCCCCCAATCATCCTGAAGCTCAACATCATCTCCCGTATTACTCCAACACCATCTCCCGTGATTTAGCCCAGCACCATCTCCCGTAAGCACACCCTCTCGTAGCCAGCACCATCTCCCGTAGCCCAGCACCATCTCCTGAAGCTCAACATCATCTCCCTCGTATTCCAACACCATCTCCGTAGCCAGCACCATCTCCCGTAGCCAGCACCATCTCCGTAGCCCAGCACCATCTCCTGAAGCTCAACATCATCTCCCGTATTCCAACACCATCTCCGTAGCCAGCACCATCTCCTGAAGCTCAACATCTCCCGTATTCCAACCCATCTCCCGTAGCCAGCACCATCTCCGTAGCCCAGCACCATATCCCGTAGCCCAGCACCATATCCCGTAGCCCAGCACCATCTCCCGTAGCCAGCACCATCTCCCGTAGCCCAGCACCATCTCCCGTAGCCCAGCACCATCCTCCCGTAGCCCGGCACCATTTCCTGAAACCCAGCACCATTTCCTGAAGCCCAACACCATTTGCGGAAGCCCAACACCATTTGCGGAAGCCCAACACCATCTCCCGAAGCCCAACACCATCTCCCGAAGCCCAACACCATCTCCCCAAGCCCAACACCATCTCCCCAAGCCCAACACCATCTCCCCAAGCCCAACACCATCTCCCGAGTCCAACACCATCTTCCGAAGCCCAACACCATCTTCCGAAGCCCAACACCATCTTCCGAAGCTCAACACCATCTTGAGAAGCCCAACACCATCTCCCGAAGCCCAACACCATCTCCCCAAGCCCAACACCATCTCCCCAAGCCCAACACCATCTCCCCAAGCCCAACACCATCTCCCAAGCCCAACACCATCTCCCAAGCCGAACACCATCTCCCCAAGCCCAACACCACCTGTCCAAGCCCAACACCACCTGTCCAAGCCCAACACCACCTGTCCAAGCCCAACACCACTGTCCAAGCCCAACACCACCTGTCCAAGCCCAACACCACCTGTCCAAGCCCGACACCACTGTCCAAGCCCAACACCACCTGTCCAAGCCCAACACCATCTCCTGAAGTCCAGCCCTTTATCCTCCTCGTGGACGATTAAGTGTAAGTCAGCCATACATCAATTGTTTGTTTTCTGTTGTACACCTGCCTATTCATTCTGCACTCGTTTGGGGCCGATTGGATGAATGTGACGACAGTATCATGTCAGTAGGTGGCACTAAAAATTCTTGGGATTTCAAAACCAACCAAAGAATTCTTCGTGCCATTGACTGACAAGACAACGCTGTCACTCCTGCTGCTGTCAATTCCTGAAGAATCTGTATAGTCAGGCACTGATCTGGTCATTGATCTATAGATATAAACTGGTAATGATTGTCCCTTCTGAAGTCCAAAACCCATCTCCCGTAGTCTTACACCCATCTCCCGTAGTCTTACACCCATCTCCCGTAGTCTTACACCCATCTCCCGTAGTCTTACACCCATCTCCGTAGTCTTACACCATCTCCGTAGTCTTACACCATCTCCCGTAGTCTACACCCATCTCCCGTAGTCTTACACCCATCTCCCGTAGTCTTACACCCATCTCTCAAAGCCCAACCCATCTGCTGAAGCTCAACACCATCTCCCGTAGTTCTACACCATCTCCCGTAGTCCAGCACCATCTCCCGTAGCCCAGCACCATCTCCGTAGCCCAGCACCATCTCCTGAAGCTCAACATCATCTCCCGTATTCCAACACCATCTCCCGTAGTCCAGCACCATCTCCCGTAGCCACACATCTCCCGTAGTCCAGCACCATCTCCCGTAGCCCAGCACCATCTCCCGAAGCTCAACATCATCTCGTATTCAACACCATCTCCCGTAGCCCAGCACCATCTCCCGTAGCCCAGCACCATCTCCCGTAGCCCAGACCACTCCTGAAGCTCAACTCTCCCGTATGCCAACACCATCTCCCGTAGCCAGCAATCCCGTAGCCAGCACCATCTCCCGTAGCCCAGCACCATCTCCGTAGCCCAGCACCATCTCCCGTAGCCCGGCACCATCTCCTGAAACCCAGCACCATTTCCTGAAGCCCAACACCATTTGCGGAAGCCCAACACCATCTCCCGAAGCCCAACACCATCTCCCGAAGCCCAACACCATCTCCCACCCAACACCATCTCCCAAGCCCAACACCATCTCCCCAAGCCCAAAACCATCTCCCCAAGCCCAAACCATCTCCCCAAGCCCAACACCATCTCCCGAGTCCAACACCATCTCCCGAAGCCCAACACCATCTCCCGAAGCCCAACACCATCTCCGAAGCCCAACACCATCTTCCGAAGCCCAACACCATCTCCCGAAGCCCAACACCATCTCCCCAAGCCCAACACCATCTCCCCAAGCCCAACACCATCTCCCCAAGCCCAACACCATCTCCCCAAGCCCAACACCATCTCCCCAAGCCCAACACCATCTCCACAAGCCCAACACTCACCTGTCCAAGCCCAACACCACCTGTCCAAGCCCAACACCACCTGTCCAAGCCCAACACCACCTGTCCAAGCCCAACACCACCTGTCCAAGCCCAATACCACACTGTCCAAGCCCAACACCACCTGTCCAAGCCCAACACCACCTGTCCAAGCCCAACACCATCTCCTGAAGTCCAGCCCTTTATCCTCCTCGTGGACGGTTAAGTGTAAGTCAGCCATACATCAATTGTTTGTTTTCTGTTGTACACCTGCCTATTCATTCTGCACTCGTTTGGGGCTGATTGGATGAATGTGACGACAGTATCATGTCAGTAGGTGGCACTAAAAATTCTTGGGATTTCAAAACCAACCAAAGAATTCTTGTGCATTGACTGACAAGTACACGCTGTCATCCTGCTGCTGAATTCTAAGCATCTGTTATCAGGCATGATCTGGTCATTGATCTATAGATATAAATGGTATGATGTCCCTTCTGAAGTCCAAAACCCATCTCCCGTAGTCTTACACCCATCTCCCGTAGTCTTACCACCCATTCCGTAGTCTTACACCCATCTCCCGTAGTCTTCACCATCTCCGTAGTCTTACACCCATCTCCCGTAGTCTTACACCCATCTCCCGTAGTCTTACACCCATCTCCGTAGTCTTACACCCATCTCCCGTAGTCTTACACCCATCTCCCGTAGTCTTACACCCATCTCCCGTAGTCTTACACCCATCTCCCGTAGTCTTACACCCATCTCCCGTAGTCTTACACCATCTCCGTAGTCTTACACCCATCTCCCGTAGTCTTACACCCATCTCCCGTAGTCTTACACCCATCTCCCGTAGTCTTACACCCATCTCCCGTAGTCTTACACCCATCTCCCGTAGTCTTACACCCATCTCCCGTAGTCTTACACCCATCTCCCGTAGTCTTACACCCATCTCCCGTAGTCTTACACCCATCTCCCGTAGTCTTACACCCATCTCTCAAAGCCCAATCCATCTGGAAGCTCAACACCATCTCCCGTAGTCCAGCACCATCTCCCGTAGCCCAGCACCATCTCCCGTAGCCCAGCACCATCTCCCGTAGCCCAGCACCATCTCCCGAAGCTCAACATCATCTCCCGTATTCCAACACCATCTCCCGTAGCCCAGCACCATCTCCCGTAGCCCAGCACCATCTCCCGTAGCCCAGCACCATCTCCTGAAGCTCAACATCATCTCCCGTATTCCAACACCATCTCCCGTAGCCCAGCACCATCTCCTGAAGCTCAACATCTCCCGTATTCCAACACCATCTCCCGTAGCCCAGCACCATCTCCCGTAGCCCAGCACCATATCCCGTAGCCCAGCACCATATCCCGTAGCCCAGCACCATCTCCCGTAGCCCAGCACCATCTCCCGTAGCCCAGCACCATCTCCCGTAGCCCAGCACCATCCTCCCGTAGCCCGGCACCATTTCCTGAAACCCAGCACCATTTCCTGAAGCCCAACACCATTTGCGGAAGCCCAACACCATTTGCGGAAGCCCAACACCATCTCCCGAAGCCCAACACCATCTCCCGAAGCCCAACACCATCTCCCCAAGCCCAACACCATCTCCCCAAGCCCAACACCATCTCCCCAAGCCCAACACCATCTCCCGAGTCCAACACCATCTTCCGAAGCCCAACACCATCTTCCGAAGCCCAACACCATCTTCCGAAGCTCAACACCATCTTGAGAAGCCCAACACCATCTCCCGAAGCCCAACACCATCTCCCCAAGCCCAACACCATCTCCCCAAGCCCAACACCATCTCCCCAAGCCCAACACCATCTCCCCAAGCCCAACACCATCTCCCCAAGCCGAACACCATCTCCCCAAGCCCAACACCACCTGTCCAAGCCCAACACCACCTGTCCAAGCCCAACACCACCTGTCCAAGCCCAACACCACCTGTCCAAGCCCAACACCACCTGTCCAAGCCCAACACCACCTGTCCAAGCCCGACACCACCTGTCCAAGCCCAACACCACCTGTCCAAGCCCAACACCATCTCCTGAAGTCCAGCCCTTTATCCTCCTCGTGGACGATTAAGTGTAAGTCAGCCATACATCAATTGTTTGTTTTCTGTTGTACACCTGCCTATTCATTCTGCACTCGTTTGGGGCCGATTGGATGAATGTGACGACAGTATCATGTCAGTAGGTGGCACTAAAAATTCTTGGGATTTCAAAACCAACCAAAGAATTCTTCGTGCCATTGACTGACAAGACAACGCTGTCACTCCTGCTGCTGTCAATTCCTGAAGAATCTGTTATAGTCAGGCACTGATCTGGTCATTGATCTATAGATATAAACTGGTAATGATTGTCCCTTCTGAAGTCCAAAACCCATCTCCCGTAGTCTTACACCCATCTCCCGTAGTCTTACACCCATCTCCGTAGTCTTACACCCATCTCCCGTAGTCTTACACCCATCTCCGTATTCTTACACCCATCTCCCGTAGTCTTACACCCATCTCCGTAGTCTTACACCCATCTCCCGTAGTCTTACACCCATCTCCCGTAGTCTTACACCCATCTCTCAAAGCCCAACCCATCTGCTGAAGCTCAACACCATCTCCCGTAGTTCTACACCATCTCCCGTAGTCCAGCACCATCTCCCGTAGCCCAGCACCATCTCCCGTAGCCCAGCACCATCTCCTGAAGCTCAACATCATCTCCCGTATTCCAACACCATCTCCCGTAGTCCAGCACCATCTCCCGTAGCCCAGCACCATCTCCCGTAGCCCAGCACCATCTCCCGTAGCCCAGCACCATCTCCCGAAGCTCAACATCATCTCCCGTATTCCAACACCATCTCCGTAGCCCAGCACCATCTCCCGTAGCCCAGCACCATTCTCCGTAGCCCAGCACCATCTCCTGAAGCTCAACATCTCCGTATTCCAACACCATCTCCCGTAGCCAGCACCATCTCCCGTAGCCCAGCACCATCTCCCGTAGCCCAGCACCATCTCCCGTAGCCCAGCACCATCTCCCGTAGCCGGCACCATCTCCTGAAACCCAGCACCATTTCCTGAAGCCCAACACCATTTGCGGAAGCCCAACACCATCTCCCGAAGCCCAACACCATCTCCCGAAGCCCAACACCATCTCCCAAGCCCAACACCATCTCCCAAGCCCACACACCATCTCCCAAGCCCAAAACCATCTCCCAAGCCCAAACCATCTCCCCAAGCCCAACACCATCTCCCGAGCCAACACCATCTCCCGAAGCCCAACACCATCTCCGAAGCCCAACACCATCTCCGAAGCCCAACACCATCTTCCGAAGCCCAACACCATCTCCGAAGCCCAACACCATCTCCCCAAGCCCAACACCATCTCCCCAAGCCCAACACCATCTCCCCAAGCCCAACACCATCTCCCCAAGCCCAACACCATCTCCCCACCCCTCCCAAGCCAACACCATCTCCACAAGCCCAACACACCTGTCCAAGCCCAACACCACCTGTCCAAGCCCAACACCACCTGTCCAAGCCCAACACCACCTGTCCAAGCCCAACACCACCTGTCCAAGCCCAAACCACCTGTCCAAGCCCACACCACCTGTCCAAGCCCAACACCACCTGTCCAAGCCCAACACCATCTCCTGAAGTCCAGCCCTTTATCCTCCTCGTGGACGATTAAGTGTAAGTCAGCCATACATCAATTGTTTGTTTTCTGTTGTACACCTGCCTATTCATTCTGCACTCGTTTGGGGCTGATTGGATGAATGTGACGACAGTATCATGTCAGTAGGTGGCACTAAAAATTCTTGGGATTTCAAAACCAACCAAAGAATTCTTCGTGCCATTGACTGACAAGACAACGCTGTCACTCCTGCTGCTGTCAATTCCTGAAGAATCTGTATAGTCAGGCACTGATCTGGTCATTGATCTATAGATATAAACTGGTAATGATTGTCCTTCTGAGTCAACATCTCGTAGTCTACCGAATTAACCCATCTCCCGTAGTCTTCACCATCCTACACACCATTCCCGTAGTCTTACACCCATCCCGTTCCATCCGTAGTCTTAATCTATCCCCATCTCCCGTAGTCTTACACCATCTCCCGTAGTCTTACACCCATCTCCCGTAGTCTTACACCCATCTCCCGTAGTCTTACACCCATCTCCCGTAGTCTTACACCCATCTCCCGTAGTCTTACACCCATTCTACTCAATTAGCCCACCCATCTAGTCTTTAATGCTCCCATCTTACACCATCTCCCGTAGTCTTACACCATCTCCCGTAGTCTCACACCATCTCCCGTAGCTAGCACCATCTCCCGTAGTCCTACACCCATCTCCTGAAGTCTAACATCATCTCCCGTATTCCACAACAACCATCTGCTGTGAGATCCAGCACCATCTCCCGTAGCCCAGCACCATCTCCCGTAGCCCAGCACCATCTCCCGTAGCCCAGCACCATCTCCCGAAGCTCAACATCATCTCCCGTATTCCAACACCATCTCCCGTTTGCCCTAGCACCATCTTCCCGTAGCCCAGCACACTCGCGAGCCAGCACCATCTCCCTGTACCCAGCACCATCTCCTGAAGTCAACATCTCCCGTATTCCAACACCATCTCCCGTAGCCACACCATCTCCCGTAGCCAGCACCATCTCCCGTAGCCCAGCACCATCTCCCGTAGCCCAGCACCATCTCCCGTAGCCCGGCACCATCTCCTGAACCCAGCACCATTTTCCTGAAGCCCAGCACCATCTCCGTGCGAGCACACATCCCGACCCACACCATCTCCCGAAGCCCCAAACCATCTCCGAAGCCCAACACCATCTCCCGAAGCCCAACACCATCTCCCAAGCCCAACACCATCTCCCAAGCCCAAAACCATCTCCCCAAGCCCAAAACCATCTCCCAAGCCCAACACCATCTCCGAAACCCAACACCATCTCCCGAAGCCCAACACCATCTCCCGAAGCCCAACACCATCTCCCGAAGCCCAACACACTCTTCCGAAGCCAACACCATCTCCCGAAGCCCAACACCATCTCCCCAAGCCCAACACCATCTCCCCAAGCCCAACACCATCTCCCCAAGCCCAACACCATCTCCCCAAGCCAACACCATTCCCCAAGCCCAAACCATCTCCACAAGCCCAACATCACCTGTCCAAGCCCAACACCACCTGTCCAAGCCCAACACCACCTGTCCAAGCCCAACACCACCTGTCCAAGCCCAACACCACCTGTCCAAGCCCAATACCACCTGTCCAAGCCCAACACCACCTGTCCAAGCCCAACACCACCTGTCCAAGCCCAACACCATCTCCTGAAGTCCAGCCCTTTATCCTCCTCGTGGACGGTTAAGTGTAAGTCAGCCATACATCAATTGTTTGTTTTCTGTTGTACACCTGCCTATTCATTCTGCACTCGTTTGGGGCTGATTGGATGAATGTGACGACAGTATCATGTCAGTAGGTGGCACTAAAAATTCTTGGGATTTCAAAACCAACCAAAGAATTCTTCGTGCCATTGACTGACAAGACAACGCTGTCACTCCTGCTGCTGCCAATTCCTGAAGAATCTGTATAGTCAGGCACTGATCTGGTCATTGATCTATAGATATAAACTGGTAATGATTGTCCCTTCTGAAGTCCAAAACCCATCTCCCGTAGTCTTACACCCATCTCCCGTAGTCTTACACCATCTCCCGTAGTCTTACACCCATCTCCCGTAGTCTTAACACCATCTCCCGTAGTCTTACACCCATCTCCCGTAGTCTTACACCCCATCTCCCGTAGTCTTACACACCATCTCCCGTAGTCTTACACCCATCTCCCGTAGTCTTACACCCATCTCCCGTAGTCTTACACCCATCTCCCGTAGTCTTACACCCATCTCCCGTAGTCTTACACCCATCTCCCGTAGTCTTACACCCATCTCCCGTAGTCTTACACCCATCTCCCGTAGTCTTACACCCATCTCCCGTAGTCTTACACCCATCTCCCGTAGTCTTACACCCATCTCCCGTAGTCTTACACCCATCTCCCGTAGTCTTACACCCATCTCCCGTAGTCTTACACCCATCTCCCGTAGTCTTACACCCATCTCCCGTAGTCTTACACCCATCTCCCGTAGTCTTACACCCATCTCCCGTAGTCTTACACCCATCTCTCAAAGCCCAATCCATCTGCTGAAGCTCAACACCATCTCCCGTAGTCCAGCACCATCTCCCGTAGCCCAGCACCATCTCCCGTAGCCCAGCACCATCTCCCGTAGCCCAGCACCATCTCCCGAAGCTCAACATCATCTCCCGTATTCCAACACCATCTCCCGTTGCCCAGCACCATCTCCCGTAGCCCAGCACCATCTCCCGTAGCCCAGCACCATCTCCCGTAGCCCAGCACCATCTCCTGAAGCTCAACATCATCTCCCGTATTCCAACACCATCTCCCGTAGTTCTACACCATCTCCCGTAGTCCAGCACCATCTCCCGTAGCCCAGCACCATCTCCCGTAGCCCAGCACCATCTCCTGAAGCTCAACATCTCCCGTATTCCAACACCATCTCCCGTAGCCCAGCACCATCTCCCGTAGCCCAGCACCATCTCCCGTAGCCCAGCACCATCTCCCGTAGCCCAGCACCATCTCCCGTAGCCCAGCACCATCTCCCGTAGCCCAGCACCATCTCCCGTAGCCCAGCACCATCTCCCGTAGCCCAGCACCATCTCCCGTAGCCCAGCACCATTTCCTGAAACCCAGCACCATTTCCTGAAGCCCAACACCATTTGCGGAAGCCCAACACCATCTCCCGAAGCCCAACACCATCTCCCGAAGCCCAACACCATCTCCCCAAGCCCAACACCATCTCCCCAAGCCCAACACCATCTCCCCAAGCCCAACACCATCTCCCCAAGCCCAACACCATCTCCCCAAGCCCAACACCATCTCCCCGAGTCCAACACCATCTCCCGAGTCCAACACCATCTTCCGAAGCCCAACACCATCTTCCGAAGCCCAACACCATCTTCCGAAGCTCAACACCATCTTCCGAAGCCCAACACCATCTCCCCAAGCCCAACACCACCTGTCCAAGCCCAACACCATCTCCCCAAGCCCGACACCATCTCCCCAAGCCCAACACCATGTCCCCAAGCCCAACACCATCTCCCGAAGCCCAACACCACCTGTCCAAGCCCAACACCACCTGTCCAAGTCCAACACCACCTGTCCAAGCCCATCACCACCTGTCCACGCCCAACACCATTTCCTGAAGTCCAGCCCTTTATCCTCCTCGTGGACGATTAAGTGTAAGTCAGCCATACATCAATTGTTTTCTGTTGTACACCTGCCTATTCATTCTGCACTCGTTTGGGGCCGATTGGATGAATGTGACGACAGTATCATGTCAGTAGGTGGCACTAAAAATTCTTGGGATTTCAAAACCAACCAAGGAATTCTTCGTGCCATCGACTGACAAGACAACGCTGTCACTCCTGCTGCTGCCAATTCTTCAAGAATTTGTAGTCAGACACTGATCTGTTCATTGGTCTATAGATATAAATTGATAATGAATTGGGACAAAATATACCTACTCAAACTATGTCCTTAGTTGAGTAGTGTGGATATGAGCTCTGCAACTGTACATGAACGTACACTTCAAGTTGTTTTTAACTAACCTATCTGCAAGGTAGACACTGACTTGTAATAATCTAGCCCTCACGCTGCACTCCGATTGTTACAGTTACTGTTTTTGTTTAAAGCCTAGTCGACTTGCTCTTTGTAAAATGGAACATTATGTCTCCATTGTCTCCAGTGGTTGCCCGTTTCTCAGTTCATTATGTTACATGTGTATCAATGGTACTACACCTATTAATCTTTTGTGATCACCTCCGAATGTGCATTACGCTCCTGCCCGACCTCTCCATTCTGCTTCTGATACTAACTGTATACAAATTCCTCGATACAGATGATCCACAGTCGGTCATTCTTTCTGCATCTGGTCCTTACAAACAGAACGAGCTGCCCCTTTTGACAGTCACTGCTTTCTTCAAATTTAACTTGTAGACATAACTTTTTATTCAGCAGTGATTCCCCTTGTATGTGCCCATCCTATTGTCCTACTTCCCTCCCGTTCTCCCCATCCCGATCTGTGTGCGTTTTGTACCCTCCAGTTTTTGTCATCACGAATGAATGCTTTGGTGAATTAGAGTACGCGCTTTGATTTTATTTGTATAGCAAGATTGGCGCCGTATAAATGTCATTAGTATTGGTGCCTCAAGGCCTCGTGTAGGTAGTGGGGAAATACTCCAATGCCCTCATAACGCTGACCTATGGAGAACTATCACCTCACTCCGTAGAACCTCAGTGTCACGTGACATCCATTCTCTTTGTCTTACGCTTAATATTTGAAGAGGGGAAAGGGCAAACAATTTCTTAATGTTGTAAAATCCTGTTGCCCTTAACATGTAAAGATTTTTTCTCATACCTCTTCCACCCAACACCTGTCCTTCACACCTCTTCCACGTCTAAATATACAGTGAATATATTGGAAAACAATTCTATTCTGGTCGATAAGGAATTGAAAAGAATAATCACTAACATTTGCGGAACAGTGGCTATTTTGGTCTTGATATCCGTCGTAAATTGAAGAAAGAGGGCGAGACTGAAGGGATAAAAAACTTCCATGAATCCGTTCTAAAATATTTCAAACCTACGAATTAGAATACGTTCTGGAAAAGACTATACTTGAAACAGAAATTCCAGAACGGCAGGTGTCTGTATCTCTCAGGCCTAGTAAGCGTACAGCCCTGTCACTCAGTCTCAATCCTGGATGGAACTCCATAGCCTCATGATCATCATCGACATCATCGCAACAAAAACTGCCAGCTTCTGTGGCCACTAAGGTGGCGCACAAAATGGGACGGGAGGGGGGGGGGGGGGAAGTGAGCGCAAACGTAACTTCTCCGAGTGCCATGATCGGAAAAAATGAAAAAAATTCAAAGAAGAAACATTTCACAATGGACTTAATGTCTGTCACCTTTTCTCGAGTTTACTGACCTAGAACGATTAACGATCCACTATACTACACTAGTCAATCTCGTAGAGACAGCACATGTCAAACGTTTTGAATTCACAAACACTTGACTGAACAGGCCTCGTTAATAAGAGGCCTCCATCATCCTGTTGCTCAGCTTCAATATCCTATCACAAACAGTTTGTAACTTTATAAAGCTTGAGGACTATCATATTTAGTAGAACTTGTTTGACCAAAACATTGCCATATTCAGTTTATAAACACAAAAGCAAACGGCAAAAAAGTACTTAAAGTTCGAAGTGTGTCATGTCTGCTCGAGTATCGATCAGAAACAGACCCTACCGAAAACATTTGACAGAGGAATACCTTCACAAATATTGATATCTATCATGCTCCGTATAAGTTCCGCCAAAATCAATGTCTGGGAAAAAAAACCTTCCCCAAGCACCTTGTGTTTTATGAGTTGAAAGAGCTCGTCCGACCAATACTATCCCGCCTTAGAAATTTACAGGTGAGCCAGGGTCAAAAGGTGCTTTGGGTGACTTTCCTAGTTCAATCACTGCAACTAATGTTCTTGCCTTCGGACGGCCTGAACAATCCTAGATATTGAGCTTTAAATGTCAAATCAAATAGACATGAATTCATGGAGGTTGAACAAATTTATTAGCCAGTCAAGTTTATGTTTACACTTTTACCCAAATTTCAGCCTTCCTTTTACAGATAGGTGTAGTAGGCTGAGAATAAAGTTTGGTGTTAAACCAATGGTTGTACCTATGTATGTATTTTTTGGTTTCTTATCAAGGTTACTCACTAGTTTATAATTTCATTTGGGGTTTTTTGCCTAATTTTTTTTCCATATATTCTGCAATATTAAAGTGTAAATGTAAGGTTTCATTCTTGACACTTTTGTGTCACAGGCCTACAGTTCTTTGATCAATCACAGTGGAAAAAAAAAGATTAAAACTGCAATGAAATAGGGCTGTTCAAGTTTTATGCATAAAATTGTGTGAATAGAACTCAGCATTGCAATCAAATGGATCCTTTGGAAACTGAATCTTAAGCGTTCGTGTGACACCTGTCACGGATGAAACTATGCCCTATAAAGTATGAGCCACTGCCTCTGGAAAAGCCAAATGATTTGTTCAACCACCATGAATTCATGTCTGCTATTTGATTTGACATTTAAAGCTCGATATCTAGGACTGTTCAGGCTGTGCAAAGGCAAGAAAATTAGTTGCAGCGATTTGAACTAGGAAAGTCACCACAAAGCACTTTTTGACCCTGGCTCAGCCTGTGTAAAAGCAGAAACATTGCGCCCTATTGCATTCCAACTAAAATTTATCCTGCCATAATCAATTCATATGTAAAATATATTGAATATGAAAAAGAAAACTACCCAGCTTAATTGCTTTGCTAAACACGTTTTGGTAACATGAGCAAAGTATTATCCCATATACTATTTTACAAAAGCATTATCTAAAGCGTATTGTTTGTCAACCACACTTCGCACAGTTTATTCCACCAAAACTAGCATGTCAGAATTATCAAATCATCTGTATTTAACAAAAGTAATGAAAAATTATTCTTATATAGCATTACTGTCCAAACTCGTTTTAACTCGAAAGTACGATTTTTTTTATCTCGCGCCTCCCAGAGATTCACCGAAAAAATATCCTGCAAAAAAAAATCTAGATATCCTGCAGAAAAACGATCTACATACCCTACATAAAAAAACAACAACAAAACAAACCACTCTAGATATCCTGCAAAAGACAGTCTACAAAAAATACCTTCCCAAGGCGCGGATGTCAGGACGTCTTGTGAAGCTTTTTCTACCAGACGATTCCGCAGACTAACGATACTGGAGTTTTTGCAGGAATGGTTGCAGACAGGAGACTTTCTTCACGCTCTTCTGCTTCTGACTTCTTCTGCTTCAATGGACACGATGAGAGGGACCCACTACATATGTCTTGTCTTTTGAACTCTCGTTCACACATTTCTGTCATGTTTTTCAAGACTCTTGCCCGTTCTGCCCTTTTTCTTCTTTTTTCTTTTTCTGCTCTCTCTCTCCCCCCTACTCCAGAAACCAGTGATTAGATGTTTTTGCGCATGCACGAATACACATTTATGCACGTGCCTTGCACACACCCACACACATACACGTAGGTACGCATGCATGCACACGCCCACTCTACCGTTTCTGATTGTGTGCACGTTTGTGTATGCATATGTGCAAACGTAGGAATGTGTGTATACGCGAGCGTGTTTGTCAGTTATTACTGGTTGCTTGCTTGCTTTGGTTCTCTCTCTGTCTCTCTCTCTGTCTCTCTCTCTGTCTCTCTGTGTCTCTGTCTCTCTCTCTGTCTCCCTCTGTCTCCCCCTCTCTCTCTGTCTCCCTCTCTCTCTCCCTCTCTCTCTCCCTCCCTCTCTCCCTCCCTCTCTCTCTCTTTGTCTCTCTCTGCCTCCCCCTCTCTCTCTTCTATCTCTTTTTGTGTTATTGTTATTAAATGATTTGTAGTTTTTTTATTGTTGTTATTATTTTGGTTTGTTTTGTTTTTATTCTTCACATACACACGTACACACACACACACACAACACACACACACAACACACACACAATAGACACACACGCGCGCGCGCGCGAACACACACACACACACACACACACACACACACAGAACACACACACACGCACACACGCACACACGACACATTTGTACATCGGTATCAATTTCCATGTGTTCGCGATCAAATGTCAAGATTTTGCACATGTCCAATTTAACAAATTTTCAATTCTTTTGCAATATCTAATTTTCTGTAGCTTTGATATAAGGAGATTAGCAACGACATATAAGTTAGCCTGTGTGCAATGCCTTTGTATAATAAAGCATCATTTCATCATTTCATTTTTTCTTCAGTTCCAAGAAAAAGCACATACTAACAAGAATTCTTGTTTTCTTTACAGCACAAACAGCTGCAACGTACTGAGCCTTGTGTGTTGTGTGACCAAGGTGACGTCACGGCGCGTGCTGACTATGACACGTGTGTTGATCGTCATCATGCTCCTCGTCCTTTGTTTCCTCTGGTTCATCTTTATCGCCATCAACATCAAGTTGCATCCCTACAGGTAGGAAGGGAGACTGGGGTTTGTTTGAAGCTTGCTCCGCAAGGATTCATCAGACTCCTACAGTTCCATATGCGCTCTATCCAAATCTGCCGGTAATTATCTGGCAGACTCATCGAAGTTTAGAAAAAGACAGCCAACATTTATAGGACATTTTATGAGGAAAGAGAAATTAGGGCACCTGGTCACAACTATCAACTCTGAAAGTATGTTTTCGAGATCTTTGCTACACACTCAGCACGCACGCACACACACACACACACACACACACACACACACACACACACACACACACACACACAACACGCACGCACACACACACTCACACACACACACACAACACGCACGCACACACACACACACACACACACACCACGCACCACACACACACACTCACACACACACACACACACAACACGCACACACACACACACACACACACGCACACACACAACACGCACGCACACACACACACACACACACACACACACACACACACACACACTACCTCCTGAAGTCCAAAGGGCATCAGTGTGTGTGCTTGATTGGCACTAACACTGTTTTCACCTGCAACAGCTTTGTTGTCGTTGTCATTTGCTAAGCTTGACATGTCGCTGGCATGTCGGCCTCCTTCTTTCACACACGCACACACCCACCCACCCACACGCTAAAGAGGGGGAGAGAGAGAGACAGAGAGTGACAGAGAGAGAGAAAGAGACAGACAGACAGAGTGAGAGAGAGTGAGAGAGAGAAAGAGAGAGAGACAGACAGACAGAGAGACACAGAGAGAGAGAGGGAGACAGAGGGAGACAGAGAGAGAGACAGACAGAGACACAGAGAGAGACAGAGAGAGATAGAGAGAGAGAGAGAGACAGAGACACAGAGAGAGAGAGAGAACCAAAGCAAGCAAGTAACCAGTAATAACAGAGAGAGAGAGAGAGAGAGAGAGAGAGAGAGAGAGAGCCTCCATCGCTCAGTGTAATGGACACCGGTTCGACTTAATCTAATAAAGGGAAATAAAACTTGTAATAAGTGCATTTCATATGCCGCAGTTACCGATTACTTCTCTTGACAATAGTTTTTGCTTGTTTTTGAATTTCTGAAATATCGGTGATCTGTAATTGTTTGTTAATCAAATTGAAAAAAGGGATAGTCCTAAGTTCTAAAATATGTGTGATGTTAACTGCAGTATCCACTGTCTTGAAGAAGAACACAATTTTATCTTTCGAGGGTAGTGGAATTGGCACATGAACAGCTCTGTTAAGCTCCAGGCAGTACTGTTTACAATTGTTTCTGTCGGGTCTACTGTTTGGATATGTAACTGTAGGCAATTTAACCCTTTGACTATCCGTCCTTTTCCTGGAGTTTCACTTTCAGTTTAACTTTCAGTTTCACAAGATAGTGTCTCCGCGCTCGGAATAAATTCCATGTGCATTGACACCACAAATGCCATGGGATGGATAAGATTCAAAACGACCATGGCGTAAGGCCTAAGGAGTTACAGGGCTAACCATAGACAACCAATGAACCAACCCACCAAGCCATTCACAGATCAACCGTTCTAGGTAATCTAATACCAACCTACCTGCCAGTAACCAAGTCACGAACCAACAGATCAGAACTTGCTTATAAAATGTACTGCATAATACGCTTTGCTTGATTTTTGTTAAAAAAAAAAAAACCGCCGTCATAACATAGAGAGGCACATCTATGCGTTTCAAATTACTGCGTGTGTGTGTGTGTGTGTGGTATGTGTGTGTGTGTGTGTGTGTGTGTGTGTGCGTGCGTGCGTGCGTGTGTGCGTGTGTGTGTGTGTGTGTGTGTGTGTGTGTGTGTGTGTGTGTGTTTCAGGTCGATTGATACACTCAAAACCCACAATAAATCGATACTGGCACGGCGCTTTGCTCTTTTACCGGGGAACAAACGGTTTGATAACGTGAACTTGGGTTCCGCAAAACACGCCGTATCTCGTCATAATCTCCCAGATGACCGAACACAAGCTGTGAAAAAAACTCCTTTCGTCGTCCTTCAGCACAACGGAACAAAACTTAGACAAGGTATTGTCAAATACTATGACAATCACACTGGAAGTGAGTGGGAAAGAATGGGTCCATTCCAGTTTAAAACTCTAAACGTAGAACAACAACTGAAGACCGACATGTTTTATCGACAACCAAAGGGAAGTGACGTCATTACGCCTATTCCGGAAACAGATACTAGATTTACATCCAAGGTATGCAGTGGAAAACCGGGTCCGTTTCTTCTCTGTCTGGTGTTGTCTCTACCGAAAAATAAACTCGTAAGGTAAACGCCTGCTTCTGCCTTCTGTCTTTTAGTCTTTTTTCTCTCATTTAGCTTTGTTCCCTATTACTCTCTCCTCGTCCTCGTCTCTTTCTGGTCTTTTTTCTTTGTTTGTTTGTTTGTCTCAAAAGCATTCTCGTGGAGATGCACGTGACTATTTCGCGTTTTTGTCCATTACTGGTCAGAAAACATATACAGGCTTGGAATAAAACCAGTGGCAGTGACGAAACAGTTAGCACAATAGAATATCAACTGAAGATTATGGGTTGAAAATTCATCTGTCCTGTCGGAATCAAAGTGGGAATGACGTTCGGCTAGTTCCATATCTGCTCCACCCAAACGTGTCAGCAATTATATGGCAAACCGGAACCAAGCTACTCAACCAACACGATGACGAGGTCTTGAAATAGATCGGACTGGATTGATTTCTTCCCCCCCCCCCCCCTTCTTGTTTGTCACAACAGAAAATTTATGGAATGAAATATTTCTCGGTAGTACGGTACTACTCATATTCTTTTTCTTTTTGTTTCTGAATGCCCGTGTTTTTATTCACTTAAATGGGAAAGAAGGACAGAACCTTTGAAACACTAATCTGATACCACCGGAATATATAGCACGTTAATTAAGAGGAGTGATGAACAGGACAGTAAGAACGAGGGCTGAGCTTAAGACATCAATCTTCAGTGTACAGTTCTGTTAACTGAGTCCGTCAACCAGATGAATCAAAGTGGCTGCTGGCGTTCAAGTGAACAAGGAAACAGAAAAACACAACAGCAAAACAAGACAGGCACAAATTTTCGGCCAACTGGACTTTTTGTCAGGTATTTATATATAAAACAAAGAATAAATGCACAACACTTAAAAATTTTTTTTAGGATCATTGCAATCAGTGAGGTTACCTTTGTGCTCACTTTTTTTTTGTCCCATTTTCTACGCCACTTTGTTGATCGCAGAAGCTGGAACAGCTTTTTCAATGCGATGATGATGATGTCGATGAGGATGATAATGAAGATGCTATGGAGTTCCATTTAGGAATGGGACTGCGTGCCAGGATTGTACTCTACGTTTACTATCATAATATATCCTGGTGTCAACCAGGCCCGAGAGAAACAGACACCTGTGGTGCTGGTCAGAAGATTTGAGCAACACCCTCAATGACGAATCCGTGAAGTGGATGAAACTCGACTGTGTGGTCCCAGTCTTCCCAATGAGCCCATAGCACGCCCAACTCTGGGTAGGAGCCGGTTAGAGCCGAAAAATCCCACAATGATTTTTGTAGGTAGTGATCGGGATTCGATCCCAACACCTTCCAGCCGGCAGTCCGTTGCATTAACCACTACACCACGGCTATTGGTAAAATGCACAACACTTACCGGCTTAGCTGGGGTGGGGGGGTGGGGGGGGCAGCATACAGCTTCACGAACGTGGCGTTGAGCAGGGGAAAAATGGCAATCATCAGAGCCATCAGAAAAGGCCAATACTGATGTTGCAGGCTGAGATTTAGCTCAAGTCACAGGTGATATTTCTGTCACCAGACAGACGATACGTACGACATGGGGCAGTGGGACAGGAAGGGGCAGACAGTGGGCAGGCCAGTCGTTACAGCATCACGTGGCCCTGGTCTTTGTCTTCGCTACTGATAACTACACGCCTCATGATGTTGACGTCATCAGCAAGGAGTCAATGCTGTATGGGGACGTCATTGCGGGAAAACTGGTGTAAGTGTCTATGAGACTCTCAGTCTGTGTGTGTGTGTGTGTGTGTGTGTGTGTGTGTGTGTGTGTGTGTGTGTGTGTGTGTTGTGTGTGTATGTGTGTGTGTCTGTTTGTCTGTCTGAATGTGTGTGTGTGTCTGTTTGTCTGTCTGAATGTGTGTGTGTGTGTGGTGTGTGTGTGTGTGTGTGTGTGTGTGTGTGTGTGTGTGTGTGTGTGTGTGTGTGTAAGAAGGTGTTACAGTTTTATGTGTGTGTGAGTGTGAAAAGGAAATGTGAAATCCATTAAAGGAATTGTGATGATTCATCACAGCTGTGTTGGTTGACATGCATTTGACATGTTTGCTTCTGGCACTTTTGCATTAGCGAGGCGCTTACGGCTCTTGCGAGAAGAAGTCTGTACAAGCTGCCATCGTCGTCGGCGTCATCGTCATCATCATCATCATCATCATTATCATCATCATCATTATCATCACCACACCACCACCGCCGCCGCCGCCACCACCACCATCACCACTATCATCATCATCATCATCATCATCATCATCATCATCATCATCATCATCATTATCATCATCATCATCATCATCATGTTATTACTACTATCGGTACTATTGTTACTATCATTATCATTATCAGCATTAGTATTAATAGTTTTTTTTGTGTTATATTCATTGTATGTTTTTGATTTTAACCGTGCTATGTGATCTAATAGCTGTGTGGTTTAAAGCGTTTAGACAGTAGGAACATGATGCCAAGTTAGAGGCCTATAATCCTTCTTAAACCACACCTTTGGATACGATTTAATTGTACAGCAATAGAGAAAAACACTTCATGTATTACACACAGATAACAACAACAACAACAACAACAAATACCAATAGTTTATCAATCCTTTCACTACTTTACCCTATCCACCAGCTACAAAAGCATAATCTATTCACTCCATCACTTTATCTACCAGTTTCCTGCTGTAACGATAATACTGACAAATTGATGTGAACTGCAGTTGAAACCAATAAGTGTTACTGTTGTGAAATAAATCATTATGGTAAAAAGTTAACTATGTGTCTCTCTGTCTATCTGTATGTCTGTCTCTATCTCTCTTTATGTTTAAATATGTGTCATTTAGATAAGACATTTTGGCCTTCCGATGGGCAATGACATACTTTTACCCTTGGAAATAAAAGAATGATCTCTCTCTGTCCGTGTATGTGCATAAGTATATCTTTATATATGTATATATACATATGTATGTATATATATCTATATATCTATATACATATATATATATACACACACGTACACATGTGTATGTATGTATGTATACTATATGTACATGTATATATGTGTATGTACCTATTTATATTATATCTATCTGTCTATCTATCTGTCTGTCTATCTATCTATCTATCTATCTATCTATCTATCTATCTATCTATCTATCTGTACATACGTATACAAAGACGCGGGCAAGCACACACACATCACACCACACCACACCACACCACACCACACCACTCCACACCACACCACACCACACCATGCAACACAATACAACACACACACACACACACACACACACACACACACACACACACACACACACACACAGAGCGAGAGAGAGAAAGAAAGAGAGAGAGAGAGAGAGAGAGAGAGAGAGAGAGAGAGAGAGAGAGAGAGAGAGACAGACAGACAGACAGAGACAGAGGCAGAGAGACAGAGAAAGATATGATCGATTCAGGTGTTAACATGCGTATATTCAAAGTATCATATGGAGATTTGTTTAATATAAAATATGGACTATCAAATATACTGGCTGTCAATTAATCTATTAGTATTGTTGTATTAGGAGACATTTGATATGAATAAACATCTTGTTTGCTCATGTTTTGGGCTGGGGAAGTACAATAGCAATGGAATGAAGCTTTGATATCTCGGAGTTCATTCCCAGCCCAAGCGCTCCAATCATTCTGGTGGAATCAGCTTAGTATTTCTTAGGTCCTGTTCTTTCCATCACCACCCTTTCCTACTTCCTGAAGGGCTTTGGTGCATATTCAAGGAGTCTGTCAGATAATTCCTGGCAGATTTGGGTGGAGCGCATGTGTAATTGTTCAAGCGTGATAAATCTTTCTTGAAGAAACTCCATTTTCAGTTTCAAGTTCTGAAGACTGTGTTCTCGGCGCTCGGAATAAATTCCATATGCACTGACGCCAGAGATATCATGCGATGGAGAAGATCTGAAATGATCGAAGCATAAGTCATAGGTCTGCGCATTAGCCCTAGCAAACAAACTCTAAACAAGTCTGCTAGAAACTAGAAGGTCGTGAACAGAGAAGACACGTAAAACGCTTATCTAAATGACAGGTCAAAATCACTTAAATAAGCGTTATTATTTTCGTTAGATTTTCTGCTTTCTCTCTCTCTCTCTCTCTCTCTCTCTCTCTCTCTCTCTCTCTCTCTCTCTCTCTCTGTCTCTCTCTCTCTCTCTCTCTGTCTGTCTGTCTGTCTGTCTGTCTGTCTGTCTGTCTCTCTCTCTCTCTCTCTCTCTCTCTAACCCAAACTCTGGCAGTCTCTTTAATTCAGACTGTGTTTACTACCATGTTGATCAGAGATTCCTATCACAACTTGACGTTGAAGATCTTGTTCGGGATGCAGTGGGCAGTCACCGCATGCCCAGGGATCAAATTCGTGGTCAAAGTGGACCAGGACACCTTCCTCAACCTCCACCTTCTTCTTCGCATGCTGGACTCGTTGATGACCGCCGGCAGGTCCCCCTTTGCCCTTGGTTATCATCACCTTCAGCTGAAGTACGTTGGATGATCGGTTTTGCTATTTTTGTTATGTTTAAAATTATTGTTTCAAAAAGTTTTAAAGGGAAAGAAAAGGAGCACGTTGAGTATGGGGGTGGCGGAAGGGCGGGGATATTTCATTAATTTTGTAATTTGTTCGTTTGGTATTTCTTTCGTGTATTTGCTGTTTTTGTTTGTTTGTTTGTTTTATTTTTTGCATTTGTTACCCCATCTTCAGTCCCGTGTCTTTATCACTATCCTCACGCTGATCATCAGGGTTCTCCAACTCACCTCCAAATCCACCGAAACTGAGATAACTATGAGAATAGGGCTTTATGCGTAACTGTGTGTGTGTGTGTGTGCGTGTGTGTGTGTGTGTGTGTGTGTGTGTGTGTGTGTGTGAGTGTGTGTGTGTGTGTGCGTGCGTGAGTGCGTGTGTGTGTGTGTACATGTGTGAGTGTGCGTACGTGTGTGTATGCGTGTGTGTGTGTGCGTGGTGTGTGCGTGTGTGTGTGTGCGCGCGCGTGTGTGTGTATGTATGTGTGTGTTTGTTTGTTTGTGTGTGTGCGTGTCTCTGTGTGTGTGTGTGTGTGTGTGTGTGTGTGTGCGTGATTGTGTGTGTGTGTGTGTGTGTGTGTGTGTGTGTGTGTGTGTGTGTGTGTGTGTGTGTGTGTGTGTGTGTGTTACCAAAGTATGTCTGTTTTGCCAACATTTTTCCAGCTGTTTTGGGTGGATATTTACCTAATTTTGGTCAAAGTGTGGACCGTTGAGGAGTCATAAATGTGTACGTTTGATGCAAAGGTTGTCAAGGTCATGTTACCTGGAAATCAAAGTTTTTTTGAGAAAGTGTCTGAACATCATTTTCTTGAGAACCTCTGACAATATCTAAAATCTGTTTTTTCTGTTTTGATATCTATCATTGTCCTTGATACATATCAGATTTTGTTCGAACTCAGTGGTACCTCTTAAAGGTCACAGTGACATTGAGAAGTACAAAATCTGAATGTTATAAATTTCTTTCTTTTTTATGAAAAGGAAGATTGTTAGAATGGCTTGACTATGTTCGGGGTATATTTGTTTCCTTGATGTTCAAAATTTCATTATTATGAAAAGAAGATTGTTAAAATGGCTTGACTATGTTGGGGTTTATTTGTTTCCATTTCCTTTTCTTTTTCTTTTTCTTTTCTCTTCTTTTCTTTCTTGTTTGTTTGCTTGTTTGCGGTGTTAGCGTAGTGTTCGTTGGTTATTTCTTTTAACGTCTGTTCACATATGTGCTTATAGACCTGGTGTAGTGTTTACGATTGAAAAATGAAGATCCTGCTGGAATTGCGCAGTCATAGTGAGCTTTGTTTGATTATTTTTTTCCAATCTTTTCAGACCACGGGCCATGCGTCACAGTCGGTGGAAAATCAGCGAAAAAGTGTACCCACCGTACCACTTTCCCCGCTATTTCTATGGCCATTCCTACGTCACTTCCGCTGATCTCCTACCCGCCATTTTGCACACGGCACGCAGACTGCCTTACTTCCCGCTAGAGGACGCATTCTTCACGGGAGTGCTTCCCCTTCTTCTCAACTTTAATCGTATTCATTCCCAACGGTTTGCGGTTTCCTTGCGGACGGTACGGGCGTGTGACATGCTTTCTGAACGTTTCGTGTCCATCACGGGTATTTCTGTGCAAACACAGCGAAGAGTGTGGGACATACTGACGAGCGGTGGGTGCGATCGTCATGAAGTCATCAAGAGGAACTCGTTTCGTGATGCTGACAGGCTATGATGTGATACTTAGATGGAGTTTGGGCGGAAAGGGGAAGGGTGTGCGTGCGTGGGTGTGTGGGAGTGGGGTGGTGGGGTAACCTCTTTTCACCTGTCTTTACTTAATTTCTTCTAAAGTGCTACACCGACCGCATTCTTCTTTGGATTCAAGTGTTTTTTTTTTATATTAATTTCATTTTTCTTATAGCAAACATGGAGTTGCAGAGTGCATGGAATGAGTTGCCCACCATCTAAGAGATGTTCCAACCCTTCAAGTTTTCAAAAGAAGACTCAAAACATTTGTTTCTGCATGCATTTTCATATTTTCATAAGTATACCCCCCCCCTGCTTTGTGTGTGTGTGTGTGTGTGTGTGTGTGTGTGTGTGTGTGTGTGTGTGTGTGTGTGTGTGTGTGTGTGTGTGTGTGTGTGTGATTGAAAAATGATGTTATCGGTATGTGAGTCACATTATTTGTTTATGTAACAGCGCAGTGAGTCGAACTGAGAATAGCGCTATACAAAAGCTATTTTTTATTATTATTATTATTTCGTAATTTATATTGTCACGTTCTGTCTTATTGACAATGGAGGGGACATTTTGTTTTGGCGTTCTTGTTGTCGTGTCCTGTCTGACAGTATCATGTCCGAGTTTGTTTGCTTGTTTGTTGTTGTTGTTGTTGTTGTTTTATATGACTTTGTGCGGACACAAACGTGTCTTTGTGTTTGTTCTCCTGCAACACACACACATACATATACACATACATACAACACACACACACACACACGCACGCACACACATACACCACAGTATGCTGAGCTAGAGTACATTCAAGCCTGTTCGACAAATGACTCGACCCAACTAGTTATCTTCTGTCACACGCACATATTCTCTCCTCTCTTTCTACCTTTTTTTAACCAAGATTTTAGAAAGGCAGAAGTCTAATTTGGCCCCAAGAAAAATAAACCTGACTCTCCAATAGTTGTTTTTAGATAACCATCCCAAGAGAAGCAGGGGGTAGGGATGGGGCCATGATGGATGATGAGGTGATGTGATGATGACGATCTTTCCGACACTCACAGTCTGTCCATATTCCCTGCCGAGCTTCAAACTGTTACCTGGTTCATTCCACCACAGTTGTTTTGTGTTTTCTGCAGGTAAGAATGTTTGCATGGCCTACGACCAATTGTAGATGTTGATACTTGGTGAGGCACATTCCATACTTGATAAGGCACATTCTTGGCGAAACTGTCAGTGGTCCTGATAAGAACAATCAAAAACATGAAAATAAAACGAGAACGCATATTCAATCAACGAAGAAAGGCAAGCGCAATTTTTCCTTTGTCATGCCTATGCAAAAGACAGCAAAGAAACAAATACACCGATTTTGGGCGAAACAACAGACCAGCTAACTTCATGATGTTTCGTTGAGTGTTGATATGGAGAAAATAAATCTAATAATTCCTGATAATTGTGTGTGTGTGTGTGTGTGTGTGTGTGTGTGTGTGTGTGTGTGTGTGTGTGTGTGTGTGTGTGTGTGTGTGTGTGTGTGTGTGTGTGTTTGTGTGTGTGTGTGTGTGTGTGTGTATGTGTGAGTGTGTGTGTATGTGTGTATGTGTGTGGAAGGGGAGGTGAGTTCCGTGTTTTCGTGTATGTGTGGGTGTTCATGAGCGTGTGTGCGTGTGTAAGTGCGTGTATCTGTGTCTATGTGTGTGTATGATTGTGTGCATTTTAACTAATGAACAGTTTCTGTGTGTATGTATGTATGTACGAATGTATGTATGTATGTATGTATATATGTATGTATGTATGTATGTATGTATGTATGTGTGTGTGTGTGCGTGTGTGTTTGTGCGTGTGTGTATGTGTGTGTGTGTTTGTGTCTATGTGTGTGTGTGTCTGTGTATCTGTGTGTATTTACGCTGTGTGTGTGTTTATGTTGTGTTTGTTGTTGATTTATGTTTTTTTTAATCAATCGACATACGAAGCGGATATTTCAGTTCATTTTTATTGCTTCCTTACCGCGGTATTAAGACAGTCCATCCGTTTTCATCATAAGAGTTGACATGTACTATTTATTTACGTATTTGTGCCTTTGTCTCTCATGCTTTTTGAAGTACTTAGATCTCTCTCTCATTATAATTATGATTATGATTACGATGAATACTACTACTACTATTATTATCATTATTGTGATGATGGTGATGGTGATGATGATGATGATGATGATGATGATGATGATGATGATCATCATCATCATCATTGTTATTGTTAAAACTAATCTCACAGTGAGTTTACGAAGATGTCTCCATTTTTGGACTGTCTGGCACTTGAAAAAAAAATCAAGTGGTAGAGACCAACACCCTTGACCCGAAAAGATAAAACAATATTGTATAGACCTCGACTGTGTTACGGTACCTTTTTAGCTCTCCAGTTTTCTTGTGGACACTTGACATTGTGCCTAAAGCTCGTGTTGTAGGAAGACGATGTCACCTTACGCCTGTGCATTTTTTGTCTTGTTGCTGTTGGCTTTCACAGCAGGTTGGTATGTCGGCAGGAATGTACAACTATTTCAAGAGAAATGAACACTTAGAGTATGATCTAATCATGTAAAAATTCAACGGACTTTTTCTGGTTTATTGTAATGCTTTTTTCTATATATGTCACTGCTGCTTATTTTTGATGAATTTGATTGATTCATTCATTGATTTGGTTTAATTTTTACGTCAGCACCCAACCTCAGGTGATATGGCCGACGGGGATAGCTATCCCAGGTGAGTGGGGGGAAGGGGGACTTATCTAATCCTATACGGACACCACCACAACAACAGTGATATCAAGATGGGACAGTGAGAAGGCCAGTTTTAATGTAGCGCACCCTGGTATTCGAAACAACAACCATCAGCATGTGAATCTGACGCTTATTAACCAACTGAGTTTCTGAGGCCCGCGTTTGTAGTCAGCTTCTTGTATTCTCAATGAAAAAAAACAACAAAACAAAACATGTTGCGTTCCGATTTGTGTGTTGCTTTAGTCTATACTGTACAGGTTGTATGTTGCTGCACAGTCTGCATAAACCGTCTGTGGTGGGCGTACATCAAGGTCTTTCCATGTTTCCAAAAGCCACCGGACACTGACATGACGTACAGACTCTGACGTGTATTTGATGTTCTGTGTGCGCTAATACGCAAAGGAGGACTAGACACTGGCAGGTTCGCACAGAAGATTGGAAAAATGTCCACCCTTTCCCCAGCACAAAAGAAATGAGCCCAGACCTTCCAAATGAAAGTCTGATATTTCACCCATCTTTATATTCTCTGATTAACACCATAGAGAGTGGGTCTAGAACTTATTTTAAACTTATTTGTTTTCACAAGTAAAGAAGCTTTAGAGTCCAAACGGGGTGTTTGTAAATGTGTATGTGTATGTGTGTGTGTGTGTGTGTGTGTGTGTGTGTGTGTGTGTGTGTGTGTGTGTGTGTGTGTGAGTGTGTGTGTGTGTACGTGTGTGTGTGTGTGTGTGTGTGTGTGTGTGTGTGTGTGTGTGTGTGTGTGTGACACACACCACAGATGGCAAACTATAGAGATGCAAAGAACATAACACAACAGACATGGACATGAATGATGAATTTACAACGCCACAAAGAAGACTTAAAAGAAACCGGACAATCTGGGACGACTCTTTCCCGCTCTTCTGATAATGCTACTAATAAACATGAAGTTTTATGTGGCACATATCCCGGGAAGCAAGCCCCTAACCACTTGACACTTTACAGAAAATGTTACGAATAAAACACATGTCAACTGTGAATTTAAAATATAAGCATGGTATGACACAGAACAAGAAAGGAAACGACAGTATCGATATTTTTCCCACATAAATGACCCCTCCCCAATAACATACACACACACACACACACACACACACACACACACACACACACACACACACACACACACACACACACACACACACACACACACACACACACACACACACACACAGAGGTATGCAGGCACTCACGCATACACACACGCACACACCGACAGACATAAACGCCTATAGAGAGACTCATGCTGGCGGACGCACACTGGCTGTCGTAAAGCTTGCACACAGATCAATGAAACGTACACAAAGAACATTATGTTAGAAAAGGTGGTCATTTGAATGGTTATCATATTTGACCAGTAACATTGCCTATTTAATGTCAGGTCAAGTAACATGGTCAAGTGATAGGGATGATGAACCTAAAAATACAAACTAGACTGAAGACGAAGTAATCACCATTATCATTATTAGAAATATTTTTTGTAAAGCGCCATGAAAAACTGACACCACCAGTATGCTCGGAAGCAATATGATGGGTAGCGAACAAGCCAACTATACATGTATACTGCAGGCTGGGATTTAACCCAAATCATCAGAGGCTGAGTCCACGACTCTTTCAATAGACCCAGACAGCCTGCATAGAATATCGATAGTCATGTATAATGCGTATGTGCGAACACACACACACACACACACACACACACACACACACACACACACACACACACACACACACACACACATATATATATATATATATATATATATATACATAGATAGATAGATAGATAGATAGATATAAATATAGATGTATATACTGTCCTTGTTAAAATTACCAATGTTTTGAATGTTGAAGCTTAGCTCCTCTGAGGCAATTGTAAACCTGCTTTGCTAATGTGTCATAATATTTTTAAAGGCATGAAACAGATTTGAGAGGAAAAAGGACGTGGCTTTATGATTTTGCAGTCCTTTCAGATAAAATAGACATTCCGTACAGGTGTACCCCCAGAAGGTGAGGGACGGGATGTGAAAGGGTCCAGCCCCCAGTGTCCCCACCCGCCTTGCCCCCCGCCCTATCCTGGCTGCAAGAAGACAGAGACGTCCTACTTCTGGTACAAGCTGGACTCGGGCGTCTATGTCCTCTGTCCGGGCTGTGAATACTGTGTGGACCCCCCTCCCCAAACCTGGTAACGGTTCAACTTGCTCCATCTTTGTTGTTTCTTGTCGATTATTATGTGCATTGTTGTGTCCTCCTCCTCCTCATTTTCATCATCATCATCATCATCATTGTATTATCATCGTCATCATCATCATCATCATCATTGTATTATCATCGTCATCATCATCATCATCATCATCATCATCATTGTATTATCATCGTCATCGTCATCATTATCATCATCATTGTATTATTATCGTCATCATTATCGTCGTCGTGATCTTCATCATCGTTTACTTAGCAACTGGTGTGATCACTGGAAGAACCGTAAGGGAGGTTGTAGAGTGATAGGGTGTAAGATTATCCTCGATTGTGGGATTTTTCATAATAATAATAATTAATAATAATAATAATAATATAATAATAATAATTACAATATTCATATAGCGCAAAATCTTGATAAAATCAAATCTAAGCGCTGAAACACACACACACACGCACGCACGCACGCACACACACGCACCACGCACGCACACACACACACACACATACACACACACACACACACACACACACACACACACACACACACACACGGCTATAAATGGGGAGAAAGAATAAAAACAATGGAAAATTATAGAGAGCATATTATATACAATTATATATTGCAATGTGATTCCTCTCCGAGTGGAGACAGGCTGCA
>CM060305.1:109676037-109693537 GCA_030674185.1 Monoplex corrugatus
CCTATCTAACAGACGATCAGACAATGTACAATAAGTCACATTATGATGAATTTTGTCTACAATTGAAAAACTTCTTCAGATTTTTTTTTACCCGAAATATCTTAAGTCCGTTAATTTTCGGTCTCGAAAATATTAATATATCTTTTAGGTCTGTGAGTTCTTGTTTTGCTTTCACCCTTTTTACTGGATTTTTGACGTTAACAATTACACAAAAGCTGGGTAAGGCCGAAAATCCCACACCAATTTAGACACGACTAATGGAATTCGAACCCACAACTTTCCAGTCGTTATTCTGTCATGCTAACCACTGTCACTGTGGGAACATGGCGGCCAAGCTAACACGTAACACAAAGGACCTGTCAACACACGGTATCGGTGTTGTTGGAGCTTGTGGAATTTCACCCAAACGCAATATTATCGCTCCACGGAAACTAAAACTAACATAGGCACCTTGAAGGTTTCATTACATTTCGCTCACTGTAGAGTTGTGGAGACGCCGACTGTAACAAGCATTCCCTTCACTACTTTGATATCACATAAAGTAGCCTATCTTAATGCGCTAAAGAACGAATAGTAATTACATTAATTCTTGGCACCCCGCCACCCCCACCCATCATCCAGAAATCCCCATTGTTTCAGGTGGCCTAGTGGTTACAGTTACTGTTATTGTTGTTGAAAGCCCAGCCGACTGCGTAGAACCATATCAGGGTTATACCCGTTTCAAAACAAACACAATACTTCAACAAAGCGAAAAAAAAATTAAAAGAAAATTAATTACACACATCAAGTGGTTGAAACAGTTGCTGAAGATGCTAGAAAGCCGGGTTCAAATCACGGACCGACCAGAGATTTTTCTCGTGCCCCCGTTCCACCCCTCCCAATAAATCGTAAGTGGTGGGTTAGGTTTTTAGTCTTTCAGTTAAGGCGACAGAGGCCCCATGTACAGCACTCTCTCAATGCACAGTAAAAGATCCCATGGTAACATAGAGTTCTCCATGATAAAAATTTGTAGGAAAAATAATTACTGTCATTGAGTAAACAGAAATAAACGTGTACAGAAAAAGGAGACATGTTCACCCCTTTCCCCTCCCTGCGGGTAGAGCAGCCCGAATTTCACAAGCAAAATCAATCTTAATAAGAACAACAACAACAAAAACAAAACAAAAAAAACAAACAAAAATCCAAACAAACAAACAACAAAAAAACCCGACAAAACAACAAAAACAAACACCAGCAACAAACAAACAAACAAACAACAATAACAACAAAATAAAAACAAAAAAAGGATTGACAGAAAAAAAAAAAAAGAAATACAAATACAAAATACAATGCTCCTCATGTTTGAAAAGTTACACGTGAGGTGTTTAGCCTGAAGATACCAAACCACGAGAACACTGGTATTTATCTAATTTTATTCTGCCATCCTACCATTTTTAACACACGCACAAACACACACACACACACACGCGCGCGCGCGCGCACACACACACACGCTCACTTACTCATACGCATCCCTACACACGCACGCACGCGCGCGCGCGCACACACACACACACACACACGCACACACACACACACACTTATGTATATATATATATAATATATATATATAAATATAATACTATATAAAACATACATACATACATATATACACACACATACGCGCGCGCGCGCGCGAGTACAAAAAAAAAACACACACAACACACAAACCACACACACACAACACAAACACAAAAATGAAAGCAAGCAGATTTTTCTTTATTTCCAAGCAACACCGGCACTTTGCGTGGCAACATTCGTTTGCAACTGGAAATGACACATTTAGATAAACTGAGTATACAAAGACAAATGAGTTAAAAAAAAGTGATACACTTTTGCGTCAAACTTAAATGATTAAATATTAGAACATACTAGCTGTGCAAACGTTATTATGCACGAACAATGTTGATAAACATGATGAAAGTGTTAAATCGTAAAACGTAAAATGATTTACTTTGCACATTATACAGTTATATCAAATAATAACTAAACGAGAAAAATATGATGAAGAATAGCAAAATAAATGGGAGGAGGATATGGGGAGAGAGATACAGACAGAGACAGAGAGATAGAAGGGAGAGAGAAGAGAAGAGACAGAGAGAGAGAAAGAAAGAGAGAGACAAACACACAGAGACAGAGAGACAAAAATAGAGAAATAGAGAAGAGACAGAGGAGAGAGGGACAGGGACAGAGACACACAGAGAGACAAAAATAGAGACAGAGACAAGGAGAGAGAGAGAGAGCAGAGAGAGAGAGAGAGAGAGAGGAAGATGAGACAGACAGACAGACAGACAGAGGACAGAGACAGAGACAGACAAACAGACAGACAAACAGACAGACAGATAGGCGCTGTTATTGCAGTGAAGAAGTAGTCTCATGTTAAAACGTCATACTACATTGTGCTATGTTGAAATACATTCGATTTCGTTTAAACTGTAGGCGTAGATCTATTACGACACACTACACTACACTTCACTACCTACGCTACAGTACACTACAGTACACTACAGTACACTACAGCACACTACAGTACACTACAGTACACTACACACACTACAGTACACTACAGTACACTACACTACACTACACACAAACAAAATCAACAACAACAGCAACCAAAAAAGAAAAAAAAACAACACTGTAATACGATACAACACAAAGAAACAACTCCATGTCAGACCGTAAAATCACATCTCCCTTGCTGCATAACAATGACATCTGTACAATTTTTATACCATAGCATATAGATGATATGCGTAATGCGCTTCACATAGGCAACTGTAATATATATGTTGATATTATGCACACCTGAACACAAATATTCACAGCTTTCGTGTTCATCTTCACACTTGTGTGTGTGTGTGTGTGTGTGTGTGTGTGTGTGTGTGTGTGTGTGGTGTGTGTGTGTGTGTGTGTGTGTGTGTGTGTGTGTGTGTGTGTGTGTGTGTTCGCTCTTTCTTTGATTTACGTCTTTTCACTGTGAGTGATATTTTGTGTGTGTGTGTGTGTGTGTGTGTGTGTGTGTGTGTGTGTGTGTGTGTGTGTGTGTGTGTGTGTGTGTGTGTGTATGTGTGTGTGTGTGTGTTTGTGTGTGTGTGTTTGTGTTTGTGTGTGTGTGTATGTATGTGTGTACGCGTGTGTGTTTTGGGGGTGATGGTGACTCTTCCATCAAAAGAGCCCCTTAAGGTCCCCCATGAAGGGTCTGTACATAGTCTCACAACATCAAGCATTGTTTTCTTCTATCTTCATCGGATAGCATTTAAGGTATATGACATCTGCGTGTGGAATTATCCTCTCCATGTGATGATGCCTCCTTAGGTATAAAAGAAAACGAAGAAAACGAAAATCCACCTGACAAAGAATACATTCATTAATGCAGATCCAGTGTATGTATTTGTTCCTCTTTCTACATAATTATGTTCAGTTGATCATGAAGTCGTCTCAACTCTTCACCAGGTGTAAAGCTGGAATAGTTAAGTGTCACTCCTTCAGAAGTATCAAAAGTCAGGCCAGTTGTGAGCGGTGAACTTGTGCTTCAGCTGCTGCCCGCTCTGCTGTCTGTGGCCTTCGCCTGAAAACAAACAAACAAACACACAAACTTATTTAATGAATTTATTTAGCCTGTAAACAAACAAACACACAAAATTATTTGATTTGTTTATTTTTTATTTAGCAAGAAGACAAACATTTTTTTTCATTTTTTCATTTATTTATTTATCATTCGTTTTTTATTTATGATTTATCTATGTGTTTAATGTCACAACAAATTTACCACAGAAAATTTGGGCAGCTTTCCATGGGGACACAGCGCCTCCCAATGTTTACTTTTTGTCTATGTTTGTATTCCTTTTTCCCTCCTATGAAAGTGGATTTGCAACTGAAATTTGCCGAGAACAACTCTTTTGTTACCATGAGATATTCAACGTGCTCTAATGTGTTGTACATACATGTAGAACCTAGGTTTATCGTCTCAACCGAAATACTAGCAGCTAGATCACCATTTCAGAATTAGTAGGGGGTGTGGAGGAGAGAAATGTTTGTTTCCAATTCCGGATTGGAACGTGGGTTTCTCGCATACTAGATAGAAAGTTTAACCACTAGGCCACATATTCCACGAACAAACTAATTGTATTCTCACTATATGAGAGAAAATTGTACACACATATACATACATATTGTGTGTGTGTGTGTGTGTGTGTGTGTGTGTGTGTGTGTGTGTGTGTGTGTGTGTGTGTGTGTGTGTGTGTGTGTGTGTGACCTCCCACCACGAAATCAGTCTTAGCTCGCGGTCAGTCGAACAGCATTAGGAGCTGAAAAGGTGACTGAGGGTCTATCTGGGGTGTTTTAACTTTTTCTCAAAATTGATTTCTGTAGACTATAATCTATCCCCCACAGAATTTTTTTTCTTGAAAAAATATTATTAATCAATTTGAAATGGTATTTTAATGCACTGATCGCAGAAGAAAGAACGCAATTTCCTATCAAAAGTACCTATTTTTGTCTCTTATTATGAACCGTAACCTGTGCAGCACCTGCACATGTAATATACTGATGGAAAGCTCTTTGGTGCACCTTTCAGATAATGACAGCGAAAATTAGAAACAAACTGGGCCAAAGCCACCAAATATAGAAATTTAAGGAAAATATGTACGAGAGCACACAAAAGCCGTTTTCTAAAAATGGCCGTCATACAACTTAATGACTTTAACATACATAACTTCTAGAGTCTACATTTTTTTGAGTACAAGCTTTATTAAAGTACCAAAATAATCAGCAGAATGTACACTTTCAAGTGATATGTATCTCAAAATGCCAAAAATGCTAGTTAAGACTGATTTCGTGGTCGGAGGTCACACACACACACACACACACACACACCACACACACACATATATATATCATATATATATATATATATATATATATATATATAAATACATACACACACACATATATGTATATATATATGTATATATATATATATATATATATTATATATATATATATGTATGTATGTATGTATGTGTGTACATATAGACTTGTGTGTGTGTTTGTGAGTGTATTTGTGGTATGTGTATGTGTATGTGTGTGGTGTGAGTGTGCGTGTATGTGTGCATATGTGCGCGCGTACATGTGTACATATATATGCATGTGTTTTTGCGTGCTTGCATATGTACGTATGTTTGCATGTGTGTGTATGTTTGTTAGTATGTGTATGTGTGTGTTTGTGCGTGTGTGTATTTGTATGTGTATGTGAGGGTATACCGTGAGTCTGGTGGAAAGTAAAGACAACATGCACTTATATTTCAGATAGACGATAGTTTATTTGATTAATAGACTGTATTCTGAATAACTGATAAGTAGGTTAAAAAGAGACAAAAGGAGACTAAATATCCTTTCCCACTACAAGATTGAGGCAGCCGAGATGTGGTTTCTAAGAAGTATGTTGAGAGTTCCATGGACAGCAAAGAAAACAAACGAGACAGTCTTGATGGAGGCAGACACAAGTAGATCACTCATAAGGAAGATTAGGAAAAGGCAGGCAACAATCATAGGCCATTTTATGAGGAAAGGGGAATTGGAACACCTGGTCACAACGGGAAAGCTGGAGGGAAGGAGAGCACCGGGTAGACCCAGGGAGAAGATACTAGACGGGCTTGCAGAGTGGCTGAAGACAGGGAGGGTGGAAGAGATGCTTGAGGCAACAAGAGATAGAGACAGATGGAAGTCCATAATCGCCAACGCCATGCGGCAAGGCACCTGATGATGATGATGACTACAAGATGAAGGCTCAACAACCAAGCACACACTTTGTTTTAAACACAAATATCTTAGGACACGGGCCTAATATTTTAATATGTATTTTCAAAATTTTAGTTTTCAATGGATATTTCTAATAATTATTTCAGTTTTCTCAAGACAACGTTTCCGCACTCAGAATAAATTCTATATGTAATCACTGCCACAACTGCTATGTGATGATGGAAGAAGATCGAAAAGATCATGGCACAGTCCCCATGCCTATCCAATAAACCCTACGTGCTGACAAGGTCTTGAGGTTCTGCGTAAAGTTATGGTTCTCTGTCCACTCTTGTCTCGGTCTGTCACTGAAGCGCTTAAGCTGGTTGCAGTGAAATGTACCTCTCCATCTATAATGTCTTGTGTGCCGGGAAGAGCGAGGTAAGGATAGGGGTGTGTCCCGGGGGGGGGGGGGGGAGGTCCCGAGTCTCCACACGATATGTAAACTCCATCCTCCCTAAAAACGCCCCAGTAACTCAGTTGGTTTGAGTGTCGAATTCACATGCTAATGGTTGTGGGTATGAATCCTAGGTTGCGCTACATTGAACTCAATTGTTGTTCGAGTATAGGATTACTTCCCTCACTTCCCTGGGATAACCAGGTTATTCCCGTCGGCCATATCACCTGAGGTGGGTGTCGACGTAAACACTGAACCAAATCAATCAATCAATCAAACAAAAACAAACAGAAACAACAACAACAACAACAACAAAACAAAAAACAAACGCTCTCTTCTGTCCTCTGCATCCTTTGTCAAGAGATCTATAACATGGGGTCTATAAAGTGTGAACATTCACAACCTCAGTAATAAGAACCCTAAAACCTCTCTCTCTCTCTCTCCTCCCTCTCTCTTTCTGTCTCTGTGTCTCTCTTCCTCTCTCTCTCTCTGGCTCGCCTTTTCTCTCTCTCTCTCTTACACGTGCACTCACATATGCTTGTTCCGTCAGACTACTAACTTATGCCTTTTTGTTTATTTGAGTAGGCCCCTATAATTATGTTTTCTCATTTCTGCGTGTCCTTAAGTCCAAGTACTTTAACACAAAGTCTGTCATACTGTCACTGACTGACCTGTTGTGTTAAGGACACTGGATCACCACCAGTGACGATCTTCCTTCTGGATGTGACCATCACACGTTTCTCTATCGTCACTTGACGTCCTGCTTGCATCTGATGTTCACCACCACCACCACCACCACCCCACCACCACCACACGACCGTACACACCAACAGCACCACTGCCAACACAAGACGACCGCCACCACCCCTATCACTATGAACACCACCACCGCCCCCGGGTCAGGACGCGAAGACATGCCCAGCAGCATCCGCACAATCTGGGAGAGGGACAAAGTGGTCATCCCCAACACGTCCCTGACCACCCAGTGCAAGGCCACTACCATCCCACCGCACAGCACAGCGGTCAGCACACAGGCACACAATGTCCAGCCCAGATGGCCATCTGTTGCTGTGTAAGTCTTCCAGGTGACTGTCACCACCAGCACGATCAAGGAGATTGCGGTGAGGAGACAGGCCAGGTAAGCAAGACCAGCCCGTATCAGCAGTATTGTCAGACCTACAGTCAGTCTGTAAAACAAGCGTATTATAGATCGTAGGAAGGTTGTCACCGTCATCTTGTTTGATGTTGATCTTCTCCCGCTCAATGCTCTAAGAACATTAGGGAAGTAACGTGATCTGTTGTTGTCGTTGTCCTACATGTAGTGAACTTGTTTCTTTGTTGTTTGTTGTCGCTGTTGTTGTTGTTGTTGTTGTTGTTGTCGTTGTTGTGTTTGCTCGACAAAGACCAGGTGGCTGAAAATTTGCCCTGTCTTTCTTCGTTATTTAGATACACGCTCTCATTACTTTTTTGGCAGTCAGATGATGCTGGAGGTTTAAGATTGCACTTTTGTTTATCTCAACAGGGCACAGTCAGAAATCCATGTAGCAATTTAGTTTAGAACTATTTATTGACAATTTAACACATGTAGTGATGACATGTACCATGAAGACAAACACACGACACAGTTGCTGTTAGTTCTCCTTTTTTACGTTCGCTCGGGTAGGACAATAAAAAATCATTAAATTTTGCTCATGGCTCATTAATCTTGCCATATATTTTTGACTGGTTTGGTAGGACAGCGGAAATCATTTACTTCTAACTCACTGGTGTTGCCTTATTAAACTGATAGGCGAAAGCAATGCAAGAGGCATGTCATTCGTTCCTTCTTTTTCGTTGGTATACTGTTATTGATAAAAACGATTTTCTACTGTTTGGTGGGTTCTTATTTCCCAAATGATTTGCATACATGTCTTTTATATATAAAGAGGGGGTTGGAGTGCTCAGAGCAACTGGGCCCCAACTCTGTACAGTAACACCACTGAACGTAGACGATTCTGAAACAACTTCATAAAGTAACAGAGACAAGCACTCTTTACGGTCACAATTCTGCGGGCCTGAAGATCTAGTCGAAGAAAGCTTCAAGTTTAAATCTCTCGCTGGCTGTTGGCAATGCCCATTACAGACACACAAACTGCCAAGCCACAGCTGGTGGAAGACACAAAGTAAACAAATCTCAGCGTAAGAAGTAATAGTAGCAGCGGTTCGTACGGATCCAGACAGTTCACACAGCCCTACTTAATAGCTGACCAAGGTTCAAGTACCATTAACTTCCCCTCGCCTCATTGAACACTGCTATTGACGAAACAGCCACACGAACTCGGCTATCAACAAGAACTGATAGCAATAAAACCGATAGGCCTACATAGGCGTTTCAGTCACAGCAAAAAAAATGTTCCCGCCAATCCAAACCAACCGAGCAGCGTCTCTCCGCTAGGTAAAATATCCCCTCTGTCGGCTTGTTCAGAAAACCTGATATCTTGCCGCAGCGCGCGATCAAGCGTCTATTCTTCTGCCTCAGAGTATAATACTCGCATGGTTCAAGGACGAAACTGTTTTTAGCGCAAGATTCAGAACATATCAAGCTGGGCACCATGCTCTAGTTTCTCCTTCCCTCCCTTCTTCAGCACACTCTGGTTGCCTCCATGGCCTACATAAATATTTAATCAGAAGCGACTGATTGCCTGCTTTTCCTTGCAGGCAAGACAGTTAAAGGGGAACAACTACAAATAAAAGTTTTGGAAGAGGTTTTTTTTCCGGTTAGAGTAATTTTTCAGGGTGTATGTGTGTACGTTGTTCGGACCATACTCTAAAAGCGGTAGGCCTATATTTCTGCATGCACTGTCTGCATACTCCGTCTTCGGTGGATGTGCATGTTAGGTGTTTTCATGCTTGTATAAGTCACCGCACACTGACATGACTTAGCCTGCAGGGTCCTTAATTAAATCCACGAAAGGACTATACAAAGCGCCTTATGCCCCAGATGTCCGCTATATTTCTAAAGCAGACATCACATCTCTCCAACGTTTTCTCAAGTAGTTCGATGCAGAAGCAACAACACAACTTCGTATTTGGTAGAATGGTAGCTATTATTACCTCCTAATACTTCGTTAAATCTAATATAGGATTAATGGAAAATGTTACGGCAAATCGACAGAAACATTTTAATTAAATCAGGGCAGATTTGAACTATGATGGGTGGAGCTAGTGTCTGGCGCACGCGTCCCTCCTGGCACTACGGACCTAAAAATATATGTTTCGGTCTGTGGCACTTTTCTGGGGCCGCAATAGGGCCGCAGGCACATCACTGTCAGTTTCAGCTTGACCATACTGTACGGCCTACCCATGTGCACGTGTGAATACGTGTGGAACCCTTGTAGTGCCCCAGTCTGCAATAACACGAGCACAGCGCGCACGCAGGGATGAAAATCTGTGAACTAGCTCTTCTCACCCGATTCGGCGGATCGGATGCCGAGCATTTGATTGTCTGTGCGCATATATATATATACAAACACGCGAAGGGGCTGACGTGATTGCAGATCCGCATGTAATTAACTCTTTGACTCTCGCACCCTGTCCACCAATTGCAAAAATTCAACTGTTTGATTCCCTCACCCTAGGTTAGGATGAGGGAGTATAAGGTTTACATTTTTTGCTTTTCTAGCGGGGTTGACAATGCAGGATGCTGGTGGACAGGGTGTGGGAGTCAAAAGGTTAACCTGGAAGATAGGAAGAAGTCTCCTCGTTTACCCACCGGTGGTACTCACGAGGATCGAACCCAAACCTTCCACCTTGCTGGATGTCTGATGTTCCGACCAACATGGCAATATTCACCTGTGGAAAGCTAGGGCCTACGTATTGCATGTCACGACACCAACAGGTTGATTGTACCAGCAGCCAGTTATTTCTGTGTTACTCAACAAAAAGTGACCATGCAATAACGCTCCACTCTACTGTACTCAATATACATCAATGTGTGTGTGTGTGTGTGTGTGTGTGTGTGTGTGTGTGTGTGTGTGTGTGTGTGTGTGTGTGTGTGTGTGTGTGTGTGTGTGTGTGTGTGTGTGTGGATGCATATGTGTTTGCTGTAGTGTGTTTGTGTGCACATGCATGTCCGTGTGTGCGTACGTGTGTGTGTGTGTGTGTGTGAGTGTGTGTGTGTGACGTGTGTTAACAGTAAACAGCGTGCGGATAACAGCACGGCATGATATTCGTTTAAGTGATAACTGATTGCTGTTCACTGTGATATGTATATATACTGTAGTTAGTTGAGAATCAGGGAGCGACGAGTAAAGACGAAGAAGCATTGCCCTGTCTTCCGAGTTGGCTGTAGAAAGAACGAAACATGGTGTCAGAATCGGGATTACGAACTCCAACAAAAATCCAGAATATTGAAGACTAAAGTTCAACCATGGAAGATGAACAAGATGAGAGAAGAGCCAGTCGACGACATGCCAAGATTCCCTTGCCTCCTAAACTTGATGTGAATAGAGGAAACCTGCAGAGCAGCTGGAGGAAATTCAAGAGGCTTTGGGACAGCTATGAAATTGTGACAACACAGACAGAAGAAGACTCAACATACAGAACAGCAGTTTTACTTTCTTGTATCGGGCTGGATGCTATGGACATCTATGAAGGATTGGCATTTGCTAATGAAGCTGAAAGAAATGACATTGACACCGTTCTGCAGAAATTCGAAGAATACTGTGTGGGTTCAACCAATGAAACTTACGAAGCATTCAGATTCAACTGCAGACATCAAGCAGTAGGAGAATCTATCGAACAGTTTGTAGCAGAACTGCGGAGACTGATCAAGACCTGTAACTATGGTACACTGGAAGACAGACTGTTGAGAGATCAAATCGTACTGGGTGTACATGACGAGACTCTGCGATCAAAATTACTGGAAGTGCGACAGCTGACACTGACTGCATGTATTGATATGTGCAGAGCGCATGAATCAAGTCAACATCAAACCGTCCAAATGATGAGAAAAACGCAGGACACGCAGGAAGTCCAAGCTTTCAAAAAGAAGACAGCAAAGCAGTATAGCAAAGGAAACAAATCAGAGTACAGAGAGAAATGCGGATATTGTGGTGGAAAGCACCCAAGAGCAAAAGAGAAATGTCCAGCATTTGGAAGAAAATGCAAAGCTTGTGGAGGAAATAATCACTTTGCTTCATGCTGCAGAACAAAACCCAAGAAAAATCAAAAGAAAACAAGAGTTCAGCACTTCGAAGAAGAAGAGACTGACACTGAAAGCGATACTGAAATCCTCGGGATCGAAGACAAAACCAGAAAAAAAGGAGAGAAACATACGAGCAAAAATGCTGATAAATGAGAAGCCGGTAAGATTTCTTCTTGACACAAGTGCAACAACAAACGTGACGTCTGAGAGCCTGTACAGAGAAGTCACAGGAGATGAAAGAAAGTCTGACCTGCAAGAGACGAAGAAGAAGCTGGTGATGTTCAACGGAACAGAAATGAAGCCTGTAGGGGAGATAGTGATGCGAGTGAAAAACCCCAAGAACAGAAGGAAATACAAAGTCAACTTCGCGATCACCAAAACGGACTGTAAGCCAGTACTGGGACTGAAAGCTGTGCAGCACATGCAATTGTTGACGATCAATGAAGAGAACATTGCAACGATAGCGGCGAATCAGAAAGAGGAGGAAAATGCAAAAGATATGCTCACAAAGTACAACGATGTCTTTGAAGGAGAAGGAAAACTAGAAGGGAAATTACACCTAGAAACAGATCCCAATATTGCTCCAGTGAAGATGCCTTGCAGAAAGTGGCCGATAGCAGTGCAAGAGAAAGTGAAGGAACCACTTATCAGTACAGAGATCCCTGACCTGCCCTGGCAACACATCGCTTGTGACATCTTTGAACATAATGGCAATGAATACCTGGTCACGGTCGATCACTACTCTGATTTCTTTGAGATTGATCGGTTACAAACAAGAGAATCCAAAGAGGTCATCATCTGTCTGAAGAGACACTTGGCAAGACACGGAATACCAGAACGCCTGACAACAGACTGTGGAACTCAATTCACATCAAACCAGTTTGGAAAGTTCAGAAAAACATATGGGTTTGAACACGTAACAAGCTCACCACACTACCCTCAGTCCAATGGAAAAGCAGAGAGCGCGGTGAAGGCTGCAAAGACATGCATGAAGAAAGCAGAACACAACAATCAAGATCCCTTCCTCGCTTTACTTGAGCTGAGAAACATCCCGACAGAGACTGTAAACAGTTCGCCTACTCAGAGACTGTTCGGCAGAAGAACACGAACACAAGTGCCGACGTCAAAGACATTACTCCTACCTACAGTTGTACCAATCAAGAAAGAACTTGAGAAAAGGAAACTGAAGCAAGCGCACTACTACAACAGAAGCGCAGTAGAGCTGACAGAACTGAGTCCGGGACAGATTGTGAAATTCCAACCTCCAGGATCCAAAAAGTGGATCAGCGCCAAAGTAGACCAACAGGTGAACATCCGGTTATACAACATTCGCACAGAGGACGGACGTCAGTACAGAAGGAATCGTCGTCAGCTACGAGACACAACAGAAACGGAACTTCAGCAGACAATCAACCCTCAACGACTTGTCCAGAGAAGGATGATTTCTGGAAGACATCAGGAAAGCGACACATCGGGCAAGCAACAGCAAATCATCATTCCATCAAAACAGATGCTGGAAGATAACAAGAAAACTGGAACTGGAACAGATGTCAGGACGCCAGCATCGTCTGTCCGTGAGAACTCATCTGATCAGTCACCAGTCATCAAAATGTCTGAGACAACCAGCATCAAGGAGCCAGATGAAGTTATCAAACAAACAAGGACAGGACAACCCGAACCAGTTAGTTCTCCTTACAGAACAAGATCTGGAAGACAAAGCAAAAGGCCAGATTTCCTGAAATATGAATGAAACTGAAGACTCTAGCACAATCAGATAAACTGAAAGCATTGCGAAATATGGACATGATGATGATGGATAGTATAATGATCAGAGATAAAATGAGGTGAATGAATGATTGGGCCCTGTGCGTGAGAGAAAGAATGAGTGTTTATTAAGTTAATGCTGTGATAAAGGTGGGAAACACATTTATTTCGTATGGACTGAAAGATAGGAAAAATGATTAATTGATTTTGTTTCCTTAAAGAAAGGGAGATGTGACGTGTGTTAACAGTAAACAGCGTGCGGATAACAGCACGGCATGATATTCGTTTAAGTGATAACTGATTGCTGTTCACTGTAATATGTATATATACTGTAGTTAGTTGAGAATCAGGGAGCGACGATTAAAGACGAAGAAGCATTGCCCTGTCTTCCGAGTTGGCTGTAGAAAGAACGAAACAGTGTGTCTGTGTGTGTGTGTGTGTGTGTGTGTGTGTGTGTGTGTGTGTGTGTGTGTGTGTGTGTGTGTGTGTGTGTGTGTGTGTGTGTGTGTGTGTGTGTGTGTGTGTGTCTGTGAATGTGAAAACATGCTGTTTGTTGGATTAGTAAAATATAACTTATTAGTAGAATCCATTACTGATTATATACATCATCCATCCTCAAAACAATATTCAACAGAGACGGCAAACTGGACATCAGGTGTGTGAATGTGTGTAATGCGTCTGTCAGATATTCCCCCACTCCCACCCCCACCCTCCCAGTGTCTTTCAGTACCGTTCTCCACAATCCACGTTACAAGTAGTAGGACTGGTAAATCATCATGTCAACAACCCGCACAGTGGCTTGGCCACTGAACACTGATCGGTCAAGTGGAGCATCACTTGGTCAGTGTGTGTCCACTCTGCCGGTGCGGGATTTCGCAGTCCTGTGGATACAAATCTCTGTATGCCAAAGACACAAATAACTTTTGACTTACTGTGTTTATTTGTTAAAGAAAAGGGTCAAAAATCAAGTCTACTTACCAGTACCTGTGTTTGCCAAACACACAAATTATCTTTGATTTATTGTGTATATTTGTTAAAAACGAAGGTCAATAATCCACTCTAATTAACAATATCTGTGTCAGCCAAACACACAAATCACTTTTGATTTACTGTGTTTATTTGTTAAAGAAAAAGGTCAATAATTAAGTTTACTTAACAATATCTGTGTCTGCCAAACACACACGTCACCTTTGATTTATTGTGTTTATTTGTTTAAACAGAAGGTCAATAATCCACTCGAACACACACATCATCTTTGATTTATTGCGTTTATTTGTTAAAGAAAGAACGTCAATAACTGAGTCTTATTAACTATATCTGTGTCTACCAAACACACACATCACCTTTCATTTATTGTTTTTTGTTTTTGTTTTTGTTTTTGTTAAAAAAAAGGGTCAATAATCAAGTCTACTTAACAATGAATATCTGAAATACTGGACAAGAGTTGCCTATAGCAGTTTAAACCCTATTTGAAAACTGTTTCAAAAGGTTGTATATAATTGTGTGTAGCCTCTTGGAATACTTACAGCAGTCTTAGTTCTGTTGGGCTGTGATTGTTTGTAGACTCTTGAGTTACAGTAGTCTTCACTCTGTTTCAAAAGATTGTATATGACTGTGTGTAGACTGTGTTACAGTAGTCTTCACTCTGTTTCAAAAGACTGTATATGACTGTGTGTAGACTGTGTTACAGTAGTCTTTACTCTGTTTCAAAAGATTGTATATGACTGTGTGTAGACTGTGTTACAGTAGTCTTCACACTATTTCAAAAGATTGTATATGACTGTGTGTAGACTGTGTTACAGTAGTCTTTACTCTGTTTCAAAAGACTGTATATGACTGTGTGTAGACTCTTGGCTCGTGGTGAAACCATAAATAGTCTGTACCTCTTACGATTTTAACCCTTTCACACCCGCAGCCCAGCCATAACCTGCAAAAACTTTTAACTCTTTCACTCCCTCATCCTATCCGTTGCTCCACACACACACACACACACACACACACACACACACACACACACACACACACACACACACACACACACACACACACACACACACACACACATATTCACTTCTTCACACAGACACAGACACACACACAGACACACACAGACACACAGACACACAGACACACAGACACACACACACACACACACACACACACACACACACACACACACACACACACCACACACACACAAACACACACCGTCTAATATCACTTATTGTGAAAAGACGTTAAATAAGCAACGAACGAACACAAACACACACACACACACACACACACACACACACACACACACACACACACACACACACACACACACACACACACACACACACACACACACACACGACACACACACACACACAAACACACACACACTATTCACTTCTTCACACAGACACAGACACACACACACACACACATACACACACGGTGCGCACGCGCATGCACACACACATACATACACACACAAACACACACACCCTACTCACTTCTTCACATACACACACACAAACACACAAACAAACAAACATATACACACAGACACACAGACACACACACACACACACACACACACACACACACACACACACACACACGCCCCACACCACACCACACCACACCACACTCTACTCACTTCTTCACACACACAAACACATACACACACATACACATACACAAACACACACTGCTCACTTCACACACACATACACACACACACACACACACACACACAACACAACACACACACACACACACACACACACACACACACACACACTCACACACACTCCGCACACACACACACCCTACTCACTTCTTCACACACACACTACACATCCTACTCACTCTATCACACACACACACACACACTACTCACACACACACAACACACACCAACACACCACACACATACACACACAAACACACAAAAACAACACACAACAACACACAACCATACCACTTACACACACACACACACAACAACACACACAACACACACACACACTACTCACTTCTTACACAGACACACACACATACACACACAAACAACACACAACACACACACACAGCCACACCACAACAACCCACACACCACCACACACACCACACACACACCACACACACTCACCAACACACACCACACTACCACAACACCACACTCTACTCACTTCTTACACACACACAACACACACACACACATACACACACACAACACACACACACACACACACACACACACACACACACACACACAACACACACACACACACACACATCATCTTCACACACACACACACACAACACACACACAAAACACACTCACACACACTCACCAACACACACACACACTACATCTTCACACACACACACACATCACACACACCACACACAACACACACAACACACACATACCACATACACACACACACACACACACACACACACACACACACACACACACACACACACACACAAGACATACACACAGACACACATACACACACAGACACACACACACAACCACACAGACACACAGAGACCACACACACACACACACACACACACACAGGAAAACCGCCCACCAGCAGCGTCATTTACAACACCTGTATCAAGACTGACGGAAGGGTGTTTTAACGACAGGCAGACTTTAAGGTTATCGTGACTGTGGTAAACAGCTCGACCACACGAAACTCCTCACTTGCCGGTGTCATGTCTCTCTCTTTCCTTGAAAGTGAGAGAGTTTTCAGATCGACCTCGTGTGCATCTTCGTTTAATGTGTTGTTGTGTGTGTGTGTGTGTGTGTGTGTGTGTGTGTGTGTGTGTGTGTGTGTGTGTGTGTGTGTGTGTGTGTGTGTGTGTGTGTGTGGTGTGTGTGTGAGTGTGTGTGTGTGTGTGTGTGTGTGTGTGTGTGTGTGTTTTTATGTGTCTGTGTGTGTGTGTCTGTGTGTGTGTGTGTGTGTGTGTGTGTTCGTTCGTTCTTTAATTTAACGTCTTTTCACTATAAGTGATATTAGACGGTGTGTGTGTGTGTTTGTGTGTCTGTGTGTGTGTGCGTGCGAGAGAGTGTGTGTGTGTGTGTGTGTGGTGTTTTGTGCGTGTCTGTATATGTACAATTGTACATCTGTACGTACGTTTTTGTGTGGTTCATAGTGTACATGCGTGTTTGAGTGTGTGTGTGTGTGTGTGTGTGTGTGTGTGTGTGTGTGTGTGTGTGTGTGTGTGTGTGTGTGTGTGTGTGTGTGTGTGTGTGTGCCTGAGTGTATATCTATCTATATATCCCTATATATATCTCTCTCCATATGTAC
>CM060305.1:109698537-109731037 GCA_030674185.1 Monoplex corrugatus
GTTCAGCGTCACGGTTTATCCTTAAACTATAAAATCTGGATATGTAATGTAAAGATAAAAAAAAGAGCTATTCGTACTTTATTTCTTCATATATCTATCTATTAAAATCCAGTCCACTGAAAGAGAACGAACACCGAAGCAGTGGAACATCTATCATGTTATGAACACTTCAAAATGCATGCAAACTCTATTCTTCGTTTTTGTTTGTTTGTTTGTTTGTTTGTTTGTTTTTTGTTTTTTGGTTTTTGTTTTAGAAATCTGCCTGACATCCACCATCCAAACACAAAGGACGCACACACACACACACACACACACACACACACACACACACACACACACACACACCACACACACACACACACACACACACACACACACACACGCACGCACACACACACACTTCCACACACGCACACGCACACACACACACACACACACACACACACACACACACACACACATACACACACACACACACACACACACCACTCACAAACTCTTCAGCATCACATTTGTGAATGCTGTTCTGTAAAATGCTATGTTCTTGGTGATTTCATGCCAAAAGATTGTCTCGCTGTATCATTATTTCATGTCTACACATATCTGGTCTATCATTTTATTTTGCCATCAATTTTGCCACTCCTCTCTCATTCATAATTGTTAAACGTTTTCGTTTAAATCGCTTATCAAAGAATAATCATTAATACAAAAAGCGCACAGAAATGTGCATCATAAGATAGACAAGCCATGCTGCCATGGTCTGATACCGCAACTGAGCGATTATCGCTATTAAACCCTTTGACTCCCGCACCCTGTCCACCAGCATCATGTATTGTCAACCATGCTAGTAAAGCAAAAACTTAACCCTTTGATTCCCTCACCCTATCCACCAGCTTCCTGCAGGAAGTTGGTGGATAGGGTGAGGGAGTTAAAGGGTAACATTTTTGTAGTTGGTGGATATGGTGTGGGAGTTGAAAAGGGCACAGAAGGCAATGCTCTTAGTAAGATGGATCAGAACAGGCATTGTTGAATTTCACCTAAATAACCCCGACGATAGTGCTAAGTCTCCTCTGGTGGGTGGCCACACGGCGGCTTGAAATCTCTGGCTTCCACTGGCTTCTTGGCATGACATTTCAGTTGAAAAAAACTTGGGGGGTGGGGGTGAGAAGGGCAAGAGAATTGAAAAGCTGTAATGAGCGGCTTGGATAAATGCCACTGAGATTGCAGAGAAGACGGGCCAACTGGAGGTTTATTGGTGATCAAGGCATTCTCATGTTTACTTAGGATTTACCATAGATGAAAATACAGAGATCTGAAGGTAAACGATTTAGCTGCTGATCACTGTCTGGGCTGATCGACACCATCACTCCTTGTTTACGGAACTGATCCCAGAGCCACGAAACTTTAGGGTTTTTTTTCAGTTTCCATTTAAAAAAACAACTACAACAAAGCATTGTTTCATATGGACTGGAAGTGTGTGTGTTATGTGTGTGTATGTGTGTATGTATGTGTGTGTGTGTGTGTGTGTGTGTGTGTATGTGTGTGTGTGTGAGAGTGTGTGTGTGTGGGGTGTGTGTGTGGAGAGAGAGAGAGAGAGAGAGAGAGAGAGACAGAGGGAGAGAGAGACTTGTTCCGAGCCTTCTGCAGCGCTGTGTGCGATGGGTCGAGTATTGCCGCACGATATAGATATATACATACATATATATATATCTATATATATCTATATATCTCTCTATATATATACATATGCATGTATATATATATATATGTACAGAGAGAGAGAGAGAGAGAGAGAGAGAGAGAGAGAGAGAGAGAGAGAGAGAGAGAGAGAGAGAGAGAGAGAGAGAGAGAGAGCATGTCGCAACCACGAGATACACACATCTCACAGGAAATGGAATGACCGATCTCGTTCTTTGTCTCTGTTTACAACGTCATACGAGAAATAAATACCTGTAAACACAAATGATTTGAGTACAAAATCTAACCTACATATTTCTGAAACATTGTTTTTCAGATATTTTTGTTGCAAAACGATTCAATTTTTTTCTGTTTTAAGGGTCCATCCCCCTTCGCTATTGTACTCCTGTTCATCTGGCGTAAAATAGCAAACTGTATCACACAACAATTTGCTTTACAGATAACAACAACAATAAAACAACAACAAAAGAAGGGAGAAAAGTGATGACTGTATCTTGTCCATATGCCTTGTATCGAAAAACTATTGTGCGAAACGAAACACAAGACAGTATGAAAAGATAAATATGTAGTTTTTGTGTTATTTATAGTTTTAGTGAACTGATAAAATGACTAGCATACGTTTTTCCTATTATTAACAATGAGAAATAGAAACCGTTATTATTTAAACAATTGTGTGATAACAGTCTACGTAAAACACGTGTGTGTCGAATATCAAGTAGACCGAAACTAAAACATTAAAGTTCAAGCTCTCTTTATACAAGGAATGTATTCTGCCAGAACGATAATTATATCACAACAGCGATAGATAAGTCAAATATGGCAGTTATTCAGGCAGGACATGAGGACTCCATTTCTGTGCACACAACTATGAGTCACAGAACAAAAAATGTTGTTTAATTTTAAACAGAATGTGGAAATTAATTTAAATCATCAACATTGATCAACTTATACACAATGTAGAACGTATTTCAAATTATGGACACTGATGATAATCTTATACACATATGTATAATGCATTTAAAATGGTGGGCTTTAAACAGTTTGTTTTGTTATTCAAGGAATGTTTTCCTAACCAGGTTTTGCTTGTCACTGGGTTTGATCATGTTATCACAACACGTCTCACTGTCATCACTGCAGTCATTTCTGGCATGTCGACAGATACAGTATCCACAGAAGCAACACACGTAGAACACAACAAGTATTGTTTGTGTGAATCATCAAACAGCTCGTGTTGTTTCGTGATTAAATTTTTTTGTAGGTAATTTCACTGGCTTCACCTTTCAGCAGGTCTTGGTATCTGTATACCATGAACGAGTCATGGTTATATGCAGAGAGATCTGCTCTTCAAATCTATCGTGCAGTCGTATCAACTGTGACCATTATTACAACCTGTAAATTTTACAAAGTATGTAACTGGCGTCAATCTGTTTATCATGTGCATATGCACTGCTCGACACGTTCCTTATGATCAGGTAAGTGACTAACATCCTGTCTCACAATGTCTTTGTGTTGATACCTATTAATGTACACACACTTGATGCAACATTTTAGCAGACACGTCTTCCAAAGTCATTAAATGGCTGCAGTTTGGGCAGTAGAACAATTAAAACACGCTTTATCTCTTCTCAGTCTCTAATACCTCCAAAATCAAACGCATCCTGTAAACTGTCTGTGCAGCCCCCGCCTGGAGACCAGAAGAACACACACACACTAAATTAACTAGTCCCAGACAGTGGAGAGGGACTTTTGTCTCATAAGCAAACGTTGCAGCGACATCAGAGAACCAGCTGAAGACAGGACATGATGGGCGGCCTCATGTATCCCGTGACTTGGGAGCACCAAATAAAGTTTCTCTTCCATGCACGGTCTCTGGGGCCTTCAACTTAATCCTAAAGGGCAAATGAACAGAGTCGTTGCAGGCAATTGTTCAGTGCACTATCAGTTCAGTTTACAGGCGGACAGTTGACCTAGTCAGTGTGGCCGAATGGTCTGAAATAGGAACAGACCTGTGACGTGTGTCTTTGACACTGGCGATTTGGGATCGTGTCTCCTCGTCAAAGCAGGGGTCGTCTTCTTTCTGTTCCAGACGGGAGATGGTGGCATAGTGGGAAGGACGTCCAGACACGAACGTCTCTTCCAGACTCTGAGGTTTCCTCGTGCTCTTGGAACTGGCAGACCTTGATGAACCGATGCCACAGCCTGGCGAAACTTGGGCTTTGGAACTGGATTCATCTCCACCACCAGAACATGCTTTCTTGTCATGCTGGTTTCCAATGGAGCGTGCTGATGAACTTTTCATCAGTGAGGGATTGGCGAAAGGCAGAGACTGCTTGATGAGGATGTTTTGCAGAGCTTTGATCTTGTTGCCACACTTCTGGTTCCCCTCCCCTTCCTCCTCCACGCCTGCCATCTCCTCCAGTTCCTCTATCACCCCTGTAGACGAGGTGGAGGACGAGGAGATCTGTCTGGACGTTCTCTTCAAGGTGCTGGAATTGGAGTGGGAGTCAGAACGCTTGAGACTGGAAGAGTCAAAGACAGGATGGCAGACCTTGTGCCGGCTGGGGGAGATGGACTCACGACGCCTCAGGGTGTTCTGCTTGCTGAACGTGCCATCAGTGATACTCTGACGGAGGACATCGGCCAGTGCACCGACAGAAGGGTTGTCTGACGGGGATGAGCTTGTTGAACTTTTTGGAGACGATGAGGAGGAGGAAGCGCGTGAAGATGTTCTTTTAACAACAGGCAAGGTGGATGGTGGCGGTGGTGGTGGTGGTGGCGGTGGTGGTGGTGGTGGTGGAGGTGTGGTGGTGGAGGGGGTGGGGGAGTAGCCTGTGGAGACGGCGTTGAAGAAGACGCCTCCTCTGGTAATGTCGGTGAGCTCTTGGTACTGGCCATATTCTGTAGATTTGGGTCCTCTTCGTGTTCAGATATCTCAGAGTACACGTGACTGTCTTCGCTTTTCGTGGAAAGCCTCTTTTCTGATCGACTCCTGCAATCTTTGGGAGGATGGCCTCTGCTGGCTTTGGCTGGACTCTCTGACCTGGATCTCTTGCCGTCGTTGTGGTTTTCTTCTGAGAAAGAATGAGCGCTGGATGTGTGCTTTTCCAAGGGTCCATTACCGGACTCTGTAGACATACTGTCCTCCTCGTCCTGGTGCTGGTCGTTGAAGAGAGAGGAGCTGTCGTCACTGTGCACGGTGACCTCAGTAAGCGTGGAGGTGTTCAGACCACCTCCGGTCACTGTGCCCGCTTCATTCCCTCCCTCTCTCTCATCGTTCGCGTCCTCGTCACGGAAATCATCACGGTCACGGTGCGTGCCTTCTTCAGAACTGAGCGAAGACATGTTGTCCGAATCCCGCAGTGCTGAATCCGAGGATGCGCAGGATGGTCGTTTGGAATGTTGACTCTCATCCTCACTGGACATGCCATAGCCCGCCTTGTCTTCGCGGTCTGAAGCTCCGTCCTGTTCAGAGATGCCTGATTCATCAGAACTGTAGTCCTCTTCCGGTGAGGACGGTCTTTCTTGCTGGTCCTCTTTGACAGGGGGTAAGGTGATCTTGGAGGATTTCATGATCTCTCGGCCTCTCTTGAGGGAGGTTCTCCTGCCCAGAGTTGACAGGGAGGCCTGCGTGTTGCGGTAGTCCAGGGGCTGTCTAATGGTCATCTTGTCAGGCTGACCCCCACAGTGACAGGTGTAGATGGAGGAGGTGAAGGGGAAGGCAGTCAGGTCGTTGTGGGTGTTGGTAAAGGGGTCTTCCAGCTCGTCCTCCTCCTCTCTGATGTCGCCCAGAGACGGTTCTCGTGGACTGTGACGTACAGCACCGTGTTTCTTCAGTGCCTCCACGGCGGCTCTGTGACGAAGGAGTCTGAAAGCACACACAGCGCCAGGTCACAGCATTTCTTTGCAGGATAAAAAATAAAAAAAGACAAAGAGGATATTAGCATAATGTTAGTCTATCCATCCAAATTAGATGGTTGATTCACAAAATATTTTTGAGCAATTGAATTTTGAATCACGTAGTTGTTAATACATAAATCTTAACCTTCCAAACAGAAAAATGAGCAAACAAAATCAACTCATCATAACTGAGTGAACGAAATTTAAATATCAAGCAATAAGCTTTTGCACTCATAACACATTCCATGCCGTTTTGGCAAATATAATTTATGCATATGCGACATCAGCGGTCGTTTATAAACTTCCCTACGCCTTAGGCTTCTTATCTATTCACTGTACTATCAGTGCACCTGATGACAATGTTGCAGATAATGATGATGATGATGATGTTATTGTAGATAATAATGTTGATGATGTTGCTAATAGCTGTGATGATGATTATGCTGTAATGAATAACAATGATGATGACGATATTCCCTTCATGATGGTGATGACCATGATGATGATAATGATGACTGCGCCGACGACGATAATGTTGATGATGATAACAACAACCATGATGGTCTTGACGATGTTGACGATGACGACGACTATAATCTTCCCTTTTCCTGACACCCTGTGCTGTCTTCTTGATGACCAACCTCAGTCACAGGATCATGACAGTACAGACATCAGACTAAAACTGGAGTTGGGAAGAAACACAGAGCCTACAGATGTAGAGCGGACTTTGGAGTTTGTTCAAGAGAGGTTCATCACACTGGGACAATTCCATACGCGCTCCAGCGAAACCTGTCAGCAATTATCTGGCAGACTACATGAGCCTGCGCAACATCCCATGCACTGACGAGGTTTTGAAATCGGGAGAGGTAGATAGAGGAGATCTATGAAACACTTAACTGACACCACCATGATAATGGAAAAATTAAGATGGGGAGCGAACAGGCTAATTTAATTGCGTGGGAATGAACTCGAGATATCAAATCTTGAGCCACGGCTCTGTCAAAAGAGCCAACCAGCTGGCGTAAATATGAGGCCCGCCCAAGGGTTGAACTTAGGGCCTACAGATATATCTACATATCTGCATAAAATTGCAAAGAAATGACAGGGAACAGGGTGAGAGTGGCAAAACGTTGCTGAGTGCAGTGAGGCCGCAGAGAAGTGGGATGAGGAGGATGCATAAGGGGGAGGGGGGTATCATTACTATTTCTAGGCCATTCTCCTCTTTCTCTAACTTTCTCCAGATTTCCCTTTCATCTTTGTTTCATCTTTGTTCAAACGTTGCAAGTTTCCTCTGTACCTTGTTTCATCTTTTGTTCAAACGTTGCAAGTTTCCTCTTTTCTTTCTTCAGTGTTTGCCTGTGGTCGCTGTATTTGTACGACTCCGTTTTTCTCCTGCATAACAATAAACTACAAGTGTGTTTTATCAGCTTCTCCTAGTTGTTCATTTCATGATGCATAGTGTAGTAAATGGTCCTTGAGTAAAGGTGAGAGTAATGAAACAAACGTGAAGATTTCTTATAACCGTAAAGTAATAAGAGACTGAAATACCACAGACATAAACTGTTCTGGGAGTCAATGTTACAAGGGCAGTGTCCATCGTCTCTGCCGCCTAGCTTTTACTTTTCCCACACTGAATTCGGTCAGGTATCTATTCATACCTGACTTGACTGAAGGCCGCACACTCACACACACACACACACACACACACACACACACACACACACACACACACACACACACACACACACACACACACACACACACACACACAACCACACACACACACACACACACACACACACACACACACACACACACGTTGTTCTTTTTTCCCCTCGGTTCAGACTCGAACTCATGTCCTGTAATTGAAAGGCGGGATCACTACCACAATGTCAACCAGGCCTGGGCTGGGTATGCCGAACCTTTTACAATTTTTTCTTTGCTTATCATTAACTCATATTTATTTCAGTTGGTCATCGTTCACGTCCATGATATCCATTGAATTTCACATGAGCAATCCCACATGCAGCAATCTGGACTCTAAGTCAGGTCAGCGGTATCCACTGCTTCCGGTAACCATGTAACCCAGTTCTACCTCTGCATGTGGGGAGTGAACTCAACAACAACAACAACAACAACAACAACAACACAACAACAACAACAACAACAACAACAACAACAACAACAACAACAACGACAGCAACAATCCGACCTGGAGATGAATGGACTCCGTCGTGTTCAACTTGCCCAAGACGAGCCGTATGATCAAAAACAAAACAAAACGAAGAAACAAACAAACAAAAAACAAAACAAAAAAAACAAAAAACAAAGAAAACAAAACAAAACAAAAAAGGCTCTGGTACAAAACCCACAGAGCTGAAAGCATCTCGTGAACAGTTCTGTTGTGCAGCGCCCAAATGACTCTTCGCACAGGTAAGGGGGAAGAAAAAAAAAACAGTCTGGACATACATCAAAGACCTCAGAATACCTGAACTTGGATGGGTGTTACCTGACAGTGGCACGGTAGCTGGGTTGGGAATGGGGACACTTCTCTGGTCGATTGGGATCATGGTGCAGAAGTGGAAACTAGAACTAGAATATGTAGTTCACAGTTTGTTCAAGAGGGATTCATTGAACTCATGCAGTTGAATATGCTCTTCATCCAAATCTGCCTGCAGTTATCTCGCACATTTCTTCAGTCTGTGCAAACAGTCTTTGCATTACGAGGTCTTGAAGGAATTTGGAGAGGTCAGGATTCAGAATTTACACTTCGGAGTTTTGTTTTAGAGGGAACCATCGCACTCGGACATCACCATATGCGTTCCACCCAAATCTGCCTGCAGTTTTCTGGCTCATTTCTTGAGCCCCTGCAAAACCTATGCGCTGACAAAATCTTGAAGTAGGAAGGTGAATGAGCCTAGCAAACACTGAACCATCAGAAAAATGGAGCCGTAAGATGGGCAGCCAATATCGAGTGTCCAAGTGTCAAGTTCTGAAGAAAAGTGGTCTGCCAAATACTTATCACGCACGCGCACGCACGAACGCGCACACACACACACACACACACACACACACACACACACACACACACACACACACACACATATATATATATATATATATATATATATATATATATATATATATATATAGAGAGAGAGAGAGAGAGAGAGACAGAGTGGAGATGCAGCAGATGAGGGCAGAATCGTGAAATCTGAAAACACATCTGTGTTCCTTTACAACAAGCATTAAACCTATGTTCTGCTTGTGTTCGCTCTCACTGTCATCGTCAGCGTCATCGTCATTATGGATGCTTGTCGGTCTTCCTTTCTGGGCTCAGAAAATAAGAAACTTGAAATTTGAAACATTTTATTACTCAAGGAGAAGGGCAATAGGTTCTGGTGGATCTGTCTCACAACAGTCCTTGCTACACTACAATACAATGTGACCATACGAACAACAACAACAACAACAACAACAACAACAACAACAAAACCCAAAAGAAAAGAAAACAAAAAACATAATAAAAATGTATTAATCACAAAACTAAAAAAAATGACATGAAAAATAAATGCACTAAAAACATGCGCACAAAAATAGAAGAAAGAAAGGCAAGCATTAAAGCAAAGAAAGAAAAGCAAGCATTAAAGCAAAGAAAGAAAAGCAAGCATTAAAGCAAAGAAAGAAAAGCAAGCATTAAAAAAAGAAAGAAAAAGCAAGCATTAAAGCAAACAAAGAAATAAAAGGGGAAGTGCTTATTAGTGATAAAAATGGCCACCAGTATAACAGACGTGTAAAAGAGGAATTTCAACTGGAGTAATTGTTCATGTTATTTCAAGGGAATATTCACAAAACAGACATTTACATGTAAAGCTGGCCAGCAATGTAAATAATTTGATGTTGGTGGGTAATGTGTTCCAGAGATATGCTCCAGGCAGGAGATTCTTGCTGTAATCTAGTTTCTGGGAAGATCAAAGTTGTTTCTTAAATTTGTGCACAGTTGTTAATGTATTTATTTAATATTAACGTCCCAGCGCAGACATACGATTACGGACTGTCGTGTACCTTCTTTTGCCCTGACAAGGACATGTGCAGAGTGTTTGACATAAGGTAAATATCTCTGTTAAGTATTTGGGGGTTGATCCCAGTATAGTTTCGTGCATTCGTGTGCTTTTGTTATATATGACTTGGTTTTTAAGTGATGACATTTCCGCTTTTTAAAAAAATTTGGTCTGAGGTTAGGGAGCCGTCAGTTATTAGATTTGCAAGGATTTCATTTTTGTATTTAATTTTTTTTTATCAGAACTTTGCTGAGACTATCCCGTATTGTTGATGCATAGGTAACGTTGGATTTGATGTGGGCATATTGAAAAATATGTATGTATTTTTTGCGTAAGTGTTAGAAAAGCACGAAAGTTTACTAAGAAGGCAAAAGAAATTTAGAGAAAGTTCTACCAAAATGATCAATGTGAGTTTCCGATGCAATTCTTTCATCCATGCGCACACCAAGTACACTGTGTTCAGAAACGTGTTGTATACATATACCATCCAAAGATAAATGAAAATACAGTTTTGATTGTTAGTGTTTGGAGTAAGTTGTTATACCATTGATTTTGTTTTTGTAGGACTGATGTGCGTTAGTTTGTATCACATCATTCTGATACTTAAGACTAGAGGGGAGGGAAGACAGGGGGAGAGAAAGAAATTCAACAAAGCTTTCTATCTTGCGGAAGAGACAGACAGATGTAACAAAGAACATGATAGTCAAGCCACTTTTATAATCTCTCTTTTACACAAAAATCATCATAGAAAATGTAGAGTGTGTACATCTCAAGGTCACTATGATCTTGAAAAAACATCAAATAAAATCAAACTTGAGGTGAAACGAGGAAGATGGCAGATTGTAACACAGTGAAAACAGAATGTAAAGATAGTCATAAGTTCCTGAGAAATCGATACATTTCTACGAAAAATTGCTGATTTTAGGCACTCATTTTGGTCCGCATGACCTTGAACTTGGAGCCATGACTTTCAAAGTTACACATTCGCGACTCCTTAAGAAGCCCACATTTTTCACAGAGATTCTGTAAAGATTAACACAGATATACTAAAGAAAGTCACGATAACATGTTTTTGTCACAGACACGAAGACAGACACACAGACAAGCACACAGACACGAAGACACACACAAACGTCTCCGGTCGGTATGTGACAATCTCCACCCCCCCCCCCCCAAAAAAAAAACACACAAAAACCAACAACAACTGAAAGAGACTTACTTCCTGCCATACGTTGTATAACTGCATAATCATAGATATCATATATTTTGTTTTAGCTCCTTTTCATGTTTATTTGTTTTTGTTGAATAATTTATAAATTTGTGTTTTGTTTTGTTTGTTTGTTGTTTGTTTTTTGCACGTATGTTTGTTTGTTCACCCACCTGTCCAAACCGTCTCCTGTAAATTCGTCCTCCGAACCCGCTGTGTGCAAGCCGGCTATGTGGTCATGACGTCCTGGGGGCAGGGAGACAGGACCTGGCCCTGCGGTATACACAGCATGGACAATACGAAAAGAGATTAGCAACAGTCAAACGACATACCGTCAACAATACCACACTGGTTTTACTCCACATACTGCTGACACTATGCAAGCAATGCACTTGGAAGAAGGAGGAAGGAAAAAAAAACACCAGACAGGTAAGCCATTCTCTAACAGTCTCCTTTTTAAAACAAACTTATTTCTGAAAACTCCAGCTTTTGTACTTTTCTAGGTCACTGTAACCCTGTCAGAAGCTTTAGTTTAAATATACTTGACATGCATTGGGACAGTGGTAGACGCCCACAAGTGATAAAACAAATTCTAACGATTGTCAGAAGTTCTTGAGAAAATGCTGTTCACGCACCTTCTTGAAAAGTGCTGATTTTTTGGCCACTTTTTTTTTTGCTAACTGACCTTGACCTTGGTGTCATGACTTCCAAACTTATACATTTGCTACTCCTCAGCAACTCACACCTTTAGCAAAATTTTGATGAAAATCCAGCAAAAAGAGCTGAGAAAATCTAACACACGCACACACGCACGACACACACACACACACACACACCCCACACACACACACACACCACACACAACAACACACACACGCACACACACACATACACCACACGCACGCACACACACAAACACACACACACACATACACACACATAGATAACACACGCACGCACAGACACACACACCCCTCAGGTCAATACGTAAACCATCTTCCTTTATTTTTCGACAAGGAGATGAAAACAGAGAGGAACAGACTTTCTTAACAAAAGGACATGTAAAAAAGGCAGAAGATGGGTTATGTAGATGGAAGAGAAGGACGATGGGGATGAAAACAAGGAGCGTGTTGTCATTTGCTGAAGGAAGGAATTCAAATCTTGAAGAAACTGGAACCTGTGGGGTACCAAAGGTGATAGTTACAAACGGTACTCTTCATCTAATCCAGTAACCAGTGTGGTCGTTGTGGTGGACTGATGACGCAACAGCACATAGATCTTCCATTACTCTCTCTGGGATGGAAGCAATTACATGTACAGGCATGCTGAATTTGATTAAGTCTTTGATATCTACTACCCAGCTCTTCGTCTGTCGACGTCGGCAACGGTCTCTTCCGTGGCACCCCGAAAGATGGTTTCAGACAGTTGTGCCAAGTGACCCAACCAAACAAGCTGGCGTTGTTTCATAGTTGCCAGAAACGTTTCCTTTGAGCCCACTAAGGCGTTCATCTTTCTCCGTACGTAGCGTTAACAGACCCTGACTTGAACTTCTATAAATTTACAGTTTGGTTACTTTACTACAACACATTGTCCTAGACCATCATTCAAAGTATTCTGCGTGGAATCTGGGTCGACATTATCTAAGGCTATTCTCGAAAGTGTTCTGCAAAGAAGCTCTAATTTGGGTCGACACAAGAGCTGTGTGACGAAAGTCGAGAAATGACTTAACCTCAGAAAGTCTGATATGCTTGCTACAACACATCAGAGACTTTTTTTCATGTGGGTTGGGTGGCTCTTTTGATAGAGCCACAAATTCGACATCTTATGTCTCAAAATCTTCCCACCTGCAACATCAAATCTGCCTTGTTCGCTGCCCATCATAGTCTCCGGTCGTTCTGATGGTGACAGTATTTCACAGGTTACTTCCCCTTCTCATTTCAAGACCTTGCCATCGTATACGGCTTGGCACAAGCTCAAGGAATCTGCCACATATTTACTGGTAGATTTGGATGGAGTGCATATGGAAATGTCCGAGTGCGCGATGAATCCCTCTTGAACAAATTCCAAACTACAAACCTCAGAAACAGAGACAGAAGATCTGTTCTCCTGCTGTGCCAGTTGCGTCCTACTCCTCTAGCCTAACTGGTCACGGCATTAAGGTAAGTCTATGCGTGGAAATACAGTCTTTATCGTCTCCACCATTGTCATCAATGTCAGTAATGCTTTAACTCTTCGTGCAGTTGCGAACAAAATTTAAAGATTCTCATTCAAACTAACGACATCACAAATACTTTCTATTTAAGGGACAAAACAGAGTAAGTTGACTGGAGTTTGTCCAAAACCGATGACGAAACCTTTACTTCAAATTGTTACATTTTAGATCACTGTGACCCAAACAGCTGGGTCACCATCGCCTGACCACTCAAATTTACACATACCGACTACAATTAGTTGCCAAGTCTGTTCGACAATTTCACTTCAGACAGAAATAAAGAAAGACTGTCGAAAGGGAGGAAGACAAGGACACACACACATACACACACACACACACACACACACACACACACACACACACACACACACACACACACACACACACACACACACACACACACACACACACACACACACACACACACACACACAAAGAAAGAGAGAGAGAGAAATAACTTTGAAACAGAACAAGAACGCATCAACAAGGCGAGTGGCATGATCCAAAATATGCTTTTTTTACATCCAACTGTCACTCATGGAAGGACTACGCTACTACACAAATAGACATGAATAGTATGAAAGACACACAGAGAGAGGAGAGAGAGAGAGAGAGAGAGAGAAGAGAGAGAGAGACAGACAGACAGACAGACAGACAGACGGACAGACAGACAGAGATAAGCGAGAGAGGGAAGGGGAGGGGGAGACAAGAGAGATAGAGACAAATAAGACAGAAAGGAGCAAATTACCTTGACGAACATTTCTTAATCTCTGGTTAAACGTTTTTACAGTCGGACACAAATGAAGCTAGGAATGCGCACTGAGTGCAAAGCACAAAAGAGAGATTAAGGACACACACACACAGAGAAGGAACTGTTGACTGATTGGGTTTCAAACGTGCGAATTTTTGTCTTTGCCGTGAACCGGACGACCATGGCGTTCGAGTTGTGTGGACTTTACCACTGGCCTGTCTCAACCCCGCACACCTTTTGGCCAGAAGGGGTCAACCATTCTAGCCCCCACGGACCTAAGTCCGTGCCTGACCCTTCTTCCTGTACCCCTAGCCCTATTTCTGCACTTGCTCCCCTCCCCTCCCCTCCCCTCTCTCTTCAGCACCCAGCGTTCACACACACTTTCTACTCTTTTAGGAGAAGCCCCTGCTAATCGCATGAAAGCGCATTGCTCAGTGTCCAGCTTCCGGTCTTCCGTGATGCTGTGTGGCATATGTTCATACGGAAATAAAACCCTCAAAAGCAATGATTTCGAAACGTTTTCCATATTCAAATATATACACACCCATTTACGAACATGTGCCTGAAAACATACACCTGCACACCTACTCCCATCTAACCTCTTACCCCCCCCCCCCCCTACACACAAGTATTTCGAAAGAAACATATTTCTTTCTCCCTTCCTCTCTCGACCCCCGCTCTTCTCTTTATAAACTAAGGATTGCTGTTTGCTCAGCCTTCTTTCAATTAAAGGCCAGTGGCCAAACAAATGTAAACCCTTCAGTCTCTCCCAAGACCCCGCCCCTCCTCTCTCTGACTGTCTAATATAAAACATCTCACGCGTGGATGAAATAAGTATCATGCACCAGTTGCTTTATACTATGGGTTAACGCTTAAAAATTTCCTTGTGCATAGCGTACAGGTCTCACAACAGAACGGTCTTATGTCCACACTTCAAAATGTCTGTTTTATCTTCATCCCACGTAGGTCTTTGTACCCACTCAGACCTACGTCCTACACTGTTGTATCTGAAGTCAGAATTGGGCAAAGAGAGAAAAAGAAGAAAGAATGAGAGAGAGAGAGAGAGAGAGAGAGAAGACAGACAGACAGACAGACAGACAGACAGAGACAGAGACAGAGACAGAACAGACAGAGATTTTAAAACTTTTGAACACACCGCACACACACACACACACACACACACACACACACACAACACACCAACACACACACACACACAAACACACACACACAAACACACACACACAAACACACACCCACACACACACACACACACAACCAACAAAGCACACTACACAACACACACACAATACACATACACACACACAACACTCACACCGCACACACACACACACACACACACCACACACACAACACACCACTTGACTTTCCAACTACGTTATCGTATGTAAGATTGTATGCGTTCATGAAGACTACTCCGTTTCATAAGAATTGTCCCATCCAAGAATCAATACCTCTGCTGACTGTTCTCTGTCTGTCTGTCTGTTCATCTGTCTCTCTCTGTCTCCTGAGTCTGACTGTCTCTCTCTCCCTCCTCTCTCTCTGTCTCTCTCTCTCACACACACACATGCACACAAGCACACCATTACCATTTTTTATTCAACCAGCACTCGGCGATTTCTCTGAGCAAGCATGTGGCCAGCATTATCATCGGTCTGTCAGTGTTTGCTTTGCTTGTCATTGTTATGTCTATAAACTCTAAGGTTTCTATGACAACTGACATAAATTATGGTTCACACACACACAAACACACACAGAGACATACACACACACACGCACGCACAAACACACACCACACGCGCTCACACACACATGATATACACACGCATACACACACACATACGCACACACGCGCATGCTCAAACGCAGACACACATACAAATACGCACACCAACACACACACTCAGACACTCACACAGACACACGTTCACACACACGCGCCCGCGCACACATACACACGCACACACACACACGCGCGCACGCGCGCACACACACGAACACATACACACATAGTCCCACATACAGAAAGATAAAGGAATAAAGACAAAGAAGGGGAAAAGGGGACGAGAAATACAGACTAAGAAGGCAGGTTTACAAACACACAGATGCACAGGGTGGGACAGACAGACTAGACAGACAGCCAGACACAGAAATCTGACAGACAGAGAAACAGAGACGGAGACAGAGAAGAAGAAAAAAGAAAGACAGAAAGATAGGGAGATATATATATATATATATATATATATATATATATATATATATATAATATACATATATATATATATATACACATATATATGTATATATAGATAGGTAGATAGATAGATAGATAGAGAGACAGAGACAGAGAAACAGAGAGAGACAGAGAGAGAGAGAGAGAGCGAGAAGAGAGAAAAGAGAGAGAGAGAGAGAGAGAGAGAGAGAGAGAGAAGAGAAGAGAGAGAGAGAGAGAGAGAGAGAGAGATTATGCTCATTATCGAAATGAACTGTTTGGTTTACTCAGTACAGTTTCTGACTTGTGATTTCTGACACACACACACACACACCACACACACACACACACACACACACACACACACACACACACACACACACACACACACACACGACACACACACTCACACACACACAAACACACACACACACACGCACACACACAGACACACACACACAGACACCAGACACAGACACACTCTCACACACACACACACACACACACACACACACACACACACACACACACACACACACACACACACACACACACACACACACACACACACGACACCCCTTTCAGTACCAACATCCCCTTTGGAGCGAACACTCACGATTTCTCTGGGCGAACAGATGTCCATGCTTCGCCCCGTCCTTGCCGGCGCGGCTGCCGGGCGGGGAGGACCGGAGGAGGATGAACTCCCCGCGAAAGATGCCCCGTCCTGAAGGTCTGGGAGGTCCCCTTGGTGCCAGGGACTGGTGCCAGCTGGGCCACACTGTCTGGGCATATTCCTTTTGCAGTCCTGCCCCCGTCTCCTGGTACTCGCTGTGGGTCGACTCGTGCTGACCCATCTTCTTACGACCACGCTGTGTAAGTACAAATAAATTGTATAAAAAGACTAATAGCAGTCTCTAGAACACATATCTAAGTATAGAGATAAATGCACATGTGCCAAGAAGGCACTTATATAGCTGTACTTATTCTGATTAATGATTAAGCCTTTGGAAGTTATTTTGTCTTGTCATATTATGGATATCGAAATACGACAAAAATTTTAAAGCTGTTCTCTTTTGCAACAATTGTTTTAATTCCAGCTTCTTCATACATACATGTACTATCAGACAGATTCTCGAAGTGTTTCTTTTTACGCAATAAATCTCACAAAAAGATGGAAAACAACACTGTTTTTCCTCTCTTGGCTAAAACTACATCCGTACATTTCGTGGATTCTGAGGTAGGAGATGCATTTGATGTTTTTTTTCCAGAACAAAAGAACTCAGGCACAAAGATAAACAAGTTTACGCCTTCAGTATTTAACAGCTTTACTTACAATGTCCTTGTGGGCAATCCACGATTGAAATCGTGCGTTTTGAGTTTATCTTAGCACTTAATTTTTCTATTTTAGATTTAGACAGCACTTCAATGCAGTGACTGATAGTATGCATCGTCAACTTTACACTTAAAAATGTACATTTTCCGCTTCCAACAAAATATAAACAAAGACTGTGTCCGAAAGAAAAAGATACACCACACCAGAAACCGTGGTGCAGTGGTTGAAGTAGCGGCATAAAGCCTGGAAGATTGGGGGTTCGAATCCCATCTTTCCTAGCAAAATCACTGTGGCCCTAACCAGCTCTTAACCCAGAGCTGAGTGTGGTATAGGCTCATTGGAAAGACGGAAACCACACAGTTGAGTCTCATCAACTTCACTGATGCGTCACCCAGGCTGTTATTTAAATGTTCTGACCAAAAGCACGGATACCCCTATCTCTCAGTGAATACATCAGGAAAGAAAGAGCAGAGTGCAAGCCCTCTCACGCAGTCTCAATGCAGAATGAAATCACATTGTAATATATAATTGTATATAATATGCTCTCTATAATTTTCCATTGCTTTTATTCTTTCTCCCCATTTATAGCCATGCGTGTGTGTGTGTGTGTGTGTGTGTGTGTGTGTGTGTGTGTGTGTGTGTGTGTGTGTGTGTGTGTGTGTGTGTGTGTGTGTGTGCTTGTGTGTGCTGTGTGTGCGTGTGGTGTGTGTCTGTTTCAGCGCTTAGATTTGATTTTATCAAGATTTTGCGCTATATAAATATTGTAATTATTATTATTATTAAATACCACAACGTCATGACGTTTATCAGTATTATACAATCATGCATCATCATCACATTGTGAACAATTGTCCCCGATTCTGTGGCCACTGAAGTGGTGCAGAAGATGGGACAGCAAAAAGAAAGAAACAAACAAACAGAATGAATAATTAAAATAACTGTTCACTAAACAACAACAACAACTGGGAGTTCTGGGAAAAAAATCAGCAAATGCAACGTCTGCACTAATTTTATGGCCTGATTATGGAGACGGTGAACAAATGAAAAAGTATATTAAGCTGTGCGTGTATAAAATTGAATATGAATATGAACATGAATATGAATATGAATATGAAACGAGGGAGAGAAGATGGGCACCACCCTCATAATGCTAGCCCCCCAAAAAGTTAAGGTATCTACCACCTCACTCCCCTAGACCCCACGGTTATGGGACTATCTGTGTCTGTATCTGTACAAAATGTATTTCGTTTCAATGGTGGTCAAAGAGCGTATACGGATGTCATTACATTCTGCCACAGCACATCAAAATATACCCGCTTTCTTACTGCCACGTTCTCATTATTTCTACACATAAATAAAACGCGCAATCTATTGGTCCACAGAAAACACCAGAATATACCATCACTGTAAGCAGATAAATAGTTTGATAATCTCCAGAATGCACCAAAATAGCCCCACCTTCTTAAAAACAACAAAAACCTCCCGGTGTCCAGAAGACACCAAAATAATTGTATCCTTGCGACTACGCGTTGTCATGTTATATAGAAAACTATATAAGAAAAATATAGTCAGCTTTTTTATATGCTCTACATAACATGTCAAGCTATATTGATCTCTATATGGCGACGCTGTGCAAATACGTACGGAGACACATGTAACAGATCTTTCCAGAACACGCCCAGAAGTACCACTCTTCTTATGGTCATGCTATGCAAGTACAAAAAAGAGACACAAAAATAGTTTAATGGTTTCTAGAATACACAGACACACCAATCTTTTGTCAGCAAGATGTGTATGATACAGATATATTTAATTGTCAGAACACAGTAAGACATAAAAGTGTTTGTCTGTATACCGTCAAATACAAACAGAAAGGTTCATTTCTTTATCATGTAATTATCAAAATTGATAATGTTATTTCACAGTTCATAAATGCCATGAGTAATATAAAAAAAAGTCTGGTTGAATAATTGTCTAACTGTTATGCTTGTTTTTGTGTTTGTTTCTCATTGTCTTACACACACACACACACACACACACACACAACACACACACACACACACACACACACACACACACACACACACACACACACACACACATCACACACACACACACACACACACACACACACACACACACACACACACACACACACACACACACACACACACACACACACATGCACACACACGCACAATGTATGTACATGTATATACGTATTAAATGAATGAAAATGTTGATGGGAAACAGAAAAGAAAGAACGAGTTTCAAGGTCTCTAGAATACACCAAAATATACCTATGTTCCTGAGATCAAATAATGTAACTACAGAAAGGAGATACAGATATAGCTTACTGGTCCCAAGAAATTCATGTTTAATATGGTTGTTTAAGTTTTTATTTTCTCTCATGCAGCTTGTTGTTCATGCGTTGTAGACAGTATCACCTTTTTCATATCTTGTTTTGTACTAACAGCTTTCATGCCCTTCTTGATGTCATCGTGAAAAAAAAATATCACTCTGCATATTTGAGTGATACCCAAGAACATGTTATTATCATTATCATTATCATGATTATTGCTATTATCATTATTATTATTATTGTTGTTGTTGTTGTTATTGTCATTACCATCATCATCATCATCATCATCATCATCATCATCATCATCATCATCATCATCATCATCATCATCATCATCATCATCATCATCATCATCATCATCTTTAATTCAAGCTTTGCCAGTAGAGAAATTAGATCCACACGCAGTTAAGTCTTTTCGAATTTTTGTGGCATAAAATAGCTGAAACCGTACGCCTTTGGAAAAATTACATTGACAGTGCTATCAGTGATCTCCATGATATTCTAAACATGACTGATCTGAAACAAATGCAAGCAGTTTGCTCACTCCACTGGGACATGAAGCTACACAGAGCTGACAAGACAGAAAAGTGCTCCATAACACCTAAACGTTGTGTACAACTGTTTTGATTCGTACTATGAATCCTTTTATTCCAAAGTAAACGGTAGAAATTCAAAGCATTATATATTGTACGTTCATACTGCTTTTATTCCAAAGTACAAGGAAGAAAATTCAAAGGATTATATCTTGTACATTCATACTCCTGAAGTTTTGAAATAAATTGTGATTTATACGGGACAAGTGGGAATGTACTGGAACCATGGCAAATTTGTGTCTTCTGGATCATCTACTACATTTCAGATAATGGATTTCTGGTGGCAAGATGATTGATGTCATAATGTCTATACATGACATAAGACCAAAACGTGGTATATATTTTGAAAAAAAATCTGTAACTGGCGCAGAAACTTACTTTCCATGACATTTGAATACAAAACAGTCTACACACTGTTTGCAATTTCGTTTATGAGGTGCACTGGTTTAAATGTTAGCCTCATTGAAAGTACCTTTACTATATGGGAAATGTCTGTGTAATTCGTGCGATCACAGACATCTACCATATTATATTTGTATAGTTCCACGTAATGACAACGAGAGAAAGAGAAAGAAAGAGGAAGAGAGACAAACACACGGACAGAGAGATAGATATAGATAGATAGATAGATAGATAGAATAGATAGATACGTGTAGATAGATAGATAGATAGATAGATAGATAGATAAAGAGATAGAGAGATAGACAGATAGATAGGTAGATGGATAGATAGATAGATAGATAGATAGACAGACAGGTAGATAGATAGACAGACAGACAGACAGACAGATATATATATATATATAAAGAGAGAGAGAGAGACAGAGACAGAGAGAGAGAGAAAGAAACAGAAATAGAGAAGGAAAGACAGACAGACAGAAAGACAGTCAGAAAGACAGAGAGAGAGAGAGAGAGAAACAGAGACAGAGAGAGAAAGAAAAGAGAAAGAGACAAATACAGATATATAGAGACAGAAAGAAAGATAGAGAAAGAGAGAGAGAGAGAGAGAGAAAGAGAGAGAGAGAGGCAAACAGAGACAGAGAGAGAGAAATAAAAGAGAGACAAATACAGAGATATAGAGACAGACAGAAAGAGAGAGAGAGGGAGAGAGAGAGAGAGAAAGGGAGAGAGAGAGAAAGAGAGAGAGAGGGAAGAGAGAGAGAGAGAGAGAGAAGAAGAGAGAGAGAGAGAAGAAGAAGAAGAAGAAGAAGAAGAACAACAACAACAACAACAAGAAAAAGAAGAAGATCATCATCATCATCATCAACAACAACAAATGTATTTACAAAGCTATGAAATAAGCAATACGTATGCCTTTTTGACACCCAACTCCCCGATATGGCATCAGTATTTCGAAGCATGTCAAGTCAAGTCTGCTTTATTATTTCCAAAAGGCAAAATCACATCGTGGCCTTTCATACGAATACAACAAACACAGCTAAAACATTTACATTGAAATACCATAACATGCAAAATAAACAGTCTCGTTTGCAAAATAAAATAATCTAAAAGCAACTGTGTACATCCCAACAAACACAACACACACACACACACACACACACACACACACACACACACACACACACACACACACACACACACACATACAACACACACACACACACACACTCACTCACTCACTCCACACACCACACACATACACACACGCACACTCACTCACACACACATACACACACACACTCACTCACTCACACACACACACACACACACACACACACACACACACACACACACACACACACACACACACACGCACACATACACACTCATACACACAAATGCACACACACGCACATCACCACCACTACTAGCACATAACACATTCCATCACTGAAATAAACTGACCAGTAAATACATTAAAAAAAATATCTAAATGCCATTAGTACACACGTGTTTGCAAGCAAACGTGCATACATGTGTATACACATACACATACAGTACACACACAGCAATGCCAACATTAAAATAACAGTGACATTGGATTTTAAGGAAACATTTAAAATCGCCATGCTAAATGATTTAATGCAGTCCATTGTCGATGATGGATTCGATTGGTGTATAGTTGGAAGATTCAGTTATTTCATGAGATGTATTAACTCATCTCAAACATTGTGAAAATGAAATGTTCCCGTAGGCTTCTCATCCGCATGCTCCAAAAAGTTTCTCTTGTATTCATGAGGCTGGATTCAGAGAGAGAGAGAGAGAGACAGACAGACAGACAGAGAGAGACAGAGAGACAGAGACAGAGACACACAGAGAGAGACAGACAGACAGACGGAAAGACAGAGACAGAGAGAGAGAGACAGAGAGAGAACAGAGGCAGAAGAGAGAGAGAGAGAGAGAGAGAGAGAGAGAGAGAGAGAGAGAGAGAGAAGAGAGAGAGAGAGAGCACAGAGGCAGAAAGAGATAGACCGAGGCAGAGAGATAGAGAAACGGGGAGACAGAGAGACAAGAATCCTTTTCTCGCTCACGAGAAAACCATACACCCTTGGGATAAAAAGACCACCTGCAAGATGTTTATCACTTTTTCAGCCAACAACAGTGTGTATAAACCAGGAAATAAACCTTGCACTCACGTCATGAAAAAAAAAGGAAATAATATTCGCATAAACAAGAGCCTCATCGATCGAGTTTTGATAGCACACACGTGCACACAGATATCTGCTGATTCAGACGTCAGAGACAGAGCTGACAAACATGTTAGGATTTCTAGTACAATGGTTGGTTTGTTTTCATTGAGCCGTGGACTTAGGATCTGATGTCCCAGACCAATGACGTCAGCACCAACCCGCAGTATCAAAACTGGCCTATTCGCTGCCCATCCTAATCCTTCAGTCATTCTGGTGGTATCAGCTTTTTATTTCTTAGCCCCTCCCCCCCCCCCTAACCCCCCATCCCATTTCTAGACCCTACGGTAGCATACGTTTCCAAAGCACAGGTTTTTGAGCAGGCTGAAGGAGTCCGTTAGATAATTGTTGGCAGATTTGGATGGAGTGCATGTAGAACTGTTCGAGTGCCACAAATCCTTGTTTAATTAACTCATTGAAACTTGAAACTAGTAGAATACACTACTTACACTTTGGCAGTATATTATTCTCTATTTCAGTTTATTGACATGAAAACATTCTTATGTGAATGGAGTTTTTATGTTTTAGGGACACGAAATTTCTTTCTCTTCTCATGTGACAGTTGAACTAATTGCTTGTGTTATAATGTTAACTGCAGAGAGACTACAGATACGAATGCGGTTTATTCAATAAAGGCATAGGCCCCTTATTAAAGAGGGTTACACATACATCTACAATCAATAATTCTTTGTTTTAAACTTTTCAAAAATCTAAGAATAAAAATACATTAGACTCCTTGATTATCTCAAACATGACCGAATCAAAATGAACACAAACATTAATGTACATTGGTAGCCCAGGTCTTCTTACCTTTATTATCTAAATGACATAACATCTTAGAAGCTACGTGGAACAACCTTCTGTTATATTCAGTCTAGTCAATACTGAAGAATTTTACAAATGAATTCCCGTAGATTGGATAATCTTCCAAGTTCTCCTTATGCAAGAACAAGAAAAACAAACAAACAAACAAACAAACAAGCAAAAATGAACCCAACCTGTTCGTTGCAAACGTATACAAATTTTCTATTTCAATGCATTTTCAAGTGCCCAAATTTCAATACCATATTGCATTGTTGGTTGAACCTGAGAATCGAAAAATTTCATAAATATGATAAATGAATTATGATCAAGCTTATACATGCTCTCTTTGTTCTTTTGACTAAATCTTGACGCGCAAAACCGAACCTAAGTCTTGTTGAAAAATACATAGCAAGATATCTATAAGCAGTAATCACAATAATCTTTTTCATTTCCATATGTATATTTTTCATTGTAAGCTACATAAAGGCCCTTCAGGAAACAACAACGCTGGTTTTTCCCATATTTACTTTTAAGTCCACTCACGTTGCTACAGCATACAAGCTCTTTAGTTGTTTCTGTAAACTACAACTGTCATAGATAAAAGGACAATATTATCAGCAAAGACCAAAATAAACAACTCAATCAGATCAACATTTATTTCATGTCAATATTTTTCATTAATTTCTAAAGTAACAACAAAAAGCAAAATACACAATATGTTCGGATCAAAATCTACCCCATGCAACTCTTTTTCAATAATTTCTAATGCAATGAAAACAACACAGTACAGCAAACATCCTCTTGCTGATCCTTCTAATGCTGTTCACATAATCTGATGACTTAACCACTGATCTTAATTTAGCTTTGACATCGTCGTACATTCCTCTTACACAGCAAGATAATTAACATCTAATTCCATTTTTAAATAAAATAGGCAACAAGAGCTTACCAGAAATAAAGTAAAATACTATTTTTCAAAATAAGCGAATGCAGCATATAACTACTGACTATTGACAAACTGTTTTTGGAACCCAGTTAACAAAGTAAAATTGTTATCATTTCTGGAATAACGTCATTTTAAGTGCAGCCTACTATTCATCTGTAACGCCATTCTAGTTTATCCACCTCTGTTATTTATTCATAATGGAGCTATGTAATTTACAACTGACATCACACAAGAAAACACCTCTATATTTGGGTACACTATCTATTTGTCCCTATTTGACTTCAGGCAAATGGTGGCTTCTTTGCAGCTGTCTGAATAAATTATGCTGTCGAATTATACATTCAGTAGCTCCACTAAGAAAGTTATATCCTTCCCTGTCCAGAATTCTTGAAACACTCTTCAAATAAAGCGTCTGGACCAGCAGATTTACCTTTTTTCTAATGGTAGTAAAGACATCGAATATTGAGATTGGTCTGTCCAAAATATTCATTTCATCCTCTCGTTCTCTTTTATCTGCGACAATATATATATATATATATATATATATATATATATATATATATATATATATATATATATGTGTGTGTGTGTGTGTGTGTGTGTGTGTGTGTGTATGTATATGTATATATATATATATATAATTTTGAAATGTACAAACCAGTCATTAACAGACATGTGTCATTTGAAGGTAGTGGTTTCTTTCTTGAAGGTTTATACATCGTATTCTCAAATATCTTTTAATATTTAACTGAACTTCTTCAATAATGTTTCATTGTATTCTTTCTCTTTCAAACTGTTCTCAATAATTTTGGTACATTTCGTTTTGATGTTTTACATTCATAGTCAATGAATCGCTCTCTTCAGGTTCTTATCTACAGGTAATTCTCTTTGTCATGCAGTCAGCTTGATTTATATAATCCGATTAAACTAAACGTGCTTTATTAACGTCCACATTAACCAAACCTTGTGCAGCAGCAAGCATTTCTTAATATTTTCAAAGTGACTGAAGAAGTGAAAGTTTTGAGCTACTTGTGTTCCCATTGATATTTAGCTGTGACTTCTTTGTAGTCCATGGTTACGATACTTTTAACACGACTAGAGTCTGTCTGCTTAACAGAACAAAAAATCGTGGTGGGTGGTCTGATTCAATTCTTTCCAATATCGATATTGACCAAATCCATACATGAACAAACAAACAAAACAAAAACAAAACAAAAAAGCAGTCGTTTACACTGTTCCCTGCATTATACATATTATAAATCATCTAGCCACCATTTCATGCCCACTTCAAAAAGCAGTCTTAACACAGGCATACATTTAGCAATTTATTATTATAAGAGTCCAATATTTGATCTTTTCCACGTTTCTATAAATAATGCTTTTGTTAATAATTTTTCGTTTTTATAAGAAATATAACTGATCATTACAAAATTATCGGGTGAGACTACAGCAGCCTTGGCATAACGGCAAAGAGAGAGAGAGAGAGAGAGAGAGAGAGAGAGAGAGAGAGAGAGAGAGAGAGAGAGAGAGAGACAGGCATACAGACATACAGACAGACGGACAGACAGACAGACGGACAGACAGACAGACAGACAGACGGACAGACAGACAGACAGACAGAGAGCAAGAAAGAGAGAGAGAGAGAGAGAAGGAGGATATATGAATGACAATGTCAATATTTTGGGCTAAAAGACATTTTATATTGCCAGTCTACTTACAGAGACACAGAAACAGAGGCCTGAGGCAAGAAATAACAGTCTGTAAACACAAGATTACACGACCGACATGAACATTTTGTTACAGTGTAATAACTTGCGTATTGTTGATGTAATGATTTGTTATAATCCATGAAACAAAAAACATTTACAGAATCTGCCTCAGTTTGTATGTTCTGGTTAATGTTCGTCTTTTCCTTAAACTCTCACGGGACCAAATGGTTTACTGCAGATAAAAACCAGACTGACACGACTTACAGCATCTTTAACGTGCTTATTTGATGCTCTGTATGCGTACACACACAAAGGAAGTTCAGGCAGGTCTGCACAGCACAACGACGACCTACGAGATGGAAAATCTCTACTCTTTACTTTTTTTTTTTTAACCAAGACTTCAGAGAAGCAAGAAGGCTAACTGGTCTTTATGGGGTGGGACCTGGGAAATCAATCTATCTCTCCGATGTTTTATACCAAGGCAGCCGGGCAATGCCCTACTCTTCATGATTTTCAACTGCCGTGGGATCTTCAGCGTGCCCCGCCAGAAGGCACATGGGTCCGACTCGTTTTTCGTCCCTTTCAGAAGGACTAGACATTCGCTTCGATTTTCCGGTCAAACTGAGGAAAAAAGTCGAGGCCTCTACGGGGAGCGAACCCTGGAACCTCGAGTTTATTTGGAAGGCGAACGTCTGAACCATTCTGCCACTCTTCTCCCTACATAGCCATTCTGCCACTCCTTACATGTACCTGCCAGGCGGGAGTCACTCAGGCTGGATCGAACCCAGTCCTTCCGATTAGAAGTCTAACGTTTTGCACAGGATCAGGGAGTCTGCCAGATAACTGCTGTCAGATTTGGATGGAGCTCATGTGGAATTGTCCGAATGCTATGAATCCTTAACCAAACTGTAAACTCCACAATCCATATCTGCCGTCGCTAAAATCTACATAACAACGCTAAAATAAAACACCTGTAAAGATAATGAATTGTAATGATAACAACAACAGCAACAACGACGACGACAACAACAACAACAACAACAATGGCAACAACAACAACAATGATGAAAATGATAATAATGTTAATAACAATAATACTAAAAAGAAGAAGAAGAAGAAAAACAAGAAGAACAACAAGAAGAACAAGAAAAACAAGAAGAACAAAAAGAAGAACAAGAAGAAGAACAAGAAGAACAAGAAGAACAAGAATCATAATGATAGTAAAAATAAAAAAACACCTTTGCTACTAAGCTGAGGCGCTTTAACAAAAGAGCATGTATGTACCAAAAACAGAAAAACACTAGTCCACATAATATCTTTAAAACCATAATCATTACTGACTAAACATACACACCGCATGTAATGAGAATTTCATTACACGTGTATACTCATGAAACATCAATAGACACGTTATCACTACTTTATCTAACATACCATTTTATGTAAGAATGAATAACACACACGCACGCACGCACACACACATACACACACACACACACACACACACACACACACACACACACACACACACACATACATACATATATATATATATACATATATATATATATATATATATATGTGTGTGTGTGTGTGTGTGTATGCATATGCATACCACATATTCACACACACATACAAGTTACATTTAACTAGTTTCTCATAAAGAGTCGTGTTAAGAACAGGACATTATCATGGTTACAGCACACTATTGAATGACTAAACATTTTAAGCAAACTGAAATACATCTATCCGACGCTATGGATGCACAATCATGGTGAAGCCTAAAATGTACATAATCAGTTAGATAGATAGATAGACATACATACATACATATACAGACAGACAGACAGATAGATAAACAGACAGCCCGACCGACCGATCGACAGACAGACAGACAGACAGACAGACAGATAGATAGATAGATAGATAGATAGATAGATAGATAGATAGGTAGATAGGCAGGCAGGCAGGCAGGCAGACAGGCAAACAGACAGATTGTTAGATAGATAGATCTAGATAGATAGATAGACAAACAGATAGGTAGATTGTTAGATAAGTCTAGTTAGATAGATAGACAGATAGGTAGACGGATAGTTAGATACAGCTAGCTAGCTAGATATAGAAAGCTAGGTAGCAACCTACCTAGATGGATAGATAGATAGGGAGAGAGATAGACAGATAGATAGACTGTTGTTAGTTATTCACACTTGGTTTTCAAATTTCACAGAACTGTGTAGTGAAAAGAAGGCGTAAAAATCATGTGATCAAATACGAAGGTAGATGCTGTTAAAGCTTATTCGCTCTGTTTCAACAACAGTTGCTTTATTATTTGATTTCCCGTGAATGTGAAAGACTCTCGTCGCAAACACAATATACGCGACGGGGGGAAAATGCTGTTATAACACGACAATCTTTTGCCATACTTTATGGTCGGGAGTGTTTTCTATTGTTTTATAACAGCAGCAAAACAGAATAATGATATAACTTATAGAAGGAATAAGTTCGTGCCCTTTTTTTGTTGTTGTATATTTCCTAAGCAAATAGGTCGACGTATAAAAACATCTCTGAAACTTGAAACAGCTATGACGTGAGAGAAAAAAATCAGACATCTTTGCCAAGGAAAAGCAAATAACTGCAGTTATACGAGGGTTGTTCAATTTAAGATGTCACCACCCCCTTAAAAAACGTACCTCTCATCTCAGCAACTTGAAACTTTTACATCCCCTCGAAGTATTCTCCGTTGGCTAGGATGCAAAGTTCAAGCCTCCTACGCCAATTCTCAAGCGCCCTCTGATAGTCGGTTTTAGGCAGACCAGACAACTCTGATCTTACGGCTTTGGCGAGGTCTTGTACCCGGTCAAACTTACGCCCAGCGAGCTTTTCCTTCAGAACAGGGAACAGCCAGAAGTCGCATGGGGCCAAGTCGGGGCTGTAGGGTGGGTGGTCCAAAACTTGGATCCCTTGCTCGCTCAGGAAGGTTGTGGTGACCTTCGCCTTATGGGCACTGGCATTGTCATGCAGAAGAAGGGTCCTCTGGGTGCCGACGGTTGGGCGCTGCTCATGGATTTTTCCTACAACTTTGGGGAGCACAACTTGGGTATAGTAGGAGGCAGTGATTGTTGATTTCTCAGGCAAAATGTCAATTGCCACAAGGCCTTGCGTGTTGAAAAAAATAGAAAACAGTCGCTTGCGACTCTGGAATCCTGGGCGAAGAACAACTGGTCGGTCTCCGTCAGGGCCAACCCACATGCGGTTGCAGCGTTTGTTGGGGATGCCGTAGAATGTGAGCCAACTCTCATCTCCCGTCACTAAGTCACACAGTCGTTTTGGCCCGTTGGGCTCAAACTCATCGAGCAGTTTGCGTGAACATGCCACCCGCTGCTGCTTCTGATCATCACTTAAGAGATGTGGCACCCATCTTGCAGCCAGTTTTCTCATGTGAAGGTCTTTGTGCAGAATGTTGTTAATGGTGCCAATTGAAAGCTCACATGCCTCGCTTAATTCCCGCACAGTCGAATGTGGATCCTCCTCTATCAGTCTTTTCACATATGCAATGTTTTGTTCGTTCCGAGCTGGTAAAGCTCGCTCTGCACGATTACCCCAATCAGATGGCACTCTACCTGCTCCTAATTGTTTGACCCACCTGCAAACTGTGCGGTAAGACACACAATCCGTTCCGTAAACAGCTTGCAAATCTGCGTGTATCTTCCTACAATCGTCACCAAGTTGTAGCCTTGTGAAAGTGTAGAAACGAAATTGCTCATTGGTGACGTCCATTTTTTTCAGGCTCAGCTATTTGAAACACATTTGTAATTACGTCATACTCCGAGTTGCGTCATGATGTCAACTTTATTTTCTGCATGCTAATCAGGTAAACTTTAAAGTTGTGTTTGGTATAAACATTTTTCTGTGCGTTGCTTCGTTTTCAAACGGCAAGCCTAGTGTCATCTTAAATTGAACAACCCTCGTAAGGCGAGTGAAGCCAATTCGCAACTTGGGTAGAAACACGTCCCCCAGGTCAAAACAACACATGTCACGGTAATTATGCCAGTCTCCGTGTGCATGTGAACCCCGAAAACCAACAGCAACTCCCCCCCCCCCCCACCCCCGCCCCCCTTTCCAAAAAATTGAAGTTACTAAAAATACCACACTACCCGCCGACGAATCCCGGCATCTCACCAGAGAACCACATTACCAAAAGCAAGTCTGAAGTTATTGAGGAGTTTGTTTGGTTGTTTAGATCCAAAATAAAAAGACGGAAGTGAAAACGGCATCCCATATACTCGAAATGTCTGCCAAAAGTCATCCTTTAGAACACTATAGAAGGGACAAAGAAAACGAAAAGAGTAAGGAAGAAATAGAAAAGAGAAAGGGGTACAAATAGAAACAGATTGTTGCCAGCTCATTCGACTATACCTCGACAATCGAACGAGCCACAGATAGATCTACTTGAAAGAGAAAGTAAAGAGATGGACTTTGCTCATGCGTAATGGATCACGGTCGTAAATGATATTCACTGTCTGTCCAAACAAGACGAAGACAGTGTACTCACAACATACAATTTCAAAACCCAACCATTCTCACGATTTCACCCACACTCGCAGTTTCAATTTAAAAGAGTTTAATTAAAAGAGGCGTTACAGCGCGCGTATGATGCTTTAAGCTCTGCACCATACATGCCTTGTGATGCAGATCTAAAATACATATAGCCGTGGCAAATGCCATGACTCTGCGTACACCATAGACGCTGGCTAGGCTTCAACTTTCACTTTGGCCAGGCTTTAACTTTCACTTTGGCCAGGCTTTAACTTTCACTTTGGCCAGCCTTTAACTTTCACTTTGGCCAGGCTTTAACTTTCACTTTGGCCAGGCTTTAACTTTCACTTTGGCCAGGCTTCAACTTTCACTTTGGCCAGCCTTTAACTTTCACTTTGGCCAGGCTTCAACTTTCACTTTGGCCAGGCTTTAACTTTCACTTTGGCCAGGCTTTAACTTTCACTTTGGCCAGTCTTTAACTTTCACTTTGGCCAGGCTTTAACTTTCACTTTGGCCAGGCTTTAACTTTCACTTTGGCCAGGCTTTAACTTTCACTTTGGCCAGGCTTTAACTTTCACTTTGGCCAGTCTTTAACTTTCACTTTGGCCAGGCTTTAACTTTCACTTTGGCCAGGCTTTAACTTTCACTTTGGCCAGTCTTCAACTTTCACTTTGGCCAGGCTTTAACTTTCACTTTGGCCAGGCTTCAACTTTCACTTTGGCCAGGCTTTAACTTTCACTTTGGCCAGTCTTCAGCTTTCACTTTGGCCAGTCTTTAACTTTCACTTTGGCCAGGCTTTAACTTTCACTTTGGCCAGGCTTTAACTTTCACTTTGGCCAGGCTTCAGCTTTCACTTTGGCCAGGCTTCAGCTTTCACTTTGGCCAGCCTTTAACTTTCACTTTGGCCAGGCATTAACTTTCACTTTGGCCAGGCTTTAACTTTCACTTTGGTCAGCCTTTAACTTTCACTTTGGCCAGGCTTTAACTTTCACTTTGGTCAGCCTTTAACTTTCACTTTGGCCAGGCTTTAACTTTCACTTTGGCCAGGCTTTAACTTTCAATCTGGCCAGGCTTCAGCTTTCACTTTGGCCAGGCTTTAACTTTCACTTTGGCCAGGCTTTAACTTTCACTTTGGCCAGGCTTTAACTTTCACTTTGGCCAGGCTTTAACTTTCACTTTGGCCAGGCTTTAACTTTCACTTTGGCCAGGCTTCAACTTTCACTTTGGCCAGGCTTTAACTTTCACTTTGGCCAGGCTTTAACTTTCACTTTGGCCAGGCTTTAACTTTCACTTTGGCCAGGCTTTAACTTTCACTTTGGCCAGTCTTTAACTTTCACTTTGGCCAGGCTTTAACTTTCACTTTGGCCAGGCTTTAACTTTCACTTTGGCCAGCCTTTAACTTTCACTTTGGCCAGGCTTTAACTTTCACTTTGGCCAGGCTTTAACTTTCACTTTGGCCAGCCTTTAACTTTCACTTTGGCCAGGCTTTAACTTTCACTTTGGCCAGCCTT
>CM060305.1:109736037-109746037 GCA_030674185.1 Monoplex corrugatus
TTTATGACGATGTTCTCTTTTACATTTAATGTTAGCGTTGTTCTAGTTTCATTTCTCTGTTCATCCATATCCTTTTTCTAAAAACCTTGCCGATTCCTTTTAATTTTTTTTTTTTTCCCGTCTCTTACTCTGTTCCCCTCTGTCCCCTCTCCCCTCCCCCCTCCCCCCCCCAAAAAAAAAAAAAAAAAAAAAAATCATCCTCCATGCCATTTTTACCCGTCTAATATCACTTATAGTGAAAAGACGTTAAATCAAGGAACGAACACACACACACACACACACACACACACACACACACACACACACACACACACACACACACACACACACACACACACACACACACACACACACACACACACACACACACACCGCACGCACTCAAGCACACGTACAAATATATTTGCATTATTAATCAAACCATCATTATAATGAAAGTTGCAGGTTGAGAAAAGCATACTACACTATGTCACAAAATACAGTTATACTCACAGTCAGATGATTTATCCAGTAACGGAGTCCAACAAGATGGAATCAAGATGTATGCTCGCGCAAGATACCGATCTACATTGGTGTTAATACAAACCAACAAAACATGTTTTCACTGTCCTTGTAGTTTTGAGGCATTCAAAGTCTCAACAGCTTTTCACTGAGCTTACGCATGTTGGAAAAACTTTCACCTATTCAAACTGTTCATACAATCTTCATAGTTACAGTATATGACACACCGCTGATTCATGTGAGTCCGTCGAAATGAAATTACACTGAAATGAAGCAACCAAAATTTTTATAGACAGTCTTATTCCTGGATAGTCCTTGTTCTTGAACTCCACGCGTTTCCAACACAGTGTTTCCAGTCTGGTCTGTTTTTACCTCAAATCCACATCGTCTGTTTTCCAACACGAGAACCGATAGCAATTAACAAACATGACGAAAATATCTATCGGCTGGTTAGTAGAGATCAAGAACTGGTAATTACATGTCAAAGTCAGCTGGCAAGTAGAGGCCTAAATTGATAACCCAGTAGCTTTATGGAAATACAACACAAGGAAATGGACAATGTTCATATAGTTACAGGCAACCAGCACCTCGTCAGAAAGGGTATGAACAGTGGCGAGTCTTTACCTCCGTCTGTCACTGAGGATGTTGAGTATACTGACTGATGACCGGCACGACCCGTTGTCTGCCTCGTGATCTCTCCCCCCACCTTCCCTCTCTCCCCCACCTCTCTCTCTCTCTCTCTCTCCTCTCCGTCCCACTCTGTGACAGTTCTCTCCTTCCCTCTCCCCCTCTCTCTCCCATCCCTTACAGCCGTGTGCACTGGTGTCTTCCTTGCCGGCAGACAGGCTGCACCCAGTCTCCCCCAGTGTTGCTGATAGTCGTTGACTGTCTCTGCTCGCCCCTTGCCAGGCAGAGTGCGGGGAAACAAGACCTGGGGGCAAACAGACAGGAGCCAGGCGACACTCTTTCACCCACAAGCCAATTAAGTCGGGTGTTAGCTGCTCCAAGGACGCTAATCTCTCCTCGCTCAGGATGAACAGCCATCTTGGTTTGGATGCTCTCGGCTGTTCATCCTTTGTGATGATTGACTTCCTTGTTGGGATGCTCTCTGCTGTTTATCCTTTTTGATGATTGACTTCCTTCCTCTTTCTCCGGGTTTTTTGTTTCTTTTTCTTTTTTTTTTTTTAACGTGGCATTAGGATGGAAACCGACCTTTAGTGATTGTAGGTTGGGACTGATTGCACCGCCGTCACCCGGATGTACGTCTGGCCAATTATATCATGCCAATAGTATTTTGGGATTGCTCCCCTCGACATTCCAAAAAGTTTTCTTCAAGAGAATAATGTCTCTGCGACAAATCACGATAGAAATGATTTCCTGTAATACTTAAAACTTTCAGAAGACAATAGCATGGACATTCTCAACAGAACTTCCAAGTCTCAGACGTGTATTATCACACTATGTTCATACAATAATTTAAGTGCTGAAAGGCCATTTAAATGAAAAACGCCATTATACCCGTTGCACTTAAAGTTTACTTCTTGCAAATGTCATTTATAATTTTTGCGAGCAAAACTCAATTAAACACGCACTTTACGTTTAACTGTACTTTTGTTACAATGAAAACGGAAGAGAGACGAATACAGAGGAGAGAGAGAGAGAGAGAGAGAGAGAGAGAGAGAGAGAGAGAGAGAGAGAGAGAGAGAGAGAGAGAGAAGAGAGAGAGAGAGAGAGAGAGAGAAGAGAGAGAGTGTGTGTGTGAGTGGATGCGTTAAGTGTGATATGTGTGTGTGGTGTGTGCGTGCGTGCGTGCGTGCGTGCGTGCGTGTGTGTGTGTGTGTGTGTGTGTGTGTGTGTGTGTGTGTGTGTGTGACAGAGAGAGAGAGAGAGAGGTAGAGAGAGAGAAAGAATGAGACAGACAGACAGACAGAGCCAGACAGACAGACAGACAGACAGAGCCAGAGAGACAGAGAGAGACAGCGACAGACAAACAGAAAAAAATACAGATAGACAAACAGTCACACAGATCGGTTAATAACATAACATCATATTATCACCAATTCTTGTGTAGGCAACTACATATATAAATACACAAAATCAGAATACACCAATACTCAATGACTCGTTCTAGGGCTGGATTTGATACTCTACATTTGCGGCATAATCTTCACACAAAAATGCAATATTTTGTTCGGTAGTTTAAAAGGTTGATGAAAATTTCGTGGTTGCTTCCTGTGCCAGTTCTGGAGTGTTTGTTCAGACGTTAGAAAACATACTTCAATACTCTTAAAGGAACCATGCTCACATTCTTCTTACTATGGCAAAGATGCCCGTTAAAATATTCTGCAGTTTCTTAAGAGTTCAGACACTCCCATCGAATACAGGCTGAATATTCTTTTTCCACATTGTCTGCCTGGTTGAAAGGATGGAGAGAGTTATGAGGCCTAAGGCCGCTTTTCAAACAAACGTGTATGACTTCATATGGATGCTCGAAGTTAAACATGAAATTTTTCCTATCCTCGAAATGAAGAAAGAGAAAGAGGGGTTTCTTGGCAAAGGTAAACTTCCCATAACCTTGAACAACACAGACGCAAGGATAAAGTGAATCATATCAGTCGCCCACGCACATTCACATTGCACAGCTAAAGACATGAAATAACAATGTGTCTTGAATCAGTCTTCATGCTGCAAAAAAATTTTAACTGATTTATTACAAAAATCAAGGCCATAATTAGTGGCTGTGTATATACCAATCTACTTCGTAACCTTGAGTAAATGCACGTTTGTTTTTTTAAGTTTTAATGTATCATGTGATCGCATTCGGGTTTTTTTCAGGGATATTCGATGAGTAATTCAACAATGTGGTTTGCAAATGAATAAATAGTGATAGATTACTGGAATTATGTCAAATAAACTTTCTGCTACAGCATTACAGCGGCAAAACATGAAGATGAACCAATACGATCAAACATGCAACAGTCCGAGTTCAGTTCCGTTATATTCAATTTGCTCAGCTGGTGTTACAGCGTACTGGTGATTTCATATACACTACACAACAAACGCAATGTGATGGATGAGTTAAAGTAATCATGACAACACCACTGCGTAGTCGAGTGGCAAGAACATGTTCTTCCAGTTGGAAGATCTGAGTTCGAACCTGCCTTAGTATTGTCTGGTGGGAAACGGTTGGAGATTTTCCCGAACTTCTAGGTCAACATACGTGCAGATCTGCTTAGTGTGTGGTGCACCCCCTCCGTGTGTACACGTATGCAGAACATCAGTTACGCACATTAAAGATCCTGTTAGCCATATCAGTGTTCGGGTGCCTAATGTTAAACACGATAACACCCACCACGCGACCACCCCCAAATATACAGTCTGAGCCCCTTAATAGCAAGGTCTTATACGACTATACATGTACAACCTCACACGTATATTCGAGTTCACGAACGAAAAAACAAACAAACAAACGACCAAACAAACAGTAAATATGACCATATCAACCAATTGGAAGTAAAAGTGACCATATCAACCGATATGAGGTAAGTATGGCTATATCAACCAATATGAAATATGAGCATATCGATCAGTACGACGTGAATAATACCATACCAACCAAAATGAAGTAAATATGATCATTCAATCATTACGAAGCAAATATGACCATATTAACCAACATGAAATAATTGTGATCATATCAATCTGAAGTAAATATACCACATCAGTCAAAATGAAATATACATGACTTTTCAAACAATAGTAAATAAACATAAGGCCATATCAGCCAACACGAAATACCTATGACCATATCAATCAATATGAAGTAAATTTGACCATAACAATCCGAAGTTGATATGACCATACCAATCAGTGTGAAGTAAACATGACTATATCAACTAGTACAAAGTACATATAACCATATCAGTCAACATGAAATAAATATAACAATGTCAGCTAATATAATGGATATGACCATATCAACCAATATGAAATGAAAAATGAATAAAAAAAGTTTTTAAAAAATGAAAGAAATATAACCACATTAACCAGCGTGAAATGAATATCACTATAGCAATTAAAATCAAATAAGTATGACCATATCAACCAATAAGAAGTAGAAATTTGGCTTTATCAATCAATATGAAATTAATATGACCATATCAATCAATATGAAGTAAATATGGCTATATCAACCAACATAAAAAAAATATCACAGTGCGAAGTCAATATGACTATATGAGCCAATAACAAGTCAATATGACCGTATCAGTCAGTATGAAATAGATATGGCAATGACGATTAATCTCAAAAGCTAACGGAACATTACGGCACTGTCTGCCACCATCTTGGTCTTAATCAACCATCAACTTATATTTAATCTTCCTCCCACCCTGCATCTCTAATAAAGAAATTTTGATGTAAATGAGACATTCAAAACAGACCCTGAAATAAAAGTCAAGACGGTCCAATAACACACAGATCGTAGGAGAGTGAGGTGGTAGAGACTTCCATATTTTCAGGTCAGTCTTTTGGGCGGGTCCCATGCCTCTCTCTCGTTACGTTATTTCCCTAACCTATTCGAAGTGTGGTAAACTAAGTCTCACGCATAGAGTTTTCATTTGCTTGTTCGTTCGTTGTTTCGTTTCTTTGTTTCTTGTTTTCGTTGTTTGTCTGTTTACTTGTTTGTTTTTGTTTTGTATTGCCAAGCTCAAACCAGTGCAGTCAGACTAGAATGCAGGACCTGATCGGGCCATATTTTTAGTGGGCCAATCATTCTGGGGTTGTCAGTCCATCATAGTTCCCATTCCCTCTCCCACCCCCCCCCCACCCCCAATTTCAAAACCTTGTCAATGCCTTCCATTTTGCGCAGCGCAAGGATCCTGTCAGGTGACGGCTGGTGGATTTGTGTGGAGCGCGTAATGAATTGTCCCAGTACGATGAATCTCTCTTTCCAAGCCTGAGCAAACTCCCAAATGGAGCTCTATTCAAGACTGACCAAAATCAACCATATTTCCGTATTTCTGACCATCTTCTGTTAGACTTGAGAAAAAAAATGTCTTTTACCCAAAAAACAAGGAATTAATCGCTTTGTTACGTAAAGAAAAAGAACTCGAACGTGACAGTTTAGGTAACTGGAGACAAGTCATCCAAACACTTACCTCAAAAGCTTTGCTAAAGTCTTGGCACGCGGATTGTGTAAAGCAACTGGTCAACTGATTGACTGATTGATTGATTTGGCTCAATTTTTATGTCGACACCCACCTCAGGTGATATGGCCGACGGGGATAACCATCCCAGGGAAGTGTGGGAAGGGGGATTCGAACCCACAACCATTAGTATGTGAATCTGACGCTCAAACCAACAGAGCTACTGATTATGACTAGGTTGGTTATCATAAAGGCAGAAACATTGCAGCAAGGACTGATGACGTCATCGAATTTTTATAGTAGCACAGGCAGATCCGAATATCTGATTGCTTTATACTACAAAAAGACATCCGACTCTCTCTCTCTCTCTCTCTCCATATATATATATATACAAACAAAACAAAACAAAAATCCCAACAAAAACAAAACAAAACAAACAAAACAACAACAACAACAACAAAAGTCATTTTTCAGAATTTCAGAATCTTTTGGTTCGGTAATCAATTTCGACGGAGAATAAAATATTGGGCTCTGAAGTCTTCATGGTGGATGGGTATCTCAACACTTTTCTGTCAACTCTTTTCTCTTTTCGCTTTCTTCCTTTCTTTCTCACGCTCTCATTACCCCTCCCCACGTGACTGTGATGGTTTTCTCTCTTAAACTGAGTTTGTTTGATTTTATTCCATGTTACTGTAATAACCGTAAATTGATAACAGCATTGAAAAGAAAGCCTGCTTATCTTAGTCTTTGTGTGATATGAAGAGTAACCGAACTCAAGAAATCAGATAACCTCTGTTTTGCAGATTTATCAATATGCATAATGAGCACAGAAAATGAACTGTCCAGAGACAAAAGAACTACGTGACATAGCTTCCAGTTAGTACGCTGCTCAAAAATCAACACCAAAATAAACGGCTGCGCAGAACCTCTAACTTACAAGCGCTTGGCTAGCGGCCGTCCGTTTGAGCTGGGATTAGCGCAAAGATTTCCGGCAGTGCCCGCAAATCTCCGAGTCATCGAGAACTAGCCGTGGCCAAACAGAACCTCCCTTTGGAGGACTCCTTCCCTGATCGCTGCTTCCGCACGTAAAATTGTCCTTGCCAGCAGCTGCGCTCAGCTTTAGTTTCCACGCCCATCTTTGAAAACGCCTTGGCGTTTGGATGAGTGCCGTGGCTTTCCTTTCGGGACAGCTAGAGCCATGAAAACAGAGACTATCACGTGCACATTTCCCTATCTACATATCTCTCTATATGTCTATATACATATACAGCTATAGATATAGATATGTAATACATACATATCTATCTACACACAAACACACACACACATACACACACACACACACACACACACACACACACACACACACACACACGCACGTACGCAGAGAGAGAGAGAGAGAGAGAGAGAGAGGGAGAGAGAGAGAGGGGGGGGGGTGTCTGTAGACAAATAGAAAACTACGAACAACTTTTGTTGCCGAAATATCAACGTTCCCCGTTGGTCGGTCCTCATACTGATTCGTTCATCGATAATAGCTCCACGGAAACAGACAACAGAAAAACGATTGTGCAAGAAATATGTGTGTGTGTGTGTGTGTGCGTGTGTGTGTGTGTGTGTGTGTGTGTGTGTGTGTGTGTGTGTGTGTGTGTGTGCGTGCATGCGTATGTGTTTGTGTGCGTGCGCGCGCGCGTGTCTGTGTGTGTGTGTGTGTGTGTGTGTGTGTGTGTGTGAGTGCATGACTTATTTAAAAGCAAACACACACACACACAAAAACAACAAAAAACAAAAATCGCTTCGGAGTCAGACGGACCAATGAGTGCACTGGATTCCAACCGATTTTTGAAAAACGTGCTCAGACGGGCCTTGGGTTGAGTAAGGACAAAGCTGAGGTGACGAAGAGCATTTGTTGAAAAACTTCGCAAATATATTGTGGCATGAAGGTGAGAGAAACATCATCGGTCCATCCTTAAGGAAATTATTTGCTTATTCTAACCAGTGACTGTTTCTTTTATCCCGAACAAGCCGTTCAAACCGAGAGAAATAGAGAGACAGAGAGAAAGAGGAAGGGAGGGAGATACATATGTTCACACACACACACACACACACACACACACACACACACACACACACACACACACACACACACACACACACATACAACCACACACAGCGTCACACACACACACACATACAACCACACACAGCGTCACACACACACACACACACACACACACACACACACACACACCACACACACACATCACACACACACACACAACACAACCACACACAGCGTCACACACACACACACACACACACACACACAATATATATATATGTATGTATGTATATATATGCATACATATATGTATATATACATATAACATCTATATATACACAAATAGATAGATAGATAGATAGATAGATAGACAGATATATATATATAGATAGATAGATAGATTGATAGATAGATAGATAGATAGATAGGATATAAAACGGGGAAAAATAAAACACGTGCGCAGTATGTGTATGTGTGTGTGTTTGTTTGTTTGTTTTTTGTTTGTTTGTTTGTGCGTGAGTGCGAGTGTGTATGTGTATGTGTTTGTACATGTGTGTTCGTGCGTTCAGATATGTGTGTGTTTATGTACATGTATACATGCGTGTATGTGTGCATATGTGTGTGCGTGCGAGTGTGCATGTATGTATTTGTGTGTGTGTGTGTGTGTGTGTGTGTGTGTGTGTGTGTGTGTGTGTGTGTGTGTGAGTGTGTGTGTGTGCGTATGTGTGTGTGTGCGAGTGTGTGTGTGCATGTGTGTGTGCATGTGAGTCTGTGTGTGTGTGTTCATGTTGTGTTTCAGATTTTTAGACTTCCGATCATTTACAAAATTATGGCAGGTGCCTAAGTAGTACAATAACCTATGCCCTGGCAAAATTCTACCAAATGTACGTTTTAAAATCATGAAAAGTTTTCATTTCTGTGACCACCTTTCACTCAAACCATTTACAGAGTACTGTCAGTCAACGTGGTAAAGTGGTCACCGCAAGGCACCACTGACTGGGAGATCAAGGGTTCGAACACCCATCTGTACGAGAAAAACGTAACTGAAAATATTTTGGGGCCCCGCCAGCTCTGATACAATGCTAAATGTGCTATAGGAACTACAAGAAAATTTGGACCACACAGTTCAGTCTCACTCATTGTACACGTCATTTAACCCTCTGACTCCCACATCCTATCCACCAGTTGCAAAAACGAAACCTGCAGGAAGCTGGTGGATAGGGTGAGGGAGTCAAAGGGTTACGTCTTCGCTTTGGTAGCATGGTTGATAATACAGGATGCTGGTGGACAAGGTGCGGGAGACAAAGGGTTAAGATGTTCCTTTAGCGTAGCGTATATTCCTATCACGCAATCTCAATGCAACATGGAACTCCATCATCATCGCTATTCTCATCATTATAGACTTAGGAAAAATACTGTCTTAGATTTTGTGGCTCTTCATACAGTGATCTCATGCTGATTTTAGTTTTGGTGAGTTGGGAGGTGTGTTGAAGAGCCCAGCTGACAGCGTGGGAGTGAGTAAGTGACACAGATGGGATGCAGAAGATGGAGGCCACAAAATAAATGTATAATTACGTCCATGCATATCTCCATCATTAGACCCCTGACATCCCCTTGGAAAGTCCCAACCAACGCAGTTACCCACAACCCACACATAGGTAAACGAAAAATTCCTTCACCATACCACAACCCACACATAAGAAAACCAACAATTCTTTCACTATTAACATTCTAAGATCTCAATCCTATGGCATTTATGACGGAGTGCATAAGGAATCATCAGCGTGTACGTACTGATAGCTGTAGCTAAATAAAACTAAAAACAAACAACGATTTGATTTTTGATAAAACCATAATCATAATTTCTGATTGATTTATTCCTTCAACTTATTTTCCTTGTCGTTGACCCGACGCATGCCATAACTGGTCCACTGATATATGTATAACCTGTTTAAATTGTGTTTCATGTTTGTCCAACACTATCTCGGTGAAATACAAATATTTCACGTCAGTGAAACAGTCATATGAGTCCTTGCCCCCCCCCCCCCCTGTCTCTTTCTCTCGCTCTCTCTCTCTCTCTCTCTCTCTCTCTCTCTCTCTCTCTCTCTCTCTCTCTCTTTCTCTCTCTCTTTAGTTTTTCAGCGTTCTTGGTTCTAAACAGATACGTAAGTTAGCAATGGCAAGTTTGAAAAATAACTTCTAGGTCAGTAACCTCTACTGTGACTAAAGTATCGTTGTCATTGTTAATTGTCATTTACATACTCTCTGTCCCCCTCTCCCCTCCCTCTCTCTG
>CM060305.1:109756037-109758537 GCA_030674185.1 Monoplex corrugatus
CTTCTATGCTACTCGTAACGCATATTGACGAAGAGCTTCTTATATAATAGGTGGAAGGTGTTCTATGGATTTGTTGCCTTTTGAAAACAGTTTCTTCCTTGCCTCATTCCCTAATGGACTATCCTGTTAATATATGAGAACAATGAAATGTTCAAGAAATTTCTTCTTTACATGCTGCCAGCTCGAGAAACGCTGACTTACAAGTGGGGAAAGCTGTCCATGCTTTCCATGCTTTTACTTTGCCCCTTCCTGCGAAAAAAGAAAGTGGGTCACATCCTGTAATGCCATTGAAGACGGGCAATATCCTGGCTGTCGTGGTCAAGACTTGGGGCAATGTCATAGCAATTTACTTGAAATGTTTTCCGGTTCCAAATGCTGTCCACAATTCCTTGGCATCTAGCTGCCGTGAAAGGGACATTGCCTGCACTACAGCATCAATATCTGGAATTCTGATGATGATTTTACAGTGTCCCTGCTTCACGCAATCTGCAGAATACAACAAAAACCGAGTGTCTACCTCCTCGTTTGTGCATGGTTCCAGATTTCTAAGGGATACATCGTTAGAAGAACAGACAATGTTAATATGATATGTGCTCACAATTTTTTGCCAGAAAAATTGCACTTCTCAATTTCGTTTGCAAGAAAAGTGAACAGATCCTGTTTGTTTGTTTGTTTGTTTGTTTGTTTTTTGTTTGTTTGTTTCATTTCGTGGGAATCCTTTCCAGTCTGAAGGAATAGGCGCTGATAGCGACACCTTCCGCAGCTGTCCATGGCCTATTTTCTATCGGTGCTTGTTTTCAAGCTCTCTGCAAGGTATACATCCCAAACAACATCTACCCTGTGCACAATGTTGAGCTACTACACAGCGTATGGTATGAGCACCTCATCAGTGTAGCCTTGAAATGATCCTGGACAACTTTGGAGAAAATATCTAGACGATACAAGTACCATCTAACATCTAATCCTGCCTGTGTACTCTGTGATATCTTGACTCAGAAATGTGGTATTTTCCAGGACCACTTCACTTTTAACCTGAACTAAATCTGTCAAGCATATTATCGAAGACATCCGAATCTTCACTGGGGACATTCTCACCTGGGATGGCTACTGGTGTCTTGAAATCTGAACATGCCTGCTCTTGTAGAGAAATATACTCAACATTGCAGTGGTTCTGTTCAAGACAGTTCATCAGGTCAGACTTCTTTCCTGCGTGCCTTTCTCCCAGTTTTGACAGTGATGGAGGAAATGCCTGGTTCTCTTGTCTGAAGAATTCTGTCATGTCTTCTTGTCTGGTCTGACATGCAATAGAAATTCTTGAGAAAAGAGAGCAGTCACTCTTAGAACTGAACAGCTTTCTGTGCTTTCTTTTGTCGAGAAAATAAATAAATCGTGTTCTTCTGGACCACTGATGAGATTTTCCTTTGTACCAACTTTCTGTGATGAAATCACTGTATTGCTGTTCACATTTAAGACAGACACTATGGATTGTGTGGCAGATCACAGATCCTTGTTCAGTGATATCTTTGGTGTTTACAATAAACAGGTATTCTCCATTATCCTAAAATGGAATTCGAGGTCCTCAAATGCAGAAAGAATAGCCTCAATATCCCGTTTAAGCGTTTTGTTTTGTTTTGTTTTGTTTTGTTTTTGCACAGAAGCAATTTGTTTGAAGTGGTCTGTGACTCGGTCCTTTGAAAGCAACATCTCGAAACGCTCACAAACTGCATCTCTGAGCCTGTTGTTACCCATCTTCTCAAAGCTCCTCTTCTCAAAGCTGGATTGTTGGTTAATTCTACGGCACCTCCATTGCCTTTCACTGTTGCATTACTCTGTTCATATGCGCGATCCAGAGCCATTGCAGAGAAGGGACGCTTTGTTTTGTTTACAGTATAGGCGCCACAGCAGAAAGCTTCAAAGATGGACGGATAATGTAACCCCAGTTCCGACAAAGAAGTCCTGAAGATGCAATGACAGCCATATGCATAGTGAGAGTAGTCAAAGGAGAACAACCATAGCATGAACCTTTTCAGTGCATCAACATATTGTTCAATGTTTGAAGTACGGACTGAATAGATGAACTGGAGCATTCACAGTACAAATCGTATAACTAGAAGCCGTTTTGGAAGTTTTGTGATGGTTTTCAGAACGAGATGACGACATTTTCGTATCATGATAAAAAGCACTTATTTGTTGTTGTCGTTGTTGTTGCTGCTGCTGTTGTTTGTTTGTTGTCGGTTGATTGGTTGGCTGGTTGGGTTTAGTGTTGGTTTGTATGTTTCTTTGTTTCTTTATCTGTCCGTTTGTTTATTTGTTTGTTCGTTTGTTTGTTTACTGCACTTTTGTTTTGGAGAACCAAACTTGATTGCAAAGCCTCAGTATGAGTTTCTCCTCTGTCCGCATCTGCTCTAGTACAAGAAATTAAACACTTCCTTTCCCTACAGTCATTACTGTTTTGTGTTTATTGTCTATTGATGCCTTTAAAACATAACTACATGTATAA
>CM060305.1:109763537-109791037 GCA_030674185.1 Monoplex corrugatus
ACTGTCTATTTTCATCTACTGTCTGTTTTCATGTGTTTCCTGTTCTTATTAAAGTCTACTGTCTATTTTCGTCTACTGTCTGTTTTCATGTGTTTCCTGTTCTTATTAAAGTCTACTGTCTATTTTCGTCTACTGTCTGTTTTCATGTGTTTCCTGTTCTTATTAAAGTCTACTGTCTATTTTCGTCTACTGTCTGTTTTCATGTGTTTCCTGTTCTTATTAAAGTCTACTGTCTATTTTCATCTACTGTCTGTTTTCATGTGTTTCCTGTTCTTATTAAAGTCTACTGTCTATTTTCGTCTACTGTCTGTTTTCATGTGTTTCCTGTTCTTATTAAAGTCTACTGTCTATTTTCGTCTACTGTCTGTTTTCATGTGTTTCCTGTTCTTATTAAAGTCTACTGTCTATTTTCGTCTACTGTCTGTTTTCATGTGTTTCCTGTTCTTATTAAAGTCCACTATAAACATGAACTCATTGTTAAGTTTCCTGACTATTTATATGAATTTTTTTCTATATAATTCTGTCAGGGACAAAACTGTTGTCGTGGTAAATTTTACATGTGCCAAGTACATACTGTACATGAACCTCGGTTCATCAACTCATCCACAAGATAAAAGTCCAGACCATGCTACTCAAGATCTAATGGAGGGAGGAAGAAAATTCCTGTCAAACCCGGGAGTTTCTCGTTTTCAGGACTAGTGTTTTGACCACCTGGCAACTCGTGAGTTTCTATTAAGACTCGATCTTGGGATTAGTGTGCTAAGACGACATTGTGTGTGAAACTGGGCACACTGCGCCAAACCTGCAGCAACTGAAGGATGTTTGCTTACGTGCCCTGAATCTGCTTCACCTAGACCCCAACACCTGAGAGGAAGTTCCCTCCGACAGAGACCTGGGGAGACGCGACCTGATAATGTGTCTTCCCGAAAGCAGGAAATGTTGGCTGAATTTAGTCGGGGAGGTGGGGGGGGGGGGGGAGGGCAAATGGGGGGGGTTAGGGTAAAAAAACAGGAAATGTTAGCTGAAATGAAAAAAAAAGATTAGAAAAGAAACCCAAAGCAGTCAAGCCATTCCAACCATCTACTTTTTATATGCATTATAATAAAAAATCCAGATTTTGTATTTCTCAAGATCACCCTTACTTTGAAAGAGCATACAAGAACTAAAACTGAACGTGCAGGGTCAGCAATGGACATTGATAGACTGTCACCACACAAAAAATATATAAATATAAATTATTAACACAAAATCATAGGAAAAGGCTGTTACCATACCTGCTCAAAAAGCGCTGATCTAAGCACTTTTTATTGGGGGTGTCCATGTGACCCTGACCATGAAACAATGACTTCCAAACTCACGCTTTTGCGATTTCTAATCGGTCTACATCTATTACTCCACAATCGGTAGAGATCAATAGAGAAACAGCTGGAAATTCTTCATAACATATTTGGTCACAAACATACATAAACACACTTCCTTCAGGTCCATCTGAAGCAATCTTCTTGTTCCTTTTTTTTTCTTTTCTTTTTTTCTTTTTGAAAGGAAGTTAAAAGTATACAAACAAACAAACAAACAATCGAACAAACAAACAAAGACGAATCAGGAAATGGGAAATGTTAGCTAAAACGAAAACAATTAAATGGGAGAAAAAGAAAACAAAATAAGAAACGAAAACAAACAAACAAAAAAAGAAAACTGAGGACGGTTGGACTCTGCCAAAAAGCTGGCAAGACACAAACAGAAACGACTCTACTGCCAAGTGCAACAAGGCAGGGAATCCCACACTAGACTGAAAAGTACAACCAGAACAAACTCTCTAATGCAGACCATCACAAAAAAAGGGATGGAGACTTGCACTTCTCGATGTTCACACTCGCCTATTACAATATTATTGTATCCAAAATATCGTGCATCAGTGCAATTTTACAAAAGCAAAACTCTTCTTTTTGTTCTTCTTTAATATACAGCTCTTGTCAGTCATTTTGTGTTCTAAGCGTAACTACTTACGTAAACAAAACAGTACTTGTGCCAGTTTCTTATCTTTGGCATCTTTTCTTTCTGCCCCATCGCTGTTTATTTGAGCTCTTCAATTTACGTCCAAACCTATCAAAACTGACGCCCATCACGAGGGCAAGGTATGAAGGGCCACAATTGTTCACAGTGCTATGATAATAAGAATGGAGATGACAGTGATGATACTATGAAGTTTCGCTTCGGATTGAGACTGCGTGATACGGCTATGCTCATGACATATTCTGGTGTTAACCAGGTCCAACAGATACGAACACATGCGGTATTAGTCAGGAATTTTGAACGACACCGTCAGCAACTTATCCTTAAGTGGACTCGACTGTGTGGTCGTTATCGTCCCAACGAGCCCACAACACGTTTAACCGGTCGGGGACGACAATTCTACAATATTGTTTTGTTGTCTGCTCTTCTTAAGTAAGTTACAGCCTAACAAGGACTGCATAATGGGTTAGCTCCCTGGAAAATCTCTGGCTGTGATATACTGTTGGTCATCTTGTCTCTCGGATAACATTGTTTTTACATAAGTGACCGACATCAGTAGAGGTTATATTACAAAAGTGGTTGTACATTAATGCTTTGACTCTCGCACCTTGTTCACCAGCATCCCGCATTGTCAACCACGTTAGCACAGAAAAAATTAACCCTTTGCCTCCCTTATCCTATCCACCAGCTTCCTGCAGGAAGCTGGTGGAGAGGGTGAGGGAGTCAAAGGGTAAGTTTTATTTACAGTTGGTGGATAGGGTGTGAGAGCCAAAGAGTTAATTCTGTGAGTACAGGTACTGTCATAAGACGTGTAAGCTGGCAAGTCAACGTGCCAAAGTAGTTACCGCGGCAAACGAATTACTGGAAAGTCCTGAATTCAAATTGTCATCACCCCCCCCCCCCCCCCCACAAAAAAAAAAAAAAAAGCAGTGTGGGATTTTTCGATCCCGACCCAGAGTTAAGCGTGCTGTAGGCTCGTCGGGGAAAATGGGACCACACAGTTGAGTGTCATCCATTTGAAGAATGTGTCATTCAGGATGCTGCTCAAATGTCATGACCAACACCGCAGATTCTGTATCTCTAGGGCTTAGTTGACGCCAGACTATATTATGACAGGTAGCGTAGAACACACCTCTGTCACGCAGTCTCAATCTGAAATGGAACTTACAGCGTCGTCACTATCGTCCCAATGGAACTTACAGCGTCGTCACTATCGTCCCAATGGAACTTACAGCATCATCACTATCTTCCCCATGGAACTTACAGCATCGTCACTATCGTCCCAAAGGAACTTACAGCATCGTCACTATCGTCCCAATGCAACTTACAGCATCATCACTATCGTCCCAATGGAACTTACAGCATCGTCACTATCGTCCCAATGCAACTTACAGCATCATCACTATCGTCCCAATGCAACTTACAGCATCATCATTATCATTCCAACGGAACAGCTTCATCACTATCGTCCCCATGGAACTTACAGCATCGTCACTATCGTCCCAATGGAACTTACAGCATATCACTATCGTCCCAACTGAACTTACAACGGTCACTACCGTCCCAATGGAACTTACAGCATCGTCACTATCGTCCCAAAGGAGCAGCATCGTCACTATCGTCGGAAAGGAACAGCATCGTCATTATCGTCTCAAAGGAACAGCATCGTCACTATCGTCCCAATGGAACTTACAGCATCGTCACTATCGTCCCAATGGAACTTACAGCATCGTCACTATCGTCCCAATGGAACTTACAGCATCGTCACTATCGTCCCAAAGGAACAGCATCGTCACTATCGTCCCAAATGAACAGCATCGTCACTATCGTCCCAATGGAACTTACAGCATCGTCACTATCGTCCCAATGGAACTTACAGCATCGTCACTATCGTCACAATGGAACTTACAGCATCGTCATTATCGTCCCAATGGAACTTACAACATCGTCAGTATCGTCCCAATGGAACAGCATCGTCACTATCGTCCCAATGAAACAGCATCGTCACTATCGTCCCAATGGAACAGCATCGTCACTATCTTCCCCATGGAACTTACAGCATATCACTATCGTCCCAATGGTACTTACAGCATCGTCACTATCTTCCCAATGGAACTTACAGCATCGTCACTATCGTCCCAATGGTACTTACAGCATCGTCACTATCGTCCCAATGGTACTTACAGCATCGTCACTATCGTCCCAATGGTACTTACAGCATCGTCACTATCATCCCTTTGGAACTTACAGCATCATCACTATCGTCCCAATGGAACAGCATCATCACTATCGTCCCAATGGAACAGCATCGTCACTATCGTCCCAATGGAACAGCATCGTCACTATCGTCCTAATGATAATAATAATAATTACAATAATTACATTTATCATTACAATATTTATATAGCGCAAAATCTTGATAAAATCAAATCTAAGCGCTGAAACACACACACACGCACGCACGCACACACACGCACCAGCCAGAAAGCCTACCACACACACACACACACGCACCACACACGTGTCATCTAATAACACTTATAGTGAAAAGACATTAAATCAAGGAACGAACGAACACACGCACCCACGCACACACACACACACACATACACACACACACACACACACACACACACACACACACACACACACACACACACACACACACACACACACACACACACACACAACACACACACACACGGCTATAAATGGGGAGAAAGAATAAAAACAATGGAAAATTATAGAGAGCATATTATATACAATTATATATTGCAATGTGATTCCCCTCCGAGTGGAGACAGGCTGCAGAGGAGATTGAATGAGGTCAGGATTTTATGCAGAGGAGAAAAGGTGAGTTTTGAGAGCGGACTTGAAGGAGACAAAAGTAGGTTGCTGACGGACTGAGAGAGGAAGTTTGTTCCAGGAGAGCGGACCAGAAACAGAGAAGGCTCGTGGACCATAGGTAATTGAGCTTAGTGCGTGGAAAGCGAAAAGTCAGAGGATCGGAGGCAGAGCGGAGGGTACGTGAGGGAACATAGATCTCAAGTAGGCTTGACAGGTAATCGGGAGCTGCATTATTGAGGCTTTTGTAGCACATGGTGTCTAGTTTGTACTGTATGCGCTTTGATACAGGGAGCCAGTGAAGTTGTGCCAGGAGAGGAGATATGTGGTCAGCTTTTTTCTTTTTGAGTACAAGGCGTGCAGCATTGTTTTGAATGCGCTGTAGGATGTGAGTGGTGGAAGCAGGAAGACCGGACAGGAGTGAATTGCAATAGTGAATGCGAGACATTATGAAGGAGAGAACGAGTTTTGCAGTTCTTTCCACTGAGAGATACTTACAGCATCGTCACTATCGTCCCAATAGAACTTACAGGATATTACTATCGTCCCAATGGAACTTACAGGGTATCACTATCGTCCCAATGGAACTTACAGGGTATCACTATCGTCCCAATGGAACTTACAGCATCATCACTATCGTCCCAATGGAACTTACATCATCGTCACTATCGTCCCAATGGAACTTACAGCATCGTCATATCTTCCCCATGGGCTTACAGCATATCACTATCGTCCCAATAGAACTTACAGCATATCACTATCGTCCCGTCCCTATGGAACTTACAGCATATCACTATCGTCCCAATGGAACTTACAGCATCATCACTATCGTCCCAATGGAACTTACAGCATATCACTATCGTCCCAATGAACTTACAGCATCGTCACTATCGTCCCAATGGAACTTACAGCATCATCAGTGTCGTCACAATGGAACTTACAGCATATCACTATCGTCCCAATGAACTTACAGTATCGTCACTATCGTCCCAATGGAACTTACAGCATCATCAGTGTCGTCCCAATGGAACTTACAGCATCATCAGTGTCGTCCCAATGGAACTTACAGCATCATCAGTGTAGTCCCAATGGAACTTACAGCATCGTCACTATCGTCCCAATGGAACTTACAGCATCGTCACTATCGTCCCAATGGAACTTACAGCATCGTCACTATCGTCCCAATGGTACTTACAGCATCATCACTATCGTCCCAATGAAACTTACAGCATCATCACTATCGTCCCAATGAAACTTACAGCATCGTCACTATCTTCCCCATGGAACTTACAGCATCATCACTATCTTCCCCATGGAACTTACAGCATCGTCACTATCGTCCCAATGAAACTTACAGCATCGTCACTATCGTCCCAAAGGAACTTACAGCATCGTCACTATCGTCCCAAAGGAACTTACAGCATCATCATTATCGTCCCAAAAGAACTTACAGCATCATCACTATCGTCCCAAAGGAACTTACAGCATATCACTATCGTCACAATGGAATTTACAGCATCATCATTATCGTCACAATGGAACTTACAGCATCATCACTATCGTCCCAAAGGAACTTACAGCATCATCACTATCGTCACAATGGAACTTACAGCATCATCACTATCGTACCAAAGGAACAGCATCGTCACTATCGTCGAACCTTTGTTCGACTCTATTTGGAGGCTGGTCTGGGCCAAGAAATTTCCTTAATCTATTTTTTAACTCATGGGGGTTCGTAACCAAGATTTCCCAGTGAGTAAAAAGTGCTTGTTGGGCTAAGCACTTCTACACAGTAAATGGAGCAACTCATGAATTTAAATCACACTATCGTGCACAGTGGAGATACAATGTTTCCCTAGTAAGCGATCATAGTTTACGAATTACCCCAAAATCATTTCTTCCTCTACTCTCAGAATCCGTTACGATAGAGTAAAACAATAGAGTGGGGGCGATGAGTGAGGGGGAGAAAGAGAGAAGGGGGAAGGATGGCCAGCCAGAAAGCCTACCACACCAAAACACACACACACACACACACACACACACACACACACACACACACACACACATTCACACATACACAACACACATGCACACACACACACACACATACGCAACACACACACACACACACATACACATCACACACACACACACACACACACACACACACACACACACACACACACACACACACACACACACACACACACACACATACACACAAAAACCATCCTTTCACAGTTTACTTTTCCCTTCGACAAAACTTTCCCCAAGTACTTCAACGTGTTCCGTACAAGCGTATATTCATGCGGTTCTTCCACATCTTCAGAGGCACGGGGCCGCCAGTACACCAGGAAAAGCAAAGAGCCATCTTTTTTCGTCTTCGGCGGAAGGCCCAAAGGGACGCAATCGTTTTTCTTTTCCGCCCGCCGCTAACGGGAGCAGAGAATCCCCACTTCCGCCCTCAACATCAAGGGCTGTAAAGCCCTGCTTAGAGATGAAGGGGGAGTCATTCCGTGATCAACTTTGATTCTCTCTCTCTCTCTCTCTCTCTCTCACACACACACACACACACACATACACACACACTCTCTCTCTCTCTCTCTTTCTCTCTCTCTCACCCTCTGTCTTTCTCTCTCCCACCCTCTCTCTTTCTCTCCCTCCCTACATGTATCTCTCTCCCTCCCTCCATCTATCTCTCACCCAGCCTCTCTCTCTCTTTCTCTCTCTCCCTCCCTCCCTCCCTCTCTCCTTCCCTCTCTCCTTCCCTCTCTCTCTCACACTCTGTCATGCACATTCGTTCAGCCGTTTTAGGCATGGGAAACTGTCGACGGGAAATGAAAGAATTCAGCCCCATTGCTACAGTCCCTCAAGCTATACCTTCGGCTGCTGCGGCACGCCCATGTCTACGGCGTAATTTTATTGACAGTCTCGTCAGTCTCTTTTTACCGAGAAGAACCACCTCTCTCTCTCTCTCTCTCTCTCTCTCTCTCTCTCTCTCTCTCTCTCTCTCTCTCTCCTCTCTCTCTCTCTCTCTCTCTCTCTCTCCTCTCGCCCGGGGTCCAAGTCCTGAAGATAAATAGATTGTCCGTATTCTGTGTTCTTTCTCTCAATTTGTTGTGCATTTGTATAAAGCATTTGGAACTGGAAGTATAGTAACTACATAATTCAGTGTCAGATTTCGTTGTTATGTACATCCCCTCACAAGTAGATCACTCATAAGGAAGATTAGAAAAGACAGGCAACATTTATAGGCCATTTTATGAGGAAGGGGGTTTTGGAACACCTGGTCACAACGGGGAAGCTGGAGGGAAAAACAGCACCAGGTAGACCCAGGGAGAGAATGCTGGACGGACTTGCAGAGTGGCTGGGGATGGGGAGGGTGGGGGAGATGCTGGGGGCGACGGGAGATGAGGATGGTTGGAGGTCCATGGTCGCCAACGCCATGCGGCAGGGCACCTGATGATGATGATGATGATGTACATCCCCTTCTAAAGGGCTTTGGTCTGTATGCCTACATGAATAAACTATCTCAAAGTCTGAACTCTCTCTCTCTCTCCCTCCCTCCCTCTCTCTCTCTCTCTCTCTCTCTCTCTCTCTCTCTCTCTCTCGTGTCTCATAATTTTTGGTGGGACAAACTGATTCCAAGATATCTCTCACTGTGTTATAAAATGAGTTCGTTATTGGCTTTACAAGCTTGTAAACAAAGCATATCAACTGCCTTATAAGACGTTTTACATGTTGTAAAAAGACTGCATGGCCTGCATTTTTCCTCTCTTGAGTCTCTTTTTCTCTCTCAATACAACTAATATTTCAATTTTGCAATATTTTGATGTCTTCGTGCTGCTATAGTTCTTTTAATCAATGTCTATTTTCCATGGGCCTCATAGTGCACTAGTATTAGTTGAGACACTTCATGGCGAGGGCTAGATGATTAAATACTGGTGTAGATTAACTAAACTACCCATAGTAACAATCAGACAAATTTATGAAAGTAAAACGTACAAAGGTATCACCAGCACATGAGTAAAAAGAACGAAACCAGACCAGCTAAACGTCTAAAAAAAAGCGTATGGTACGTAAAGCCGAGAGAGACGGAAAGCAGAGTTGTTTGCCTTTCAGAGATAAGGACAAACAAACACACAAAGGGGGAAAAAAGACAAACAAGCGAACAAAAAAAGACCCTTTTACCAGACAGAGTTAACCGTCTGACTCGTAGCAACACAAACGAAACAGTCACCTTTAAGGCAGATCATTCTTAAAGAAAAGGGGATGATGGGGACAAAGAAGGTCCTCCCAGACCCAGACGGAAGGAGAGGGAGACAGACAGACAGACAGGCAGAAATGTACAAAGACGGCACCAGTCAGTCATCATGTGTCTACGGACAACTCGATACCACAATTCAAGCATATTTGTGTTAGGAGAAAGTTTGAAAATGCACGAGCATAAATTGGCATGGGTCATTATTTGGCTGGGTCGTACAACGATTGAAACTATGAAAACACCAAAATTATTTGGCTTAGTCGTACGACGACTGGAACTATGAAAATACCAAAACTATCGCTTTATACAAAGAGCCTTTTTTTTTTTATTTAAGAACTGAATTTCTGCACAATATTTGATCTGTAAATGTCAAGATTATGAACAGTTGAATCAAAGCTACTGCCAGTGTTCAAGCAAAGAGAACCAGACACAAACTAAAGCAGAACGAGAACGCGTGTAAAATTAACGAAACGAGACTTGCACAAATTTTAGACCGACTAATTTTGCCAAGCATGCACAAAAGACATCAAAAAACAAAATCAGAAAAAGTTTAGGACAGACGTATTTGTACAAGAACAGCTTACTTCTTGTCTGATGTTTCGTTGAGCTGGACAAAATGACAGGTATTTCTGTTTTCATCTGACAACTATGCGATATTCGCCAAAGATACAGAAGAATAATTTGTGTGGCCTGTCTTTGACACCTTATTCAAAAGTGATGCATTCGACTGTCTGGTTCTTTTGACAGAGCCGTGGACTCAAGATCTGTTATCTCGAGTTTAATCCCAGCCCGCTGCCCATCTTGATGTTTCAATGGTTTTGGTGGTGTCAATTCAATGTTTCACACGTCCCTCGACCCCTCTCCCCCAACTTCCCCATTTCAAGACACTGTCAGCGCAAAAGGTTTTGCGCAGGCTAAGAGAGTCTGCAGATAACTGCTGGTTTATATTTAAGTGAACTGCGTATGAAATTATCCGAATTTGATAAATCCCTCTTGAAGAATTTCCAAACTCCAAACTGCTCAAAAGTCCACGCCTTTGATCCATAATTGCAAAAGGTGCATCCAGAAACTGCTGAACAAATTTTGTTAAAATACACATGTATGCGTGCGCCCGCCGATTGAAGAAGGATAATTTCATGGTAATAAAACACGTTTAAGTAAGTAATGAAAACTGTATTTTGGAGACCTGTACCATGTACAATGATGATTCATAGTACCTTGTTGTGTTGTGTAGCTCTGTACCATTCGTCCCTAAACAACCAGGAAATCTCTTATGGATCCTTTTTCGTTTGGTTAGGCTGCTTTGTACAACTCCCATCTTGCAGTCTGGTTGTAAGTGTACGAGTCTCTATCAAGAAAAAAACTCTTTGCGTGCAGCCTCGAACGGTTTGTTTGGAACAACAGTTTTGACATGATTTAGTAGGACTAGTGAAGGTAAGACTGCGATGGGTGAGGAGATGAACACCGCGCTCATAATGCTAGCCCGGAAAAAACGCGTTGAGGTCTTTACCACCTCCACGACTTCAGGGTCATCAGACAAGATGCACCTTTACTTATTTTCAAAAGTTTAGTCTACGTAACGCGAACAATGGGACATACGTTTCAAATATGCAAATTTGGGGATTTCTCGGACAGCAGCTTCTTTGTTCATAAACAATCCAGTAATTGTTGGTGAATTTTTATTTCAGTTCACTGTGACTAATATGTAGTTTGCCCAGTTTTAATGGAATATCACCAACAGATTATACTGGTAGCAGACTTTTGTTAAAATCTGTCCATAAATATTCATATCATTGATGCTGACACAAGTTTGTGAGTGTCATGCACGCGCATGTGTGTGCGTGTGTGTGCGTGCGTGTGTGTGTGTGTGTGTGTGTGTGTGTGTGTGTGTGTGTGTGTGTGTGTGTGTGTGTATGTGTGTGTGTGTGTGTGTGTAGTGTGTGTGTGTGTGTGTGTGGTGTGTGTGTGTGTGTGTGTGTGTGTGTGTGTGTGTGTATCTGTGTGTGTCTCTGTGTGTGTCTCTGTGTGTGTGTGAAAATGATTGTGTCATCAAATTAAGTTATGCTCATTCACATTTTTGCATTCGCGTCTCCTCATCAGACTAAACCTTACACCTTAACCTTATAAAAATATGTTTACAAACAGCTGTTATATATTTACCGACAAGTTTGTTAAGAAAAGACAGGCAGATAGCTTCACTGTTCCCTGTGGTCAAAATGAATTATCTCCCCTTTTGAAAAAAACAAAAACAAACAGGCGGTCAAAAATAACGGATATACAGACAGATGACTTTTTGTGGTCAAAATGAAACAATCTCTTTTTGAAAATAAAAAAGAACGACAAAGAAAACTCAGACAGACAGACGAATGGCATCTGTGCGATAAAATGGAACAATTTCCCAATTTGCAAATAAATAGGCTGTTTCAAAAAAGCCCACAAGAGTAATGCAAACACCAATGGCCGACTGAATGTGACAGGGAATGGAGGTTGACTAGCACACGTTAACCCACGTCACCTATCTGGCAGGCAACGAACAGCAAACACTCCACTGTCGGCCCCAAGATGAGAGTCCCTCTCTCTTCCAAACCCCACTCATACCTCGCAACATTTGTTGAGAATCAGGGCTTTGATCCCTTCACTCCTTGGCCCTACCCACCAGCTTTCCGAAGAAAGCTTATGGAGGCTGCTGGGTACGGTGAGGGAATGGAAGGGTTAATCAAGTCAGACTTGATAAAGTGTTGGGTTTTGAGGACCTAAAACACTGGCCCGTGTCCAGTCAAATGTCAGTTATGTGTTCACATTGTTCACACTGACCAAGACGTGCTGTCAGCCAAATGTCACTGGAGCGATGTGCCCGCCCTTGCCCAAAATAGACAAATCTGGAGCGAATTGACTGCTTCGTGTGTCTGCCGATGCGAAAGCCATTTTTGTTTCCAGCTTCAGTGAAATGGTGGCCCAATGGTTAATCTAATTAAAAGCATTTGCCTAGAAAGACAGAGTTTGCCGAAAACCTCTGGATTCAATATCACATCAGAAATAGATTTTTTTCCGCCAAGAAGGTGAAGATCGTGACTGTTTGACTGGGTGCTTGTCTTTCACATCAAACGATAACCGTGGTCCCGTGTGTACCAAATGCCACGTGCCCGTAAAAGGATCTACAGCAATAAAGAGGTAGCTTCCGGTTAAATTTCATAGAAAATCTACTTAGATATTTGAAAGTAAATGATGATACTAATACTGCACAAACGTATACAGTAATAATGATCAAAGCTTGTGGTTGCTATCAAAAGAAGAAGATTCGCATTTACTTTCACAAAGCTCGGCGTCTGTTCAAGAGGGATTCATTTCACTCAGACAGTCCCATATGTGCTCCACCAACTCTGCCAGTAATCGTCAGGTAAATTCTTTGAGCCTATGCAAAACAACATGCGCTGGCAAGGTCCTTGATGGGATAGAATGGAACAGGGGGAACAACGGGACTTATTGAAACACTAAGCTGACATCTCCAGAAAGATTGGAGGATTCGGATGAGCAGTGAATAAGCCAGTAAATGTTTCATCAGATTTGGAGTCCACTGCTATAGACACCGAAAACGGAGTATGCAGACTGAGCTGCAATATGTTGCTTGAATATTGTGGGCCAAGCAGCCGATATAATGTGTGTATATATATATATACATTAGTGACAGCATCGCTTGAACGCAGATAACAAGTTTAAGGTTCCCTTGCTATTCCCATTACAGTTCATTAGGTTTCACTTTTTGAAAGTCTTTATATTAATTCAATCTTCCAAGAGAAGATCATGTAGATTAGTCTCCAGGATTACCATACCTGGATCTCGGGAAGCGTAACTATCAACTTTACCACCAGGTCCCTCGAGGACTCTGTCCTGGTCTAAATGTCTGACATTCGGACAATTCTTCTTGACATATAGGAGAGAAATCCAAAACAAGTGTGACTGCCCACGTTCAAGCAAACAGGAACCAGAAGGAAAAAAAACACGAAAGAAGAATAAGAACGCGTATTTAATACAACAAGAAAAGACAGGAGTAAAACTGGCCTTTGTCAAGCGTAAGATTACAAATAAACAAACACCAGATACAAAAATTAGGAGAAAAAGACTGAAACTTCCCTGCTGCTGGGTCCAGTGTGAGAAAAATAAATAAATTGACTAAGATGACATCATAATGTGTTTTTGAGTAAATATGATGTCAGAGCGGAAATGAGAACTATGACGCACTAGCCAAGAGTAGTGTTTGGAATGTAAAGGATACCAGTATTAAATAATGCATAAGGAAAAATACAGGCATATGTTCGACTGAATGAGAAAATATTTAATCAAGAGGTATGGCTGATGTAAATGGATCGTGCCTAGTGCAACAAATCCGGTCTGACCTTGGAATAGGAAGAATAACATCCTAAACCAACAGCCAAGGGGCTGAAGGGAAAACCGGAGTCCTGGGAGAGAAAAAACCCTTAGTCAGACGTGGCTGGGCCTGTCTTGTGAAACGAGAATTCAAACAGATTGAATTTAATATTAAAATAGAAATAAAAATGAAAATAAAAATAAAAAGGCATATGTGCAGCCGCAAAGCTAATACCTCAATGGGATGGGAAAATGGTGATAATATGGTCTATTTCAATAAATAGACAGTAAATAGGCTGTTGGTTTAGGATGTTTTTCTTCCTATTCCAAGGTCAGACCGGATTCGTTGCACTATGACATAAAACATGCCGCGCGTGTGTAGCCTGTGTGAATGTATGTGTGTACATATTTATGTATGAGAGAAGGGGTTGAACTCACATTTCGTCTTCTCAACAAAGTCTATAGTCTATAGCCTCATTTCTTCTTTGACACCCGAAACCTACTCACACTCTCTTGATCTTCACACTCTTTCTTCATGTTTTCACACGATTTTAAAGACATTTTTCCGTCTTAAAGGTCACATGCTTATCTCTCAAATTCCCAACTTTCCCTCTCTCCTGCACCTAACTTGGACACGTCTACTCCATAGCTCACATATATCTACACAAGGATCCCCAAACCAAAGGCAAATTGTTTTCTGGGATGAAACTCTGGGCAACTCAAACGAAGCGTTATGATATGTTTGAACAGCAAGGTCAGGTTTGACATCTCTGGCTTGCGTCGTTTCTTGCTTTGGAACGTTCACAGTCGGTCGTTTATCCCGGTCATTTTGCTGTCAAGGGTAAGAGTCTACAGTGATTGCAGAGAAAGTAAAGTAAATGTTGTTTCATAACCCTGAGGTCACAGAAGAATGAAGTGGTAGAGATTCAATTTCTCTCTAGGATAGCACTGTGTAATCAGTACCGTCTTCTTTGCCTTGCTGCTTTACTTTTCTCCAACCCAGCAGGATCAGGTATTCATTCACTGTGAATGGACTGGAGGCCGCGTGCTCACGGGGTTTTTCCTTGAGCAGGAGACAGAGTAAATGAAAAACAACAAACACAAACCAGTAACCTCCACATCCTCCTCAGGACACACGCATGAATATGACACGAAGAAAACAGCTAAACATTGTTTAATCATTTCATGGCATCAGTACAAATTTATGGTAACAGAAATATAAACAATGTCAGTTATCAACTTGCCCCACTCCCGAAAACACCCCAAAATTCCTACTGAAACAACATCCAAGATCATCAGTACCAATTTTTTCCCACCCCAACATACCAGTGCCAGGCCTACAGCATGACCACCTGAGGCATAACTTACCATCTGTGAGATGCGTTGTATGAAAACAGCAACAAGATCAGACGTGACATGACATCATCAAGATCAGCGAATGGCGGAGAAAACACCAGTCCACCATCAGATTCATCAGCAAAGGATTAAGTGAGTTGGTCTTCTGGCCAGAATGCAGCCTCAACACGCGTGTAACAAATTTACATCTGTATTTTAGACGGGAAACAGACCAAGGAAGAACTGGATCATGTTTCGTTGAGCTGAAGAATTCATCAGCGAAGGACTAAGTGACTTTGCTATCTGACCAAAATACGACCTCGCCAGCTGGCCCAACCAGCATGTAACAAAAAGGAATCTGCATTTTAAACGAGGGGCAGACCAAGGAAGATCTGGACCGATATTTCGTTGAGCTAAACACTCTGACTATCCAGTTATGTGACCTGTCTTCCCCAGTTCAAAGAGACATCAGGGAAGCTAGTTGATCTGTTCTTTTCATCCTGAACTGGTAGCGTGTGTGTGTGTGTGTGTGTGTGTGTGTGTGTGTGTGTGTGTTGTGTGTGTGTGTGTGTGTGTGTGTGTGTATGAGTGTGTGTGTGTGTATGAGTGTGTATGAGTGTGTGTGTGTGTGTGTGTGTGTGTGTGTGTGTGTGTGTGTGTGTGTGTGTGTGTGTGTGTGTGTGTGGTGTGTGTGTGTATGAGTGTGTGTGTGTTATGAGTGTGTGTGAGTGTGTGTGTGTGTGTGTGTGTGTGTGTGTGTGTGTGTGTGTGTGTGTGTGTGTGTGTGTTTTGCGTACTCTCGACAAAGGCCAGTAAATCGAACATTTGCGCTTGTTTTGTTTCGTTTATTAAGTCATCATCATCATCATGTGCCCTTCCACATGGTGTTAGCGATCATGGCCCTCCATATGAACCCATGCCTTGTTGCTGCAAGTACCACCCTCTGTGTCCTCAGCCACCCTGCAAGTCCGTACAATATTTTCTCCCTGTGTCTACCTGGGTGTTCTCTTTCCCTCCAGCTTTCTTGTTGTGACCAGGTGCACCAATTCCCCTTTCCTAATAAAATGGACAATAAATGTTGCTTGTCTTTTCCGAATCTTCTCTATCAATGATCTTCTCATAAAGTACGCGTTTTCATTTATCTACGGTTCTATCTTCTTACACGCTGACAATCATTCTGATTAAGATTGTCATTTGTGGGCAGGTGACTGGGTCAAGTCGGTGATGGGGACGATGAAGAATTCCATGGGCGTGGTTGCGGCATTACACGAGATGAGACCACACAGTAAGACCACACAGTAAGACCACACAGTAAGACCACACGTGGGAAATTGTGTCTCAATACTGATGTTGTAAGGACAGAGACCGGGGAGAGGGGGGAGGGAGGTGCAGAAGGATTGATAGTTTTAATTAGTTCTAATTACAAAGCCAGAAACTGTTAACTGCATAGAGCTTGAGCTTGGAGTTTGAACTTTCTTCAACAGGGATTCACCGCACTCGACTAATTCCGCATGCGCTCTTTTCAAATCTGCAAGTTGCTATCAGTTACTTAAGCCAATGCAAAACCACATGCACTGGTAAGATCTTAAAATGAGGGAGGGGGATCAAACAAGATCCATGAAACACTAAGCTGACATCACCAGAACGATTGCAGCAATTTGATGAGAAGCAAAAAGGCCAGGTTTTATGTTGCAGACTGGACTGAAGTCCAGACATCAAAATCTTCAGTTTGCAGCTCTATCAGTACAGGAACCTTTCTCACATTGAAGACAGCAACAGGGAAGTTTCAGTCTTTTTCTCAATTTTTTTGTATCTAGTGTTTGTTTGTTTGTAATCTTACGCTTGACAAAGGCCAGTTGGCCGAAAAGTTGCGCCTATCTTGTTTTGTTGATTTAAATACGCGTTCATATTCTTCTTTCGTGTTTTTTCTGGTTCCTGTTTGTTTGAACGCGGGCAGTCACACTTGCCTTAATCTTGTTCTGGCTTTGCATGTTGACTATCCACGCCTCACAACCATATAACATTATCAGTTCTATATACATGTAATGTTCAACATCTCTCTTCCTGATGTTAGTTGATAGGCATTTGTTGGTAAGAATGCTTTTCATCTTCTTCAATGCTGTTTTGGCTTGGCCGATTCTGCTGGCTACTTCTGAAGTGCATCTGCCCTCTGGTGAGATGACCGTTCCCAGATATTTAAACTTATCAACCTGTCTCAAAGTTGTGCCATTTGCTGTTATTTTGCATGAGGGGATTTCATGTGTTTTACTGATTACCATGACTTCTGTCTTCATGCTGTTTAGCTCCAACCCTTTACTTTTGCTTTCTATTTCTATTATATTCACAAGGTTTTGTAGGTCCCTTTCATTTTCTGCAATTAGCACGGTGTCGTCTACGTAACGAATGTTGTTCATCATTTTTCCTCCAACCTTTAATCCAGGGCATTTCTTCTAGGTTTCTCATAATGGTTTCCCCAATGTCATGCAGCAGGGCACAAGATGATATTTGTGGTAGTGCATATGGAATCATCTGCTCAGTAAAACGCCGTCTTGAGCAAACAGAAATGAAGGCATGTGACGGTGTACTGTGGACATAATCAACAAAGATTTAAACCAGACACGAGGGGACGTTATGCAGGCAGCCTGTCAAATACTCATCACGTGTGTCTTTGAAGTGTTTGCCAGTTTCATATTTGTGTGAGATGCAGGGAATCTACATACACAAACACCACTTACACAACTGGCATGCGCTAAAGTCAAGATTTGCGTTTGAATTTGACAGGATTAGGTATTGTCACTGTGTCAGTAAGGTTCACCTAAGGACGGTCAACTTTGTGTGTGTATGTATATGTGCGTGTGTGCGCGTGTGTGTGCGTGCGTGCGTGCGTGTGTGTGTGTGTACGTGCGTTCGTGCGTGCGCGCGCGCGTGTGTGTGTGTGTGTGTGTGTGTGTGTGTGTGGAATGTGTGTGTGCGTGCGTGTGTGTGTGTGTGCGTTTGTGTGTAAGTGCGTTCGTGCGTGTGTGTGTGTGTGTGTGTGTGTGTGTGTGTGTGGTGTGTGGTGTGTGTGTGTGTGTGTGTGTGAGTGTGTATGTGTGTGCATGTGTGTGTGTGTGTGTGTAACTGAGTGTGCATGTGCGTGTGTGAGTGTACGTGTATGACTCGTTTAGATATGTGGGAGAGAAAAGGTTTTGCCTGCATGCCAGCATACCTGTTTATCAGTCTGTCTGTCACGCAGACTGCATACAGAATTCATTTCACGAGGGAATGCCATGACCCTATCCTCAACCTGACTGGCCGTTCTTTTCAAAGCCATTCTTCAGCCTCGACTCAAAGTTAAAAAGTTCAACACAAAGTCATATCAGGGCTATGGCCATCTCATTACACATACAGTACCTCGCTGACTCTGAAGAAAATTAAGTACGCGTATCAGCGCATTCGTGCACGTAATCTAAGAATATGTTCCTGGGGTGGCATTGACCATTCCTCCCAATTTTATCACGGGTGGGGGGGGGGGGGTGGGTGGACAAACTCGATTACAAATTTAAACATAGCTAAGGGCACTAAAACATATACAAAAACTGAACACAAATGCAAACACAGCTAAGGGCACTAAAAATATATACAAAAACTGAACACAAATGCAAACATAGCTAAGGGCACTAAAACATATATACAAAAACTGAACACAAATGCAAACAAGCTAAGGGCACTAAAACATATATACAAAAACTGAACACAAATGCAAAAACAACTAAGGGCACTAAAACATATATACAAAAACTGAACACAAATGCAAAAACAACTAAGGGCACTAAAACATATATACAAAAACTGAACACAAATGCAAAAACAACTAAGGGCACTAAAACATATATACAAAAACTGAACACAAATGCAAAAACAACTAAGGGCACTAAACATAATACAAAAACTTTAACACAAATGCAAAACAACTAAGGGCACTAAAACATATATACAAAAACTGAACACAAATGCAAAAACAACTAAGGGCACTGAAACATACATACAAAAATTGAACACAAATGCAAACACAGCTAAGGGCACTGAAACATACTATACAAAAACTGAACACAAATGCAAAAACAACTAAGGGCACTGAAACATACATACAAAAACTGAACACAAATGCAAAACACAGCTAAGGGCACTGAAAACATACATACAAAAACTGAACACAAATGCAAAAACAACTAAGGGCACTGAAACAATACAAAACTGAACACAAATGCAAAAACAACTAAGGGCACTAAAATAATATACAAAACTGAACACAAATGCAAACACAGCTAAGGGCACTGAAACATATATACAAACTGAACACAAATGCAAACACAGCTAAGGGCACTAAAACATATATACAAACTGAACACAAATGCAAACACAGCTAAGGGCACTAAAACATACATACAAACTGAACACAAATGCAAACACAGCTAAGGCACTAAAACATATATACAAACTGAACACAAATGCAAACACAGCTAAGGGCACTAAAACATACATACAAACTGAACACAAATGCAAACACAGCTAAGGTCACTAAAACATACATACAAACTGAACACAAATGCAAACACAGTTAAGGTCACTAAAACATAATAAAAAACTGAACACAAATGAAAAAAAGCTAAGGGCACTAAAACATACATACAAACTGAACACAAATGCAAACACAGCTAAGGGCACTAAAACATACATACAAACTGAACACAAATGCAAACACAGCTAAGGGCACTGAAACATAAATACAAACTGAACTAAACCTAAAACTGCTTCTGCAAATCACATTTTGTTAGACCCAATCAATTATCAGTCTTGATTGCAAATGTATAAGGTTTTATAGGACACACACGTAAATGGACTAGCAAGGCAGAAAATGATAGAAACAGATGACAGAAAGCAAAGGAGCAAGGCAGAAACAAAATGAGTGACAAAAAAGAGGACATTTCTAACACAGAATTTCCAGTGATACTATTAATACTGAAGATATAAATATATACTGCAGCCTTTCTAATTGACGTGGATAAGTCGAATAAAAGCATCCCATAAATGGAAAGAGAATTAACCACACTAACTTGCGTCTGCTGAAAACCCTTTTTTTTTTTTACACTTCATACATACATACATACATACATACACACATACTTAACATACATACATACATACATACATACATAATAAATACATACATACATACATACATACATACATACATACATACATACATACATACATACATACATACATACATACATGCACACATTATATTACATTACATTACATTTCCGTCGATATCAAATAATTTCCTCTTTTAAAGGGAAATAATCTCTTCATTTAAAACGAGATTTCCAGAAAAGGGGAAGAAACGAAAACAAAAGAAGAGAAAAACAAAAAACGGGAGGAAAGCAAATACAATCTTTATTTAGATCAGACCTGAAAACCCCAGACAATTGTTATTTCCTGCGTTCAGCGTCTTGGGGAGGCATGCAATGTTACATCAAGACAGCGGAGCGGTTCTAAGAACTCCCTCTTTTTCGCCTCTTTTTGAGTAATTCCACTGTAAACGGAAAATGACATGAAAGCAGATTTTAAAAAAGTAAAAAAAAAATTTTTTAAAAGGAGAAAAAAAAAAAGAAAGAAAAAGAAAGCAAGGAAACAGGGAAGAGAGATTTCCTTTGTGATGCCGTAAATCATAATGACGTGTGATCCTTGTGATTGAAAACAGGCCTAATCCTTTCCAACCTTTCCAATGTTTAGATTGGCGACTCTTTTGGAAGACAACAATAATAAGCTACGACGCACACACACACACACACACACACACACACACACACACACACACACACACCACACACACACACACACACACACACACACACACACACACACACACGCACACACATGCATGCACATGTTACTACGAAACCACAAATTTGACCAATGCGATTTGGTTTTCCCTTTGTTTTTGAATTTTAACAACTGATTGCATACAAATATTTCCAAAGGTCTTAAATTACTCCGAGGGCTGAACCAAAAAGTCTTGTGGGTTAGGTTGCCATTTCTGAATTATTCATAGTAAATATTTTTAAACTGTACGAGATTAAATATAGCTTTTTGGGCTCTCCTATTCCTGTTGTTTCAAAAATTTCAAGAAGAGATTCTTCATAGCAGCCCAGAAATCTTTAATTCCCCTGGATTTGGTCAATGTGTCACAAAGTCAGAAAACATTCAAGAGGTGCTATACAATGTCATTGTCAATGTTCCATATGTTCCAGACATAAATTCTTAATTGTTAAAACACTTTGAACTGGAGACGTCGCTAGATCCTGTATGTGTGTGAGCGTGTGTTTGTTAGAGAGACAGAGAGAGATACAGGATGACAATTTGGGCAAACAGTCACACGCCTTTAAGGTTGAATGTACTCTAGCTCGGCATTCTGTGTGTGTGTGTTGTGTGTGTGTGTGTGTGTGTGTTTTTGTGTTGTGTGTGTGTGTGTGTGTGGTGTGTGTGTGTCGCGCGCGCGCATTGTTTGTTCTATACCTGTAAAGTGCAACAAGCATATTTTTTACATGGACTGTTTGCGATATATAAGTGAAATATAATTATTATTGTTGTTGTTCTTGTTCATGTTCTTGTTGTTGTTATCTTTGGGAAGGGAAGTAACAACGTAACAGAAATTCTTGAGAAATTAAGTCCCTTGACACAAACAGCCGTAAAGACTTGAACTGTATGACCATGCACAATGAACGCAAATATTGGACACATCTGAGACTAACAAGGGCTGTTTTCAGTATGAACGATTCACACAGTCTAGTAAGGTGAAATGGCGTGCATGCATTTTAAGAGTCGTGAGGACGGTAAGAGTCCATGACCGTGTTTAGTATAAACATACACGAACAAACATATATATACAGAGATAGATAGATAAAGATAAACAGGCAGATGTATACAGAAATAGACATATACAGATAAACACATACAGACATGAAATAGAACAGATATGGATAATACAAACAAATCGACACACAAAGATTTGAACAGAGGCCGATCAACACACTCAACTGAACGACACACCAAACTATGCACAACACACTGACAGACAAGCCCTACCTTGCCACGAAAGAGGAATTTGGGGCAGGGAAACATCCTGCTACACCGTGAAGAAGACGAGGAGGAAGAAGAGCTGTCATTCTTTCCGCCCAAAGCTCGGATGGACATGATGCCACTGATCTGGTTAAGTTTGGACCCCATTTTCTCTGTGGAAAGATAGAAACGACTCGATCGGATGAATCACAACAGAGTCGATGTGAATGCTGGAGGAATACACACTGTTTGGAGAGAAAGGTTGGGAGAATGCGACAGACAGTCGTAGTAAAGACAAATGAGGGAAAACAGTAATGTACACTTCGCTATGTAGCGACAATATATGTTAACGACATATATTTTCCTTGGGGATTCGGGCTTTGCTGGCAAACGGGTCATAATATAGTGTTTCTGACATTTCTTTTTAATCTACGTTGGGAGTTTTCGTGTTATTTTTGGCGGACATCACAGGACGTTACAGATAAATTAAGTCTATTTCAATAACTTTTGATACAAGCAAAGACAATAACATACAGAATCCACAAGTTAGGTCAGATTTCAAGACCTTATCAATGCGTTAGTTTTGTGTATAGGCCTATGCTTTACGCCATGATTGTTTTGATCTTCTCCGTCTCATGATATTTGCGGCGTTGGTGCATAATTATGGAATTTATTCTGAGCAAGGAAACGCTGTCTTGATGAAAACTGAAATGAAATTGTGAGCGCTAATGTAATTAATTCAGAGAGTATATTGAATGTCTTATAACAAATTCATTCCCTTTGTAACTTTCCGAACAAATTCATAGATCTGAATCCATTCATTTGTCACTGAAGACGAGGATCTATAGGTCAAATCGCTGATCTCTCTGTCTCTGTATGTGATTCAGTTTGAGAACAAACAAGCATTACTAACTCGCCACCTCCGTTCGCGTAAACAATTACATCTGACTCAACAGTACTCTGGTATGAATTACAACAAGAAACTGGCACATGATGCAAAGAAACAAAACACTTATTTTCACGTGTTCAATGTGGATACAGTGTTTGTAAGTGAGATGCCACACAAAAACAACTGTTTATCTTTAATAGCACATTTTGAGTGTAATTTTCGGAGCATTTACGATTTGCGGTTTTTTTTCAGAAGAAAAGATGACTGGGAAAAAACGGTCAGTTGGTTCATATCAATACTCTTTATTTCTCATTGTATGACCGATCGACATATTGAACAGGACAATATAATTAATTTCTATTGCTTCTTTACATTGTACTCAACAGTTCATCTGTTTTCACTATGGTGGTAGGGGTTGACATGTATTTGCTTTACACATGTCTGTTTTGTCTCTCATGCTTTTGGGAAGCGTGTAGGGTTCTATGAGATTAGGCGCTGTACAAATAGTTATGATAATTCATACTCGAGTTAAACAAACCAAAAGTAAATTGCCAATTCAGGGGAAATAACAGCATCCAGAAATAATCATATGATTACTTCCCCTGTTCCCCTTTCTCTTCTCATTGTCATCAGCAAACGCCAATCGTGGCTGTCTGGTCATCAATCAAGCAGGCAATGAAGCAAGAAAAACAAACCAATCAGTCAGTCTACGAATCAAGCAGGAATACAAACAATCAAGCTGCCGACCATGGAGTAGCGTGCCCACCACATCACAGGGGGCGACGGCCGCTATAGTCAAATAACTGGTTAGGATAATGGACTTCCAACTGGAAAGCTTGGGTTCCAACTTTTTTTGGATACCGCCTGGCGGATAAAAGGAGGAATTTTTTCCGATTTCTTGAACCCCCTTTGTATGTTTAGCATGCTGAACATAAATTGAGCGCTTAAAGATCCTGTAAGCCATCTCAGCCTTCGGTGGCTCATGGAAATAACGAACATACTCAGCATGAAGATTGATTATGCAGAATGTACAGAAACATAGCACCTACTTAAGTGAGTCAAACAACCCGCATACACCCCTCCAAAAATACTGTTTTGACAGAAAGAAAACGAACCATGGAGTGCGACAGAGCTAGCTGCTGTCTCCTTATCCATGTCTATGCGTCCATTTATCATTTGCGACATCCATTCGTCTGTATTCACCTATTTGTCGATATAACCGTACTTATTTAATAAGTACACATATGATTGTGTGTCAAATCAATGCTTCTGCTGTTCCATGCAAATCAAAACATTTGAATCCCTATTCATATTTCACCCTTAACTCTGGCTCATAGCTGCTGGAATGGTCATGGACATGATTAGCCCTCCCACTCCCTTGCTCTATCCACCAGCTTCTGCAAGAAACATAAATGTGCTAGCCCTCTAATTCCATCGCTTTATCCACCGGTTTCCAGCAGGAAACACAGGTGAGTTAATCCTTTCATTTCCTCGCCCGATTTTCCAGTTTCCTGCAAGAAGCGAAGGAATAATAGAGTTGATTACCGGTAGAAGCTGATGGGTAAGACATCGGAACAAAACAATTTAACACTGCAGGAAGCGGTCGGACAAGAAAAGTCTAAGAATCTTATCTTATAATAACTCACTTATCTCGTCCTCTCACTAAATACACAGGTGTGCAGAATAAGCAATAGATCTGGAAACCACTTTCTAACTTATCAACAGGATCAGGTACTCATTTACAGCTAGATGACTTACATGCATGCACACACGTCTGTATGCCACCATCGGAGTCTACCTTCGCAACTCAGACTGAAAGGATTCGCACTCTTTTTCTACGCCGAGCTTGCTTTGTGATTGCTGTTGTTGTTGCTGGTGTTTTGTTTGTTTGTTTGTTTTTGTTTTCTTTTCTTTTCAGTCATTATTTGTTTGTAGGTGTTTCTGTCCGTTTGTTTGTTTCAATTTTATTTCATATCAAGAAGAGTGACATCAAAATATCCACTGTCGTGGAATTTGAAGCATCCCAAACTATTTCGTGTTTTTGATGGTAAATGAGCTTTACTAATGACACCACGCGGCATTCAGATGTCAGTACAGTTTATATTTCTTAGCAAGAAAACCGTAACGAAAATGAAAACTCAGGTGAGTCAGAAATCGATTGTGCGCACAAGATCATTTGGCCGTATGGCACCTAGTTGCCGCCCTTCCCGCTGGCAGGCACGCATACGCACCTCATTAAAGGGAAATAAACCTCACAAAATATAACAGAACTACCTGGTTCATCTCCCTTAAGCTATTTCGGACGAACAAAACATCTTTTCTATCAATTATGATCATGATTATTCTGTTGATTATAACATATGATAATAATGATGTGATGATAAGATAGATGATGATGATGATGATGATGATGATGATGATAACTCAGTCTCCCGTCGATCCAACAGATGTGTAGGCGTACTGGTCCTTTATCGCCTTGTATGGATCTTCATGTGGGATACAACATCAGCCCTGAAGGCATATGTTCTTCCACAGGTGCTGCATGGGAAAGGGTCCTGCAACCTTTGGTTCTGCATCCACCTGTCCTCTTCTGCTGAATAGCAGCTGTTCTGTGCGGCTCATTACTGTGCCCTGCATCCACTGTTGTCGCCAGTTTGCTCGATGCAGGCAATGTCTTCCCAGAAGGTGATGTTGATGCTATAGTTGATAAGGTTGGCCTTCAGAGCACCATCGAATCGTTTTACTTACACCCCCAGCGTCTCCTTACAGATGCATATTTGGGATGCGGTTATCTTCCATACAGTCGTGTCCTGTCTAACGAAGCTGTCATTTGATGTGTAGAAATTGTACACTTGGCAACCACACTTCTTTAGAACTTGAAGGATGAACTTTCGATTTTGACACGTTATGTTGAAGACATTGCACAGACATCTTTGGCGGAACCGTTCCATTTGTTGAATATGTCCGCGGCAGGTAATCCTGGCTTCGGAGTTCAACAACAGGGTGTTAAAGACTACTGCTATATACACAGCAATCCCAGCGGCGAGCCTGATGCCATGATCATGCCACAACCTCGTGGTCAATCTTCCAAGCACAGGACTAGCCTTGGAAATGCGCAGCGCCACCTCAGTATCAAGAGATCCACTAGCTCACTGACTGCAAGTAGTAGAATTTGTCTATGACTTTCTGTTCTGGAGATGATTTCAGTGCATAAAACCAGTTGGTGTGAACAATTTTCATAGGGTTTACACAACCCATACTATGATTGCAGAATATGGACAACTTTTTATACACATTGTGCCACTAGACAATCGGGTAAATTATTTTATTTTACTGCCTTTGCTTTGTCAATCATTTATTTTCAAGTGACATGAACATTTTAAAACTCTGTATTTTCTTTAAAAAAATATTCACCCGGCCAGTTTCTGCAGGAAGTAAAGGAAGCAAACGGTAGCCGGTAAAAATCTTAAAATTACGGACCAATAACAAATACATTTACTGTTTTCGATATTGTGAGTCCTCAGCATTTGAACCAGAGCTCTTCAAGTTGTATGCACATGTTCGTGTGCACTACATACGCGTGTGAGCGCGTGCTTGTTGTGTGTAGGTACGAAAAGAGAGACAGACAGAGAGAGAGACAGACAGACAGACAGAGACAGACAGACAGCAGAGACAGACAGATAGACAGACAGAGACAGAGAGAGAGAGACGGAAAGAGAGACAGAGAGAGACAGAGAAAGAGAGAGACAGAGAAAGAGAGAGAGAGTGTGTGTGTGCCAATAAGTGTGTGTGTGTGTGTGCGCGAGGGGTGTGTGTGTGTGTGTGTGTGTGTGTGTGTGTGTGTGTGTGTGTGTGTGTGTGTGTGTGTGTGTGTGTGTGTGTTGTGAATGTTTAACTGAAGGTTTACTGAGCTCTGTGCGCGCGCGGGCGTGTGTGTGTGTGTGGTGTGTGTGTGGGAGAGAGAGAGAGAGAGGGAGAGAGAGCACGCATGTATGTGTGTGTCTATAGATGTGTGTGGTGGGGTAGCGTATAGGAGCCGTTGGGTGCCGACAAATCCCAAAACAAGTTCTTTTTTACTGACAGGCTAGGAACCCATTACCTCCAGCAGTCCATTGCGTTAAGGACTTGATTACGTTAATATTTTCTCTTTCTTCTGTTTTCCCCGGTCTTTCCTCCTCTAACATCATCACCTCTTTCTCCTCTTAACTTTGCATATTTCTCATTCATTGTTTTAACTAATTCTTTTCCGTTCAAATCTCACCTACTGTAAAGTCACATGCCTTCCTGTTGTGTTGCTATTGTTACTGATGATAATAATGACATTATCGTACTGTTTGTATTAAAATTGCTATTAATGCATGCTTAGGCTTACTTTTCAGCGCAGTTTGACAGATCATCCTCAAACTCACTTCACATTCAAGCGAAGAGAAGCAGGGCTGTGTCTTTGCCCCAGCATTCTTCGGGATCTTCTCCCTTGTATTGTCATACGCTTTCTGAGCCTCTTATGTCAGAGTGTACTTCTACACATTAGATCTAACGGCAAGCCATCCAACTGTGCATTCTTCAGAATAAAAGTCCTAGTGAGTGAGGTCCTGATCTGGAAGATGCTGTTCTCTGATGATGCCGCCTTGACATCTCACACACAGCCTGATTCCAGAAGCTAGTCAGCTCCCCAGTGCATGTTTG
>CM060305.1:109801037-109821037 GCA_030674185.1 Monoplex corrugatus
GCTTTGTAGAACGTTGTCATAGCAATTGGTGCGTTTGGGGTCATGGTTTTTTCGCTAACCACGTCTGTGATCACTTTCAGAACTTGGTTGTGCCTCCATGTATACCTTCCTTGGGCTAGCGCTACTTTGCAAGAGCTTAGGACATGTTCCACCGTTTGTTTCTTCTGACAGAGCGGACATGCTGGGTCATCTGATTTCCCCCATTTCACTAAGTTTGCATTCGAGGGGAGCAGGTCATATACAGATCTGAGGAGGAAGCTTATCCTTAGAGGAGCCATGTGCCACATATCGTTCCAGCTGAGACTTCTTTGGAGTGCACTGTCCCATGTTGTCCATTGCCCCTGTTGACCTTGCTGGACTGCCTTCTGCACTCTTTTGACATCTTCTTCTTTCTTCAACTCCTGTATGATCATGTCTCTTTTCCCTTTGGCTTTGGACCACCACTGCATTTTTGTTGCTCCCAGTCCCTGTCTGTTGGTTTGCGTGTGTCCAATTATTTCTTTGATGCTGAGGTTTCTCTTGGCATTGTTTACAGCCTCTTGGACTTTACATTTTCTGCCAGTTCTCAGCTTTGGCTGAACTGATCTCACGATATTGTCTTCCGATTCCTCCAGCATGCTCAACAGTCTTGCTTTTCCAACTTTGTATTCCTCCACTATGGATTTGAGAGGTAGCTTCAGCATTGCTTGACGACAGTAGAATGCAACATCAGTGAGACCAGGTGGGACACCGAGCCATTTTCTTGTGTATTTTTTTATTTTGGCTTCCATTTCTTCCACTGTGCTGGTGCAAATGTCATAGATTAGCAGTGGCCACAGCAGCTTTGGTATCAGCATGAACTGTAGACACCAGACTTTGTATTTGCCTGGCAGTCCGCAGTTATCTATTTTCTTCAGGCCTTCTTCTGCTGTTTGCTTGGTTTCACATCCCCTTTGTGTGTCTTTCAGGGAGTCATCATACCATCTTCCGAGACTTTTTACTGGCTCTTCTGTGACAGTGGGGATGGCTTGGTTGGTTACCATGAATTTGACTGAATCTGCCACTTTTCCTTTTCGCAGTGAGAGACTTCGGGATTTCTTTGGTTTGAACCTCATTCTTGAAGAGGCCACCAGCTCATCCAGCTGCTTTAAGATTTGGTGTGTCTCTTCCTCATCCGTGGACAAGACTGTTGTGTCATCCATGAAAGCTTTCAGAGGAGGCATCTGGTATCCATCTCCCAGATTCACTGGACCTGAACTCTTCATTGCAGCTTTCAAGATGACTTCCATTGCCAACACGAACAGTATGGGAGAGATTGCACAGCCCATTGCAATGCCCACCTCTAGGTCTATCCAGTCCGTGGTGTATTCTTTGGTAGAGAACCGCATTGAGAACCCTTGGAAATACTTCCTCAGCATTGTTCGGATGTTTTCTGGGATGTGATACATTTCAAGAGCCAGCTGGATCATATCGTGTGGAACTGATCCATATGCATTCGCCAGATCAAGCCAAACTACGTCAATGTCTCTCTTGTCTGTTCTTGCTTTTTGGATGGCATCCCAAATCAACGTGGCATGTTCCAAGCATCCAGGCATTCCTGGTATGCCTCCCTTTTGGACTGACATATCCAGATACTTGTTTTCAGTCAGGTATTTTGTCAATCTTGCTGCCATAACAGAGAAGAAGATTTTCCCCTCGACGTTCAGAAGTGATATTGACCTGAACTGGTTGATGCTGCTGGAGTTCTGCTCCTTCGGAATGTACACTCCTTCAGCTCTCATCCATTGGTCGCTGATCTTCTGATTCCTCCATGCTGATCGAATCATCTTGTGGAGCCACTCGAGCACTTTTGGGCATTTCTTGTAGAGCAGATATGGTATTCCGTTTGGTCCAGGTGCTGACTTGGCTCTGGCTTTCTTTACTACGTTCTTCACTTCATCCAGTGTTGGTGGTTTGTTATTGAATTTTCCTTCTGGCGCTGCAGGCCAAACCAGATTCTGGATTTCAAGTTGTGCCTCGCGCTGAGAATCGGAATATGTTTCCCTGAGATGCTGCTCTAGGGTTTCCAGTAGTTAATTATGCCAATATGGAACTCAAAATTCGGTCTGACACCTATTTCCCCAAGAGAGCAAGAACAATAAAGGCACAAGAAACAATATCCACTTAAACAAATGAGCTCTTCAAAATTTCCCACGTAGTACCTAACAAAGTTTCACGTAAAATGATATGTTGTCCTCTACCCCCCTGGGAATTGTCCAATGCTACGTTTGATATCAACTACACTGATATTGACTTGACAAAAGATTTTAATCCACACTTGTTAGCAATTGATGTTCTGTCACATCTACATGAAAAATATTCGCATTATTTAAAATATTTACTGGTGGCTCTGTTCTAGATGATAGTGAAGCAGGCGCTGGCTTTCTAATTCCTAAATTTAAAGTAGAAAAAGCTTATTCTTTAGGGCAGGGATATTCAATCTTCACTTCTCAATTAGGCTGCCATCCTAATGGCACTGAAATACATAGTAGATCTGCCCATAACTTTGTCTAGTATCCTATTATGGTAGATTCGAAATCTGCATTACAATCCCTTTAAAGTTCCGAATATAAAATAAATAGTACGTTAATATTTGAGATAAGATTTCTAATTCATTGTTTAATAACAAATAATACACATGTGACTTTTTGTTGGATTCCATCACACTGTGGTATCCTATATAACGATCGGGACGACAGAATAGCAAAAATGCAGCAATGAATAGGGCTGGTAGTTCTAAACTTGATTTACCACTCTGAACATGAAATGAATGCTATATTAGAAAACAAAGTAAAAGCGCAATATGACCTTCGCCCCTTCTCGGTAAATCACCAGGGTTTTACAAGACTAGAGATAACTTTAGCTTACAGATTATCTCTCAACTCACTTCGAACTAAATTGAGTAAAACCATCAAATGTATCTGTAGTGATTGTATAACAGTTAATCACCTTTTGTGTTGTCAGCGAATGCGACCTCATTTCCCTGCGTCATTTACAAACTTAAAACAGAAACATACAGATTTCACTCCGTATTTACACATTGCTAGGCGTTTACCGCACAGTCCCGTAGGTCGTTTTCTTTGATTCAGCCCGATTGTTTTATACCTGTAACTCCCACCTTTTTAAAAAAAAGTTTAACAACGCTTTTCATTCGATAAGACAATCCTCTGCACTCCCTTGTACGTCACCAGATCATAACAGATGACTTCTCATACGCCAGCATAGGACCTTACATGCTCGTAGCACACAGATACATAGACGCACAGACACACACACACAAACACACACGCGCACACATACATACATGTACATACACACAGCCCTGAGCAAACCGATGAAGCCTAATCGATCTAATGTTCTGATTGTTTTTCTCTTGTTTGTTAAATTGTTTGGTATTACCTTAATTGATACAATGCCTTCATGATTTCATAGATTCATTCATCCCATGGACATCTTTTTTTTCCGTCTAGAAACACGTATGTGAATAGACGTTAAAAGAAATAACTACACACACACACACACACACACACACACACACACACAACACACACACACACACACACACACACACACAACACACACACACACACACACACACACACACACACACACACACACACACACACACACACACACACACCACATCACGTACGCATTAAAAAAAAAAGAAAGAGAAAAACTGACCAGCAGCAAAATGAAAGGTAGTAGCCCCATCGTGTGTAGAGGCCATTAGACCGTCTTTGCCTTGCAGCTGCACAATGAACTGAAGCACATGCAGGTGACCTCCCTCAGCCGCTGTCAGCAATGGGGTCATGCCTTCACAGGCCACCAGGGACAGCGACCCTTCCGCCTCCTGAACCAGGTATTTCAGGGTGTCAAGGTGGCCCTCTTGCGCTGCGTAGAACACTGGTGTGGCTCCTGGTAAAAGCAGATTAGATGGTGTATTGGTTTGATTGCTTTGTTTTCCTTAACAATCATTGTCATCATTTATGAAGATCAGTTGCGTGTAGGACATAATGATGTTGATGCCAACATTAATCAAATGTTTCTAGATAACACAAGGGCTGTTGCAATGAATACAAAGTACTCTGTTTTTGAAAAGGAATTTATTAATTAACACAGACCATCTTTTTTTTTAGTTTAATTGTTCATTCGTTTGTTTGTTTATTTGTTTGTTTGTTTGTTTGTTTGTTTGGTTGGTTGGTTGGTTGGTTGGTTGTTGGTTGTTGGTTGGTTGGTTGGTTGGTGTGGTTGGTTGATTCTTTTTTTTATTAACAAATCAACTCCTGCTCTTCTTCTCAATATAAACAGAAAACTCCTTTGCAAAAAGATGTCAGAGAGAGTTATGTCCCTTCCATTCTTTAGCCGCTTTTGGGCTGGCATGTCCTCAAAAGTATCAATATAACTGTGAAAAATATAGACAAAAGGTGAAAAGCAATAAATACAAAACAGATGAAACTGAATATATATTTGTTCTGGAGATCATCGCTTAATCTTCGGCAAAACTCAAATTCTAGCAGCGAGGAAGAATGCTCCAAGACGTGCGGCAAAAACCTCAACACTTTCCATAGCCAGCGAGGGATGGGAAGAGAATACTGGCTTCAGGTTGCGGACGCAGCCAAGGTATGTGTAACAACACTGTATGAACAGAAGTATATGTAAATATGAATTACTGTATTATGTTGTTGGAAGAACAAGCTATATTATGTATATATACACTAAATATATATATATATACAGTATATTTTGTCTTCCATGAGTTCAGCCTGAATTTGTATATCAAGGGCGCTCTACCTGTCTGGAACAGAGAGAGATCAGAAATTGTGTAGTTGAAAAACTAGCATAACTAATCTTTCTGAGAGTTTATATTTATGATTATTATGAATTAGTACCCATCTTTTATGCCTTTAGTTAACAATGCAAAACATATCCGAATCACATTCCAGTAAAGTACACAACTGGGGAAAGATCTGCCCGTTAACTACGACATTTTTGTTGACTTTTACTTCGTCAGGACAGACACAGACCCATAAATTACACAGAACCTCTAGACCTTGCCAACGCGTAGGGTTCATGTGCAGGCTTATTGCTTATGCTATGATCAGTTTGAAACTGTTCTTTACATGGCATTCGTGCGTGTCAGTGCATTTGGGGTTATTATGAGCGCGGAAAACGCTGTCTTGAGAAAACTGAAACTGAAAACTAGACTCATTTTCCTTGAAGGCAGACACATCGTCACATACACAAACACTTCAAAAAAGTATATGAATCAGTCTGCTCCCCTCAAATCTATTCATTCATTCATTCATTCATTCATTCATTCATTCATTCATTCATTCATTTTTTTCTTCATTCATTCATTCATTCGTTCACTCATTTCTTTTTTTTTTCATTCATTCATTCATTCATTCAGTCAGTCAGTCAGTCAGTCAGTCAGTCATTTGTTCAGTTAGTTTGTTATTAATTGGTTGGTTGGTTGATCGGTTGGTTAGTTAATAAGTAAGATACTCGGTCAATACTTTAATCGTTCATTTGTTTACTTAATAATTTATTTATTCACTTACTTACTTATTTGTTAATTAATTAACTAATTGATTCCAAATCGACAAAATAAGGAGAGAAAGGAGGTAAAAAATATGTGTGCGCGAGTGCAATAGCGCCCGCGTATGTGTATACATGTGTGTGTGTGTGTGTGTGTGTTTGTGTGTGTTTGTATGTGTGCGTGTGCGTGTATGTGTGTGTGCATGCGTGAGAGTGTGCGCGCGTGTGTATGTGTGTTTGTGTTAGCGTATTTGTTCGCGCATATGCACGGGCGTATGTGCATGCTAGTGAGAGAGTGTATGCGTGTATGTGTACGTGTGTGTGCATGAGAGCGTGTATATACATATGTGTATATATATATATACATATATATAGAGAGATAGATAGATAGATATATATAGATATAGATACAGATATATATATATATATATATATACATATATACGTATGTATATACATATATATATATATATATATATATATATATATATATATATGTGTGTGTGTGTGTGTGTGTGTGTGTGTGTGTGTGTGTGTGGTGTGTGTGTGTGTGTGTGTGTGTGTGTGTGTGTGTGTGTGTGTGTATGTGTGTGTGAGTGTGTGCATGCGTGCGTGTGTATATGTGCGTGCGCCGCGCACGCGCGAGCGCGTTCTCCATTCTTTCCTTTTTTTCTTCTCAGAACAGACTGACAATGACGGAGAATAACATACCAAACACATCTCGCATGTTGACAGAGTGAGGACAGGCCTGGACCAGCACGTCTGTACACGCCTGGTTTCCTGGTAGACACACATAAACAGCATAAGCTTTACCCTGAACGATGCAACACATACATTAAGTGCACAGGTGATGGACACGTATATTTGGGGCGTTTCAAATTTGGCTTTCTTCTATATTTCTTTTAAACTTTTGACTCCTGCACCCTGTCGACCAGCATACTGCATCATCAACCACGCTAGCCAAAGCAAAAACTTTACCCTTTGACTCCCTCGCGCCCTATCCACCAGCTTCCTGCAGGAAGCTGGTGGATAGGGCGCGAGGGAGTCAAAGGGTAAAGTTTTTGCAATTGGTAGATAGGGTGCGGGGAGTCAAAGGGTTAAGATCTATTTACATTCGCGTTTTCAGACCACCAAACTGCTTGAAAACAATGACGACGTTGAATATACACGTCAATTCTGGCGATGAGGATATTGATAAAAACAACGGCATTTACAAAGACACAACGACTTCTGTATGCCTATGTCCATGCCAGACAGGACCAGTCTCCAATGTATGTTTTACACTTTTGCTCACAGTTCGGATACAAAAGAAAGGAACATTAGCCCAAAGAGGCAGCTCTAGGAAAAAAAACAACAACAAAAAACAGCTGTGGGACAACAAACAGGACTTGTTGAAAAAAACACAGCCTAGTTGTCTGATTGCCTCTATGTCTGTTTGTCGGTACGTCTGTCTGTCTGGTTGCCTCTGTGTATATTTCTCTGGCTGGCTGTTTCTCTGTTGTCTCCATGTCTGTCTGTTTGACTGTCTTTTTGCCCGGGTGATTTTCTGTCTGTCTGTTTATCTGTCTTTATACGTCTAGATGTCTGTATTGTGTTTCTCTGGTTGCCTTCTATCCGTCTGTCTGTATTTTTGTCTCTATATTTGTTCGTTTGTCCAGTCGTCTTTTTGTCTGTCTCTCTGTTTGTGTTTATGGCTACTTATCTTTCTGTCTGGTTGTCTAACTGTCTGTCTGGCTCTCTGTTTTCCTGTCTCGTTACCGTCCTGTTCGTCTGGTCGTCTTGCTGTCTGTCTGTCCATTTATCTTGTTATGAGGCAGCCTGGTTGTCTATTAGTCCATCTTGTTGTCTATATGTTTGTCCGTCTGGTTGTCCAGATGTGTGTCTGTCTGGTTTTCTGTTTTCTGGTTGTCTGTATGTTTGTCTGTCTGGTTGTCTGTAGGTTTGTCTGGTTGTCTGTATGTTTGTCTGTCTGGTTGTCTGTAGGTTTGTCTGGTTGTCTGTATGTTTGTCTGTCTGGTTGTCTGTATGTTTATCTGTCTGACTGTCTGTATGTTTGTCTGTTTGTCTGCATGTTTATCTGTCTGACTGTCTGTATGTCTGTCTGGTTGTCTGTATGTTTATCTGTCTGGTTGTTAGTATCTTTATCTGTCTGGTTGTCTGTATGTTTCTCTGTCTGGTTATCTGTATGTCTGTCTGTCTGGTTGTCTGTATATTTGTCTGTTTGGTTGTCCGTATGTTTGTCAATTTAGTTGTTTGTGTGTTTTTCCATCTGTCTGACTGTTGTATGTTTGTTTGGTTGTCTATATGTTAGTCCGTCTGGTTGTCCGGATGTGTGTCTGTCTGGTTTTCTGTATGTTTGTCCGGTTGTCTGTATGTTTGTCTGTCTCGTTGTCTGTATGTTTATCTGTCTGACTGTCTGTATGTTTGTCTGGTTGTCTGTATGTTTGGATGCATATTTGTCTCTCTAGTCTGTATGTTTGTCTGTTTATTTGTCTGTATGTTTGTTAAGTTGTCTGTGTGTTTGTCTGTCTGGTTGTCAGTATGTTTATCTGTGTGTTTGTCTGTCTGGTTGTCAGTATGTTTCTCTGTCTGGTTGTCAGTATGTTTATCTGTCTGGTTGTCAGTATCTTTATCTGTCTGGTTGTCAGTATCTTTATCTGTCTGGTTGTATGTATGTTTATCTGTTTTGTTGTCAGTATCTTTATCTGTCTGGTTGTCAGTATGTTTATCTGTCTGGTTGTCAGTATCTTTATCTGTCTGGTTGTCAGTATGTTTCTCTGTCTGTTTGTCAGTATCTTTATTTGTCTGGTTGTATGTATGTTTATCTGTTTGGTTGTCTGTATGCTTGTCTGTATGTTTATCCATCTGATTGTCTGTATATTTATTTGTCTAGTTGTCTGTATATTTGTCTGTCTGGTTGTCAGTATGTTTGTCTGTCTATTTGTCTGTATGTTTGTTTAGTTGTCTGTATATTTGTCTGTCTGGTTGTCAGTATGTTTATCTTGCTGATTGTCTGTATGTTTGTCTGGTTGTCTGTATGTTTGTCTAGTTGCATATTTGTCTGTCTAGTCTGTATGTTTGTCTGGCTGTCAGTATGTTTATCTGTCTGGTTGTCAGTATGTTTATCTGTCTGGTTGTCAGTATGTTTATCTGTCTGATTGTCAGTATCTTTATCTGTCTGGTTGTCTGTATGTTTCTCTGTATAGTTATCTGTATGTCTGTCTGTCTGGTTGTCTGTATATTTGTCTGTTTGGTTGTCCGTATGTTTGTCAATTTAGTTGTTTGTGTGTTTTTCCATCTAGTTGTCTGTATGCTTGTCTATCTGGATGTCTTTCTGTCCGCTTGTTTGTCTGTGTGATTGTCTTTTTGTCCGTACAGCTGTTTGTCTGTTTGTCTGTCTATATGTTTGTCTCATGGTTGTCTTTTTGTCTGTTTGGTTGTTTTTTGTCTGTCAGTCTGGTTGCTGTATGGTTGTAGGTTTGTCTGCATGGTTGTATGTTTGTATTGTTGTCCGTTTGTGTTTTTGTTTATCTGTCTGGTTGCCTATATATTTGTATGGTTGTCGTTTTGTCATTGTATTTGGTTGTCTGTACATCTGTCTGGTTGTCTCTGTGTCTGTCTGTCTGATTGTCTAATGTCTGTCTGTCATGTTGTCTCTATATCTGTCTGTCTGTCTGGTTGTCTAATTCTGTTTGTCTGATTGTCTCTATATCTGTCAGTCTGTCTGGTTGTCTAATGTCTGTTTGTCTGGTTGTCTAATGTCTGTTTGTCTGGTTGTCTCTATGTCTGTTTGTCTGATTGTCTAATGTCTGTTTGTCTGGTTGTCTCTATATCTGTCAGTCTGTCTGGTTGTCTCTATGTCTGTTTGTCTGGTTGTCTCTATATCTGTCAGTCTGTCTGGTTGTCTCTGTGTCTGTCTGTCTGGTTGTCTCTATGTCTGTCTGTCAGGTTGTCTCTAGTCTGTCTGTCGGGTTCTCTATGTCTGCTCTGTCTGGTTGTCTAATGTCTGTCTGTCTGGTTGTCTCTATGTCTGTCTGTCTGGTTGTCTCTATATCTGTCAGTCTGTCTGGTTGTCTAATGTCTGTCTGTCTGATTGTCTCTATGTCTGTCTGTCTGGTTGTCTCTATATCTGTCAGTCTGTCTGGTTGTCTGTCTGTCTGTCTGGTTGTCTCTATGTCTGTCAGTCTGTCTGGTTGTCTAATGTCTGTCTGTCTGGTTGTCTCTATGTCTGTCTGTCAGGTTGTCTCTATATCTGTCAGTCTGTCTGGTTGTCTAATGTCTGTTTGTCTGGTTGTCTCTATGTTTGTCTGTCAGGTTGTCTCTATATCTGTCAGTCTGGTTGTCTAATGTCTGTTTGTCTGGTTGTCTCTATGTTTGTCTGTCAGGTTGTCTCTATATCTGTCAGTCTGGTTGTCTAATGTCTGTTTGTCTGGTTGTCTCTATGTTTGTCTGTCAGGTTGTCTCTATATCTGTCAGTCTGTCTGGTTGTCTCTATGTCTGTCTGTCTGGTTGTCTCACTGTCTGTCTGTCTGATTGTCTGTCTGTCTGTCTGATTGTCTGTCTGTCTGTCTGGTTGTCTCTTTGCTGTTTGTTTGGAAGTTTGTCTGTCTGGTTGTTTTATGTCCGTCCGACTGTTTGTCTGTCTGCCTGCTTGCATGCCTGCCTGTCTGTCTGTCTCTTTCTCTGTCTCTTTGTCTCTTTGTCTGTCTGTCTGTCTGCTCTATCTCTCCTCTCTCCTCTCTCTGCTTTTCTTACTGTTAATTGTTTAATTTTCTTTATATTTCTCTGTCCCATTGTCTTTCTATCCGCCTGTATGTCTGTATGTTTGTCTGGTCATCTGTATGTTTGTCTGCCTGGTCGTCTGTATGTCTATCTGTCTGTTTGTAAGTATGTTTGTCTATCCAGTTGTCTATGAGTTTGCCTGATTGTTTATATATTTTGTTTGTCTTTTTGTCTACTTTTTTCTGTATACTTGTCTGTCTGGCTGTCTGTCTGGTTGTGTTTCTGTCTTCTTGTTATTTTCTATGTTTATCTGTCTTGTTGTCTTTTTGGCTTGTTGTCTTTTTGCCTTCTGTATGTTTGTCTATATGGCTGTCTTTTTGTCTGTCAGTCTGTATGTTTATCTCTCTGGTTGTCTGTATGTTTGTCTGGTTGTCTTTATGTTCGCCCGTCTGTTGTCTGGTTGTCTGTGTATTCGTCTGTATGACTTTCTCTTTGTCTGTTCGTCTGTATGGTTGCCAATCTAGCGATCTGTATGGTTGTCTATATGTTTATTTTTTGTCTGTATGCATGGTGGTCTGTATGTCTGTCTGTCTGTCTAGTTGTCTTTTTGCCTGTCTGTCTGGTTGTCTGTATAATTGTCTGGTTGTCTGTGTGATTGTCTGTATGGTTGTCTTTCTGTCTGTGTGGATGTCTGTATGGTTGTCTTTCTGTCTGTGTGGTTGTCTGTATGGTTGTCTTTCTGTCTGTGTGGTTGTCTTTCTGTCTGTGTGGTTGTCTGTATGGTTGTCCTTCTGTCTGTGTGGTTGTCTGTGTGCTTGTTTATGGTTGTCTTTCTGTCTGTGTGGTTGTCTTTCTGTCTGTATGGTTGTCTTTCTGTCTGTGTGGTTGTGTCTGCATAGTTGTCTTTCTGTCTGTATGGTTGTCTGTGTGGTTGTCTTTCTGTCTGTGTAGTTGTCTGTATGATTGTCTGTATGGTTGTCTGTATTGTTGTCTGTATGGTTGTCTGTATGGTTGTCTGTATGGTTGTCTGTATAGTTGTCTTTCTGTCTGTATGGTTGTTTGTATGGTTGTCTGTATGGTTCTCTGTATAGTTGTCTTTCTGTCTGTGTATGGTTGTCTGTATGGTTCTCTTTCTGTCTGTATATTTGTCTGTATGGTTGTCTGTACGGTCGTCTTTCTGTCTGTGTGGTTGTCTGTATGGTTTGTCTGTGTGGTTGCTGTATGGTTGTATGGTTGTCTGTATGGTTGTATGGTTGTCTGTATGGTTGTCAGTATGGTTGTCTGTGTTGTTATCTGTATGGTTGTATGTTGTGTGGTTGTCTGTATGGTTGTCTTTCTGTCTGTGTGGTTGTCTGTATGGTTGTCTGTGTGGTTGCTGTATGGTTGTCTGTATGGTTGTATGGTTGTCAGTATGGTTGTCTGTGTTGTTGTCTGTATGGTTGTTGGTTGTCTGTATGGTTGTCTTTCTGTCTGTGTGGTTGTCTGTTATGGTTGTCTGTATGGTTGTCTTTCTTTCTGTATGGTTGTCTGTATGTTGTCTTTCTGTCTGTATGGTTGTCTGTATGTTTGTCTGTATGATTGTATGGTTTGTCTGTGTGGTTGTCTGTATGGTTGTCTTTCTTTCTGTATGGTTGTCTGTATGGTTGTCTTTCTGTCTGTGTGGTTGTCTGTCAGGTTGTCTGTATGGTTGTCTGTATTGGGTTTTCTGTGTGGTTGTCTTTCTGTCTGTGGTGTGTATGGTTGTCTGTACTGTTGTCTGTCTGTCTGTATGGTTGTCTGTATGGTTGTCTTTCTGTCTGTATGGTTGTGTCTGTATGGTTGTCTTTGTTGTCTGTATGGTTGTCTGTATGGTTGTCTTTCTGTCTGTATGGTTGTCTGTATGGTCGTCTTTCTGTCGTGTGTGGTTATCTGTGTGTTTGTCTTTCTGTCTGTATGGTTGTCTTGTTCTGTCTGTATGGTTGTCTGTATTGTTGTCTTTCTGTCTGTGTGCTGTCTGTATGGTTGTCTTTCTGTCTGTACGGTTGTCTGTATTGTTGTCTTTCTGTCTGTGTGACTGTCTGTACGGTTGTCTTTCTGTCTGTGTGGTTGTCTGTTTGGTTGTCGTTTCTGTCTGTATTGTTGTCGGTATGGTTGTCTGTCTGTATGGTTTCTGTATGGTTGTCTTTCTGTCTGTACGGTTTCTGTATGGTTGTCTTTCTGTCTGTATGGTTGTCTTTCTGTCTGTGTACTGTCTGTATGTTGTCTTTCTGTCTGTGTGGTCTGGTTCTGTATGTTGTCGTTCTGTCTGTGTGACTGTCTGTATTGGTTGTCTTTCTGTCTTGTGACTGTCTGTATGGTTGTCTTTCTGTCTGTGTGGTTGTCTGTTTGGTTGTCTTTTGTCTGTATGTTGTCTTTCTGTCTGTATTGTTGTCTTTCTGTCTGTATGGTTGTCTTTCTGTCTGTATGGTTGTGTCTTTCTGTCTGTGTTGATGCTTTCTGTATGGTTGTCTTTCTGTCTGTATTGTTGTCTTTCTGTCTGTATGGTTGTCTTTCTGTCTGTATGGTTGTCTGTATGGTTGTCTTTCTGTCTGTTGGTTGTCTGTATGTTGTCTTTCTGTCTGTATTGGGTTGTCTTTCTGTCTGTATGGTTGTCTTTCTGTCTGTATTGTTGTCTTTCTGTCTGTGTGTGTACTGTCTGTATGGTTTTCTTCTGTCTGTGTGTTGTCTGTTTGGTTGTCGTTGCTTTGTCTGTATTGTTTTCGTTGGTTGGTTGTCTTTGCTGTCTGTATGGTTGTCTTTCTGTCTGTACGGTTGTCTGTATGGTTGTCTTTCTGTCTGTATGGTTGTCTTTCTGTCTGTATGGTTGTCTGTATGGTTGTCTTTCTGTCTGTGTGGTTGTCTGTATGGTTGTCTTTATGTCTGTGTGTTTGTCTTTCTTGTCTGTGTGGTTGTCTTTCTGTCTGTGTGGTTGTCTGTATGGTTGTCTTTATGTCTGTATGGTTGTCTTTCTGTCTGTGTGGTTGTCTTTCTGTCTGTATGGTTGTCTTTCTGTCTGTGTGGTTGTCTTTCTGTCTGTGTGGTTGTCTGTATGGTTGTCTTTATGTCTGTATGGTTGTCTTTCTGTCTGTGTGGTTGCCTGTATGGTTGTCTTTATGTCTGTGTGGTTGTCTGTATGGTTGTCTGTATGGTTGTCTTTCTATCTGTGTGGTTGTCTGTATGGTTGTCTGTATGGTTGTCTTTCTATCTGTGTGGTTGCCTGTATGGTTGTCTTTATGTCTGTGTGGTTGTCTTTCTATCTATGTGGTTGTCTGTATGGTTGTCTTTCTGTCTGTGTGGTTGTCTGTGTGGTTGTCTTTCTATCTGTGTGGTTGCCTGTATGGTTGTCTTTCTGTCTGTGTGGTTGTCTGTATGGTTGTCTTTCTGTCTGTATGGTTGTCTTTCTGTCTGTGTGGTTGTCTTTCTGTCTGTGTGGTTGTCTTTCTGTCTGTGTGGTTGTCTGTATGGTTGTCTTTCTGTCTGTGTGGTTGTCTTTCTGTCTGTATGGTTGTCTGTATGGTTGTCTTTCTGTCTGTGTGGTTGTCTGTATGGTTGTCTTTCTGTCTGTATGGTTGTCTGTATGGTTGTCTTTCTATCTGTGTGGTTGCCTGTATGGTTGTCTTTATGTCTGTGTGGTTGTCTTACTATCTGTGTGGTTGTCTGTATGGTTGTCTGTATGGTTGTCTTTCTGTCTGTGTGGTTGTCTGTGTGGTTGTCTGTATGGTTGTCTTTCTATCTGTGTGGTTGTCTGTATGGTTGTCTGTATGGTTGTCTTTCTGTCTGTGTGGTTGTCTTTCTGTCTGTGTGGTTGTCTGTGTGGTTGTCTGTGTGGTTGTCTTACTATCTGTGTGGTTGTCTGTGTGGTTGTCTGTATGGTTGTCTTTCTGTCTGTGTGGTTGTCTGTGTGGTTGTCTTTCTATCTGTGTGGTTGCCTGTATGGTTGTCTTTCTGTCTGTATGGTTGTCTGTACGGTTGTCTTTCTGTCTGTGTGGTTGTCTGTATGGTTGTCTTTCTGTCTGTATGGTTGTCTTTCTATCTGTGTGGTTGTCTGTCTGTCTGTGTGGTTGTCTGTATGGTTGTCTTTCTGTCTGTATGGTTGTCTGTACGGTTGTCTTTCTGTCTGTACGGTTGTCTGTATGGTAGTCTTTCTGTCTGTATGGGTGTCTGTATGGTTGTCTTTCTGTCTGCGTGGTTGTCTGTATGGTTGTCTTTCTGTCTGTATGGTTGTCTTTCTATCTGTGTGGTTGTCTGTCTGTCTGTATGGTTGTATGTATGGTTATCTGTATGGTTGTCTTTCTGTTTGTGTGGTTGTCTGTATGGTTGTCTGTATGGTTGTCATTTTGTCTGTGTGGTTGTCTGTATGGTTGTCTGTGTGGTTGTCTGTATGGTTGTCTGTGTGGTTGTCTGTATGGTTGTCATTCTGTCTGACTGGTTATCTGTCTGGTCGTCTTTCTGTTTGTGTTGTTGTCTGTATGGTTGTCTTTTTGTCTGTGTGGTGTCTATATGGTTGTCTTTCTGTCTGTGTGGTTGTCTTTCTGTCTGTGTGGTTGTCTTTCTGTCTGTGTGGTTGTCTTTCTGTCTGTCTTTTTGTCTGTTTGGTTGTCTGTATGGTTGTCTGTATGGTTGTTTGGTTGCCTGTCTAGTCGTCTTTCAATCTGTTGGTTGTCTGTATAGTTGTCTTTCTGTCTGTTGGTTGTCTATCTGGTTGTCTGTATGCTTGTCTGTATGCTTGTCTGTTTGTGGTTGTCCTTCTGTCTGTGTGTTTGATTCGATGTACTCGTATGTTTGCCTGTACAGTTGTATGTTTGTCTTTCCGTCTGTCTGTCTGGTTGCTTTTATGTTTGTCAGTGTGGATGCTTTTTTGTTGTTGTCCTGTTGTCTCTATATTTGTCTGTTTGTCTGTCTGGTTGTCTTTATGTTTGTCTGTTTGTCTGTCTGGTTGTCTCTATGTTTGTGTTTGTCTGTCTGGTTGTCTCTATATTTGTCTGTTTGTCTGTCTGGTTGTCTCTATGTTTGTCTGATTGTCTGTCTGGTTGTCTCTATATTTGTCTGTTTGTCTGTCTGGTTGTCTCTATGTTTGTCTGTTTGTCTGTCTGGTTGTCTCTATGTTTGTCTGTTTGTCTGTCTGGTTGTCTCTATGTTTGTCTGTTTGTCTGTCTGGTTGTCTCTATGTTTGTCTGTTTGTCTGTCTGGTGTCTCTATATTTGTCTGTTTGTCTGTCTAGTTGTCTCTATGTTTGTCTGTTTGTCTGTCTGGTTGTCTCTATGTTTGTCTGATTGTCTGTCTGGTTGTCTCTATATTTGTCTGTTTGTCTGTCTGGTTGTCTCTATGTTTGTCTGATTGTCTGTCTGGTTGTCTCTATGTTTGTCTGTTTGTCTGTCTGGTTGTCTCTATATTTGTCTGTTTGTCTGTCTGGTTGTCTCTATATTTGTCTGTTTGTCTGTCTGGGTGTCTCTATGTTTGTCTGTTTGTCTGTCTGGTTGTCTCTATGTTTGTCTGTTTGTCTGTCTGGTGTCTCTATATTTGTCTGTTTGTCTGTCTGGTGTCTCTATATTTGTCTGTTTGTCTGTCTGGTTGTCTCTATGTTTGTCTGATTGTCTGTCTGGTGTCTCTATATTTGTCTGTTTGTCTGTCTGGTTGTCTCTATGTTTGTCTGTTTGTCTGTCTGGTGTCTCTATATTTGTCTGTTTGTCTGTCTGGTGTCTCTATATTTGTCTGTTTGTCTGTCTGGTTGTCTCTATGTTTGTCTGTTTGTCTGTCTGGTGTCTCTATATTTGTCTGTTTGTCTGTCTGGTTGTCTCTATGTTTGTCTGTTTGTCTGTCTGGTTGTCTCTATGTTTGTCTGATTGTCTGTCTGGTGTCTCTATATTTGTCTGTTTGTCTGTCTGGTTGTCTCTATGTTTGTCTGTTTGTCTGTCTGGTTGTCTCTATGTTTGTCTGTTTGTCTGTCTGGTGTCTCTATATTTGTCTGATTGTCTGTCTGGTTTTCTCTATATTTGTCTGTTTGTCTGTCTGGTTGTCTCTATGTTTGTCTGTTTGTCTGTCTGGTGTCTCTATATTTGTCTGTTTGTCTGTCTGGTTGTCTCTATGTTTGTCTGATTGTCCATCTGTTTGTCTTTGTCTCTCTGGTTGGCTGTCGGTCTGTCTCTAACTGGCTGGCTGGCGGTCTGGTAGTCTTTTTGTTTGTTTGCCTGGTTGCCTTTCTGTCTGGTTTTCTACCGTTCTATCTTCATGTCTAGTTGTCTGTTTGCCTTTTTCTCTGTGTGTTCGTCTGTAGCAGGTCTGTGTTTGTCTGTCTTGTTGTCTGTCTGTTGTTATATCTGTCTGTTTAATTTGTCGTTTTGTGTTTGCGTCTGTCTGTATTTATGTATGTCTGTTTGTCACTGATTGCTAATCTAAGCGTCTGCAAGTTGATGTGCATCTTTTTGCTGTCACCAACATACATTACGCCCGCTTTGCTTACCAGATGCCGTAGCCAGGTGGATAGCCAATACTCCGTCCATGGACTTCACCAGACTCAGGTCTTTGCCAAAAGTGTTGGCTAGCCAAAACACCACGTCATCCCGGTTGCCTATTGTGGCCAAATGGAGGCATGTCATCCCGGCGTTGTCGCGTTCGGCCGCGGCCCCCAGTTTCGCTGCAAGTTCTTTGGGTTCGGCGAGAATGGCCTGCAGGCATTTGAGGTTACCGTAAAGTGCTGCTACATGGGCACACGTCTCTCCTCGTGCGTTCTTGGCAAGGAGTGGGATGTTGCCGTACTGCTGTAGCCATCTGGGTGATTGTGAAATAGACATTGTTTCATTTTTAAGTTTACGCAGTTTGATACTCGTGTACAAACACTGGATAAAGAAGTCTACATAGCTAACATACCTTCTGAAGCCTATTACATAACACAAGCTCACACGAGCGCATGCGCACTAGCACACACACATACACACACACACACACACACACACACCCCCGCGCGCGCACGCACGCACACACATATGCACATTTCATGTAGAGATAGCGCTTAAATGAGTGAAATTCAAGATTGTAAAAGAAGATCAATACTGTTGGAAGGAAAATTATGTTGTCCAGCTTGATTTGATGATAATGATAATAATTTTACTTACATAGCGCAGACAGTCCATGTCAAAAGCATGCTCGTTGCACTTTACAGGAATAAAACGAACAAAGTGTGCAAACATACATACATACGCCCGCGCGCGCGCGCGCGCGCACACACACACACACACACACACACACACACACACACACACACACACACACACATACACACACACACACGCACAGAGGATGCTGAGCCAGGGTACAGTCAGCTTTGCAGGTGTGTGATTCTTGTCCCAAGTTGTCATCCTCTATCTCTCTAACACATGCTAGCTGTCAAAAGCACATAGCTTGGATTTTTCGATGTTACCTAGATTCTAGTGTTTTATATATATATATATATATATATATATATATATATATATATATATATATATATATACATATATATATACATATATAGGGCCTATGTATTCTAATTATATATATATATGTATATATGTGTGTGTATTATTTTATGTTATATTGTTATGTTACGTTACGTTATGTATATGTATATATATGTACGTATATATATACATATATGTATAGATATTTATATATGTATGTACATATATATATATATATATCTATATATATAATATATATAATAACAATAATTATCAATATATATATATATATATATATATATATATATATATCCTATCTATCCCATCAGTAATTCTAACATGAGTCCTCAGCTATCTGCATGAAATCTACCATGACTGAAAAAAAATAGTATCAGCTTGACTAAATATTAACTGCCGCTTATGCCTCCCCACAGGAACAGATGTTCTAAATACTACTACAAAATCTTACAGATCATTTCATAGCTTGATTTCTTCATGATTATCATCCTTACAAATCGTTCTTGTTAAGTGATATTCTCCAGACTCATGTGTACCCACAGTACATTACACATAATCAGACTTTTTAGTGGAGCACAAAATGCTCAAACTGTCAGGTGAGCTGACCAGTTTCCACTATGTTGTCGCACAGTCTACATGTTTGATGGGCGTGCATGTTGGGTGGTTTTGTGTTTTTATAAGCCAACCACTGACATGACTTACAGGATCTATTACGTGCATATTTGATATTCTGCGTACGTGTACATATAAGGGGGTAGTGGGTAGGTATGTCTGTATACATATTAACCAGAGAAATTGGAAAATCTCCACCACTGAACCACAAGGCGAGGTGTCTAGCAGATCGAATCCAGGACCTTCCGACTGGATGTCCGACATTAATCCACTTGGCTACCACGCCCTAATTGTCCTAAAACGGCAAAGTCAAAAAAAATCTGCTATTGAAAAAACAACGTAACACGGCAACCGTCAACTCACGTTCTACTGGCAATGGCAGTCAAATATTGTCTCGTTAACTACTTCGATTTAAAAAGAAAATGGAGGGGGGGGGGGGCGGAAGTGTGTGGAGGGTGGAGGTGCTATTATTTTAGCCCAATCAGTAGCTGGGGTCAGAGAGTGCTTGGGCCGATGTTTAACTAATCTCTCCTCTCTCTCTCTCTCTCTCTCTCTCTCTCTCTCTCTCTCTCTCTCTCTCTCTCTCTCTCTCTCTCTCTCTCTCCGTTTGCGAGCAATTGTCGGCAGAATATTGTCAGTGGCGTTTTCAGCCATCTTTGCTCACGTGAACGGCTCCACATTGACAATGTTTGTGATCCGGTAATTACACAAATGGCTGTCAGTGTTACAAATTGCTGAAGAAAACAGTTCTTCTCCTCCTCTTTTTTTTTCCTTCTTTTTCTTTTTCTTTCGTTTGCCGCTCACATCGTCAAGCCACATCTGGCGATGAATGTGGCCTTTGTTTCCAGTTCCTGCAGGCTAACTTGGGGCTTGGTGGTCAGAAGAGTTGTTGTCGGCTAGGTCTCCTGATCACAGAGGCAGGATGATGAAGATGTCAGTTTGAACTTGTGGTTCATACGGGCGTTGAGCTAGTTGTGGCCAATGCAAAGCCTCAACAGGACGATTTGCTGCTGTCTGGACAGAATATAGTAGTCGTCTCTTTCTGTCTGTGTCTTAAGGAGTGATCTGATGATGCTCCTCTTTTTGCTCTACCTAACGATGACTGGTTGACCTTTCTGGGCTCCTCTTTCTGCCAGCTCATTTACTATTCTCCATTACACTAAACTGAGGCAATTGCAATGTGATTTCTAAGAAGAATGTAGAAAGTTCCATGGATTGCAAAGAAAACAAACGAGACAGTCTTGAAGGAGGCAGAAACAAGAAGATCATTAATAAAGAAGATTGGGAAAAGACAAGCAACATTTATAGGACATTTTATGAGGAAAGAGAAATTAGAGCACCTGGTCGCAACAGAAAAGCTAGAGGGAAAGAGAACACCAGGTAGACCCAGAGAGAAAAATATTGGACGGACTTGCAGGGTGGCTGAGGACAGAGAGGGTGGGAGATGTACTTGCAGCAACAAGGGATAGATTCGCATGGAGGGCCATGATCGCCAACGCCATGCGGCAGGGCACATGATGATGATGATTACACTAACCGCTCGTCTGCTTATTTCCTAGTTCATTCAATACTAAGTAATGATTTGATCGAATTTGCGTAAACTACAGTTTGTAAATGAAAAGGTCTGTTTGAATG
>CM060305.1:109826037-109828537 GCA_030674185.1 Monoplex corrugatus
TCATAATTTGACTTAGATATAAAATGTGAAGTTTTTAGTATGCTAATGTATAGCCTAAATAAGACTTACTTTGTCAAGTATTGTGATATTTTGTTCCTGAACACAAAAATATGATCATCTACTATTCGTAATTATTACAACCTGATTTGTTATAAAGCCTCAAACTTTGTTATTTGCCTGCTTCGTTTCTACTCCTGCGCCGTTTCTATTACGTATGGAGTTTTCTCAAAAGAGATGACCCCTCCCCAATGTAAATAAACGGATAAAAAAAATGGGAACAAACATTGTAATTGGTAATATCAGTGGTATATATGACCATAATCATAGCCTCTGTTAACATGCAATTTGTTCTGATCTTCTAAATATAACAGAAATGGCGGGCAATATTATCAATGTTAAGGAAATCATGGCAGATAAAAATACGCGATTTTGTGACAAACACGCAAATAATCTGACCAGGAATGTCATGGAAAAACTTATGTATCAATTCGAGATCTAAAATCAAAATATACGTGTGCAACAGAAATAAGTGACAAATTATCTCTTATGTTCAGGTGGCGAAACGGCAATAGATATGTTGAATTTACTATCAACCTGTATGTTAACATGTGCACAGCTTTTCTTTGAAACGATGGCATAATAGCATGAAGAACACGCAGAGACAATTAGTCTACACGAACTACTAAATAATGTAACTTGCAAAATTATGAAAAGCAAGTATTAATATTTGTTTTATTGTGTCAAATGGCTGATATGACGCATCTAGTGTGTTGGCTAGTGACTGCGTGCTTGTTACCTCTCGCTTTTAGCCTGCACCGCTGCCTAGCACTGCTGCTTGCAGCTATGCGAAAAGGAGAGCAAAATGCGTGTCTCTCTCTGTCAGTACGTAGCCTCTCCATCAGCAAGCCCTACGTTGTGCGTCCTCGTGGCGACATGCGGTAACTGGGCACCTCGCAGACTCAGGCTAAACTCGAGGGACTGGGAAGATGTCTGGCCCCCAGACGTGCGGCACGCAGGCACGCAGGCCCACCGGCGTGTCGACATGCCCTGGCGCCCACAAATCAGACCCACAGCTATGGGTAAATATCACTGCTGCCTTGTGGATGTCTTGGGAGAGTCCAAGGTTAAGACAGTAAATCCTAACAGAAAACCGATGTTAGACAATGGTAAACCACCATTGTATGTTACCAAGACATACATGGTCAGCCAACAGACAACGGAGGAAAACGACGTGAATAGGGGTTCCTGTGGAGCACTTTTGTCCGGTAGTGACCGTTATGCTGCGCAGGTGACACCCGACCGTCAGCAAGCTACTGCGATCAGACTAAAAAAACCATCAAAATTGCAACCTGGAATATAAGAACATTGCTGCAAAAAGGAAAATTAGAAAATGTCAAGAGGGAGATGGAAAGACCTAACATCAATATTTTAGAACTAGGGGAAGTGAGATGGAAGGGGGCAGGCATGATAACATCAGGCAAGCATACAATTATGTAATATTCTGGTGGAAACACACATGAAACAGGAGTAGGCATTATAATGGAAAGGGACAAATCAAAGTCTAGAAAAGGATACTGGGCTGTGTCAGACCGAGTTTTATTAATCAAATTGGATGGCAAGCCATTAGATATCAACATCATTCGAGTATACGCACCAACATCCACAAGTACTCAGGAAGAAATTGAGAACTTCTAGGAAGTATTAGACAGCCAAGGCTCAATGCTTATTACAGGATATTACAGTAATAATGGGAGGGACAGGAGAGAGTGGATGACATAGTTGGACCTCATGGCCTTGGCACACAAAATGAAAGGGGAGAGAAACTTGTCGAATGGGCACAAATAAAGGAATTCATAATAGAAAACACCTGATTTTGAGCAGTCTAAGAGACGAAAATGGACATGGATGAGTCCAGAAGATGGTAAAAAATCAAATTTATTACATCCTCATAAATAACAGATTTAGAAATTCTTTTCTGCTAGCAAAAACACTACCGGGCGCAGACTGCAACAGTGACCACAATCCTGTAATAATATTTAGGCTGAAACTAAAGGAAAGAAAACAGACTAAAAGTAACCTCAAACTAACTCTTGGACTCTTAAAGACAGATGAATTGACTCGTGAAAATGTTAACATACATGTTCAGAACAAGTACAGTGCTCTGGAGAACGTTGGTGACAATGAGGAACAATGGACAAAGTTGGGAAACTCGATAAATGAAGCTTGTGAAGAAATCCTTAGAGTTGAAAGAAAAGCAAAGAAGAACTGGAATGAAAAAAAAAAGAAAAAAGGCCTGATGGAAGAATGGAGGAAGGCAAAAGGAAAAGAAGAAGAATACAAAAAGATACACAAGGAAATCAGGATTAAGTGCAATGAAGCCAAGGAAGCTTGACTGGAAACAAATTGCAAAGAAATAGAAGACCAACACAAAACAGATCCTCAGTTTATGTACAGAAACACTGAAGAAATTGCCAACAGGAAAAAGACGTGTTCATCAACT
>CM060305.1:109833537-109836037 GCA_030674185.1 Monoplex corrugatus
GTAGTAGTAGTGACTAGCAGTAATCTATCGATTAGAGCATATACATTACGTCTGTTGGTTTGACAGAAGCGGTCGCGTCAAGTTAATTTTCATTAGTGAAGAGAACAAAAATAAAGATTCCAAGGCAGAGCGAGCATCGTCCATTTTATTTGCAATTTGAAGCCTTCACGTGTTATGCTTGCGCCTGCGAATATTATGTAGAGTTTGGCTCAGTGATCATACGTCAGAAAGCTTGACTAGAAAGCGGGGTGTCCTAAGTTTGATCCCCGAACTGAGCCCTGTTTCCACTCCACCCCCACCCCCACCCCCGTCCCCCTTTAACATACCAACACATGCGCGCGCGTTCGTCCAAACACCCAGAAGGACGTTCTCCATTCGAGTTTTCAGATGTGACGTGATGACAAAAATAAACCAATTCAGTGTCTGTAGTTTATAGCCCTGCCGACCACTAAGGGTCATATCAGGGCTGTCACCATAACACTAACAAAAAAGCACAGTTTTAAAAATTACACCAACCAATATTTCACAAGCTACAAAATGATCAGACCCAGTCAAATATTCTACTGAATATACGCCATTTCTTTGTTGAAATCATATCAAATGAAAGAAAGAAATTTCTCTTGAGGGCGCAAAAACATTTTTTCAAAGGAACATTACAAACTAAGGTCGTCAGTGATTCTGCTGTAATTAGTTGTATCTGGTGTCATGCCACACTGAACAATTAACAGGTGTTTGACACTGAAGCTCCCATCACAAGACACGCACTAAGGAACTTCTCGTTTGAATGAAAAGCAATGAGCAAAACCAGGAGGTAGTGTGTGCAGAACTGCATTTTACACATGGAAGACATGGCAACAAACGTGTTACAGGTGAAGATTTGTTTGAAATTCCACTTCAATAGGTAATTAATTGAGAAAACAAAAGATAGGGCAACTTTACTTCTGACAGACTATTGTAAACTATACTAAAATGACAACAAAGCAACACAATCACGACCAGTCAATATGACGAAGTGGTTAATTCTAGGGACTACCGAGCGGAAGGTCCTGGGTTCGAACCGCCAAAAGTCCACAAAACCACTGTAGGATTTTCAGGCCTCTACTGGCTCTTACCCAAATTGAGCGTGCTATGCGCTCAAAGGGGGACCACACCATGATTTTCATCACTTTGTGTTTGTGTCACTGAGGGTATTGCTCATATTTCCTGACCAGCACTGCAGGTGTCTGTATCTGTCGGGCCTGGTTGACGTGACGATATATCATGAAAGTGAGCGTAGAATGTCCCGTAGTCTCAATCCAAAATGAAATCCAACGATATCATCATTACTATCATAGCACTAACAATTGTCCCAGATTTTGTAGTCCATCATGCCTTGATCGCAATCGCATTGTAACCTCGGTAGATTTCAAGGTGTGTTGAAGAGTCAAATTAAGCAGAGGGATCGTGGAGAGCAGTAATGACACAGGCGCTGTGTAGAAGATAGGGCAGGAAGGAAAGGTAGAAGAAAAATCACAAAGTTCAGAACACATAATATGTAAAGGTGTACAGCAAAGACATGGCCTACTTAGCTGGTATCAGATGGCTGTGTATTAGCCTACTTCCTAGACTTCTTTCATTCATTTGATATCATTTTCATGTTTATAGCACAATACGTCAACCTTTATTGCAACTTGTCAAAGATAAGTGGGTCTGGACTGAACCATCATTGTGTTGCTATGCATCTTTATGTGCCAAACTTGATGATCTCGTTTCTTTCTCTTGTTTTGTATGTTTGATAAAGGTCAGGTCATAGCATTACACACTCCCACTCGTATTATTTCATCCATTAGACACGCGCTGTTCTTTTTCGTGATGATTTTCTCTCTTTTCCTCGGGTTCTGAACAACAATGCAGACCGAATAAACATGAAATTAAGCCTTTATTTTGCCAAGCCATCCCCAATCAAGGTCCTTCGTCCTTTGCCCGCATACACCTTATTCAGCTAATCCTTCCCTGACTTCTCCGTCAGTCCCAATCCTCTGAAAAACCCCTGTGAATCCAGGAGTCGTGCTTGCGAGCCAGGTCGCCTGATCATCCTTAAAAGCTTCAAAAGAGACCCAAATCCAAACTAGGGGCTTTTCCCCAACGTTTAGTTCGGGTCAACTAGGTCGCGTTAGGACCCCCCTGTCAAGGATTTGTTTAGCAACGTTAAAGTCTTTCGCCATGGATTGTGAATCCTCCAGCTGTGCCAAAAGTCAGTTTGGGTGAATTCAGAGCAGCTGACGAAGTTTCAGAAGTTTCAGCGTTTAACTCTTTCACTCCGTCACCCTATCCACCCAACTCCATGCAGAAAGCTGGCGGATATGGTGAGGGAGTGAAAGGGTTAAGGCTTATGTGGCCAATTTTCTGGTTGTTCTGCTGTCAAGGTCACGCTTTGGTGTCCTCTGTTAAGGTCGGTCTCAAAGGTTATGAGTCAAGACTGAGTGTCGCACTCTCTTGGGGAACAACACAGTGTTGCTTC
>CM060305.1:109838537-109846037 GCA_030674185.1 Monoplex corrugatus
GAATACAACTAAATGTTTAATTGCATGACAACAATGTGTTTGTAGCTAACCCTTTAACTCCCGCACCCTACCCACCAACTGCAAAAACAATCCTTTGACTCTCGTCTTCAGCTTCCTGAGGGAAACTGGTGGATAGGGTGAGGGAGTCGAAGGGTTAAGTCTTTGCTTTGATAGCACGGGTTGTCAATACAGGGTGCTGATGGACAAAGTGAGGGAGTCAAAGGGTTAAGTAACTTCAGATATAGAATTACAAACATATGTTAGCAAGTTATGATCATATCAATATGGAGACATTAGCCTTGCATTAGGTCATTTTTATTCATGAAATTACAAATATTACTAATACGTGTTATGATCATATCAAAATGGACAGTTTAATCACACACGTATTCAAGGAGATTTGCACTGATAAAAGTAAATAAATGTCAGTGTCTGCAGCAACTCACATACAGATATGCGTACATTTGTAAGCGTAAATGGGAATATAGATAAAACATTTAATTATGGGCATTACACTCATGTAATGACTAAATTCAAGTCTAATTTTTTTGTCTTTTTTACAGATAGCGGAAATTTCGGGCTTTTTGTTAAATCATTCCTACGTGCTGTGCCAGAATATGCGAAAAATCTAGTTTTTAAGATCCAGTCTTTTTTTTTCAAAATTTATGTACCCTTTCTGGAGCTTCGTTTACATTTCTCTTTGCAGGAGATAATTTGCTTGGTGTATAAAGAGATGCTTCTGATGTAAAGGGAATGTGGTAGCGAGGAAGTATCTACTTCTAAAACACAAGGTTTTTTCCCGCCTCTGATATTGCTTTCTTTTTATTATCCCTAATCATCTACATATAAGTATACAATTATTTTTTGTTCAGTTTACTTATTTGATTGTTTGTTGTTTGTTTGTTCGTTCTTTTTTCTTTCATTCCTTATTAGCTACAAGTAAGTGTGCAATTATTCTATTACGTTTGTTTACATGCTTGTTCGCTTGTTGCACACTACTTCTTCGTTTTGCCTTTCTGTAAACGAAATAGCGAACAATTTACACATAACTTTTAATTCCTATTTTCTTTCTTTCTTTCTTTTTTTTTTTTCTTTCTTTCTTTTTTCTTTTATCTGTCCGCATGTACCCTTTTGGGTGTCACAAGGGAAAAGCGTTCACGATCAGCAGCGTTGTCTATGAAACAGTGTAATGCCTTCTGAAATGTTTCTTGACTGTGACAGCATGCTCAAATTGTACATGTCTATAAAATTTAAAAGTATACAATGTGCTTATTTTATTGTTTGTGATATCGTTCTGAGACATTCACGACATATCACGCATAGCGTAATAAATTATACAAAAGAACACCAATTTGAACAACCTATTTAGTAATCGCAAAAAGCTTTCCAAAGTAGACAGTTGCTCCAGCATCCCCATGGACATTGAAATAGCAACACTTAATAAATAAACTGAGCACTTGAGCAACTATCGATGTTTAAAGGACATCAAGTGGGAACAACATACAGACATTGCACAAGGGACGACAACTGTTTGACAAGAGGGCGCTATCTACACTTGCTCTGTCTCTGTAGACTGGATGCAGCTTCCTGAAGCCCTGAAGCCTGTGTCCACCACGGAAATTAAACAAAAAATAGGAAAACGAAAGACCAAAAATGGATTAAACAAAGAAAGAACGAAAACCTCTCCAAACACCAGGAAAGAACGTTCACAGGTTTCAGTTTCAGTTTGTCCAAGAAGATATCACTACTTAAGTGTAATTTCATATGTTGGTATGACACATCAGTTAGAGATGTAATCCAGGAACTGAACTGTTTCCGCGTTTCAAGTGTGTTGTTGTAGCTGAAAAAAAGGGGAAAGACATTGCAGCTGGGTAGGGTTAAGAGTCATCAGATCAAGATAACACAGATGATAAGCTTCGTCATCAAGGATGACATTCAGTTAGTACGTCGTGAGAAAATGCGGCCACATTTGCATAATTACATAATTATACATGTATGGCATTCTAGAGGATTCCAAAGTTGTATGAATTAACATGTAGAATTCACTCAAAGTTTTGTTCATTGCTGGAATTCTATTACCACTATGGCTTCAGCATGATTAAACAGAAATATACAGTTGCTTCAGGGATCTTTTTAAATTTGTGTCCACAAAACGACTTGTGAACATTGAAATAATGGACTGGGAGTGCATGCAGCCAAGCAGATACTGCTGGAGTATGTTTTTTTCTGAGAAGGCTGACTTTTACAAAACACGATGAATCACTTCACTAACGTTTAAGATATATGTATGTCTGCTTAAGAGCCATACCAGTTGAGAGCTCTGACCAAGTGGTACAGGCTTCGGGAAGTAAAAACATCCTTGTCCACCGACTATTTGTCAGGAGATGACTATGGCAGCAGCTGTGGTGATATGTAGAGATTCACAGGATTTAACAAAAATTAAATGGATCGTTCGTAAACTTAAGTGTTACACATACACATGCAAAAGCACGTCCCCCCCCCCCCCCCAAAAAAAAAAGGGAACGTTACCATTTTCTATCTTTACAAACAGCATAAACACCAGATCACAGAAAACAGACTTGATGCCAAGACTTACCTCAGACATTTCAGCTGTCCAGTCTTGGCTGCCACATGCAGAGGTGTGTTGCCCTGCTTATCTACTTGGGGGGCCCGACCAGTCTTGTGCAAGGCTTTGACCAGCCCCAGCTGACCAGTGGCAACAGCGTTGTAAGAGGCCAGAGTAAGGAAGTCGCGGGAAACCTCCTTACCCACGCTGGCTGACCGTCTGGGAGGAGCTGGAGGTCTAGATGTCTTCATGGACAAACTGTGGGTCAGTGCAGTCCTCTGGCGGCTTCCCTGACCCACTTGGTTCTTGTAGGTGAACAGCTTCTGTGCAGCCATCTTGGCTATTCTTTTGCGTTCTTCTGTGCTCAGTCTCCTGTCTGTGAGACGGTTGGTGTGCTGGGGTTCAGTAGATTTGTTTGTTATGTTCTCTTGGTGTGCGGGTTCTTTTAGGCTGGAGCCAGAATCATAAGGTTTACATGTAGTTTCCCGATTAGCAGATTCTTTGGGTTTGGGTGGCTCCTTGGTCTGATTTTCATTACTGCTCTTTGTGGAAGAGCTCATAGAGGCACTTATTTTGTTTTTTGACGCCGGAGGAGGACACGGCTGCAGGAGTGGTGGTGGTGGGGGTGGTGGTGGTGGTGGTGGTGGACGAGCTTTTGTTGACGGGGATTTTGGTTCTTCTATTGACGTTGTTATCATTGGTGCCTGTGTTGTAGTCGTTGTTGATGACTGTTTTGAAGTAGCTGCAGTATTTGAAGAAGCTATAGTATGTTTTGTCGTTGCTGTTGATGACTGTTTTGAAGTAGTTGTAGTATGTTTTGCTGTTACTGAAGTCTGTGTTAACGTAGCCGGCGCCTCTCTGACAACAACGGCACAATCTTTGGCGCGTTTGGCGGGGCTGCTTAACTGCGGTGCAGACATTTTCCGTCTGGGTATGTAGCTCTCGCAAGGCATCTTCAAGGTCAGAAGCTTCGCGATGTGGCAAGCACAGAATGTATTTTTCTTCGTCTGCTTTGATTGTTTCTTTTTTTTAAAAGATTTTTTTCCGATTGTAATGCGTTTGAAATATTGTCTTCACAAAAGTCCGTTTATCTGCTGGTATCTGAGTTTTATCAACATGGCTTGTTTTGATGACTTGCTGGTGCAACACTGACATAGATGCAAGTAACCCTACACTGCTTTCGATCAATTCTCCATGTTTTAAGCAAATCTATGTCAACCTCAAATAATGTCTAAAGTAAGACCACAAGTTTACTCAAGAACTATGTCTTACCCATTTCAAAAAGCTAACCTACGAGTTGGAAGCAAATCATATAATGAGTTCAGGAAACATATCGTGAGCATATTTCATCTAAAGTCATTGTTGCTTTTGATGAAAGTACATTTTTGTTTTTTTGTTTTTTGTTTGTAACAGTTTCAATTACGACGTTTTAGTCTGAAAGCAAAACCAAAGAAACGTCAGCACAATCTTCAGATAACTTGAAATCGTTTGTCTAAAATCACAGATGGAAACAGATATTGTATGGAATAAAGAACTTAAGAAACGTCGAAGAACGAAGTACAGATAGACATCATCGTTTCCACAGAATGAGCAGAGCTTTCACCCTGACCACTTTGATGATCCAGGCCTGAATGATACCATCTCTTCCCTGTTCCACAATTTCAATCAGGCCCACTTTACATTGTAACGTCCTAAAAAACGCAAGGGGGTGGTGGTGGATAAGCAGGAGGAAGAGGAGATGAACGGGAAGAGACGGGGCGGGGGGTGGGGGGTGGGGGGCTGGATTTGATTGAAGGAGAGACGAAGGGGCAGAACTTGCCGCGGTGCAGACTCCAGCGGTCAATCACGGAGCGGGAGGACAAAGCAAGGAAAGATAAGGACAAAAGAAGGGGAGAGAAGTGGAAGAAGTCATAAAAGATGAAAAACAGAGCAGGCGGAGGGAGGTCAAAGGAACGAAGGGGAGATCAACAACCTGGGTTATATGAACCTACGACTATGCAAACGATAGAAATTTAGAGACACGAGGGAATGCAAAAACGGGAGAAATATGTGAGGGAGTGATAGGGCAAATTCCCGGGTTACTAAGCCAACCTTCCTCGTAAAAGTGGACAAATACATAAACAAATAACTAACTTGATATAAAAAAGCAAAATGTCATAACAAGTGTCGCATACACGCCCGCGCACACACACACACACAACACACACACACACACACACACACACACACACACACACACACACACACACACACACACACACACACACACACACACACAGAGAGAGAGAGAGAGAGAGAGAGAGAGAGAGAGAGAGAGAGTACATTTCTGAAATGCATTATCATATCGTTAAGACATTAATAGAGAAAAACATGTGTTCTGCTGTAGTTCCACCATCATGCTGAAAAGGACTAAGTACTTATCGGAGAACATAAATAAATATGAATTACCAGAAATATGTTCAGTAACATAAACAAAATTACAAGAAGGTACAAGAAACTATCAGTCCTTTTATCTTCCTTGCAGAGTTTAACTTTTTTTTTTACAGCAAAGTGGTTAGCGCGACTGACTAATAACTAAGGGTTTGTGGTTTGAATACCATCAATCGTTTCGAAACGATAGTTGTTTTTTTTGGGGGGGGTTTTGGCCCCGACAGGATCCTACTCAGAGTTGAACGTGCTATACTGGACTCATTCGGAAAGACTGGGACTACACAGTGGAGTCTCGTCCACTTCACAGACGCCTCATTGAAGGCATTGTTCAAATTTTCCTCATCTTAGTATGTCCTTCGGAACTTAAAAAACATTATATCTTTGCAAGCAAAATCTGGGTCATCATACTATTGATTGTCTTGTCTTACTCAAATGGGATTAGTTATAGGTTGTGGCCTAAAATCCACCATGAACAAAAAAAACATCATGACCATCATCAAGCAGATAAACATTAGTATTGACCCAAAACTTACAGTGCGCAAACTCCTGCAGCGTGTAATGGAAAGTATTTGGGGCTTTTCCTGAATCAGAAATCAAAGAAATTTAAACACATAAAAAAAGACAATTGGAGGCAGAATGAAGAAGAATGTGGAAGATGAAGTACTTGTATATATGAATTATTAATTGACTAATAAATTATTTAATTAACTAATTAATTAATTTGATCGTGGGTGGAAGGTTGGTCTGAGGGAATGTAAACGATAAATCGCTATTGATAAGCAGATGGGAGCTATATGCTATGCCGTCCGGGGATGTGTTTTATGATACGGTTGTGTAGGATGTTGGTGCAGTCAGTTCAAACTGGAGAACTGAATGTGTTCCAGGAATGTCACAAAGTGAGGTATGAAGACACACAATTCACAACAAGACAGATTGATACAAAGATATACAATAAACTCATACGCTAAGTAGTACCTCAAGACCTTTTCAACATATGACTTACGTGCAGGTTTGTGACTTATGTCATGATCTTGTTAGGTATTATCCATCACAGAGCATCTTTGGCGCCAGTGTATATGGATTTTTTTCTTTAAGTTCATTTTATCATTTTATTATCTTTTACAGTGCACAATGTCATTTACATTAAAACGTCAAACACTTTTCAATCCAAGGGAAGAATCAAAATCTGCAAAACAAGGGAAAAAAAGGTATGAAATGAAACATACGATGAGGCAAAACAAAGAGCAACGGTAAGCGACAACAAGCTGAAGTCAATAACACAATAGGCCAAAGCTGTCAAAGTAAGGCATACAATACAAATGGAGACCTTACACCTCCATTGCCACCAACAACTTCGACATTATATTCACTTAAAGGTCATAAATGATTAATCTGCAATGGAGGAATCAATGATTGAATAATAAAATAACCAGTCTGCCTGAAATTTGATACAGTTAGCCAAGATTTTGACATTTTATTCTTCAATTTTGTATCTGCATTTCAGCTCTCTTTTGAAAGCAGAAATGTTCGATATGATATTATCTAACTTACATTTATAAGTATACATGCTGGCAAACAATATCTAAAAGATCAAGAACTGTGTCTGAATCCAACGTCTCTTTAAATAATACCATATTTTCGTTGACTTTAATGTTACACGATAGAGGACATATTGCGATCAACAATGTTTCAAAATTGTACAAAATTGTATTATATGGTGACACCTCCATAAAAGATTTTCAATGCTATCTTTATCTTCTCTACAGAAATTACACAGATTATCACTGATAATTTTCATTTCTTTCAAAACAAATTTTTTTTACAAGGGTACTGTGTACAATCCGGATTTGAAACCATTTAAGTTTTGTGTCCCTAATTTTATGCATTTTGCAAAAGATGATTTCCAGAAAATTGTACAGTAAAGCTTTTCATTCCACTTTGAGCAACATTTGGGGTTACAGTCTTTTGATATCAAAATAGAACACACGTTAATACCTTTCTGCACCGAGTAGACTGTTTTCAGTGCAAAGGTTGTCTGTAATGATGTACTGTCTTTAATCTCTTTGGTGCATTTTTGTATATGGTCTTTAATAGATGATACACATCCAGCAAAGACGACGAAGTCTACTACATTTACGCCATATTTCGTGTAAACAATATGTTCATTCAAAGAGTTCTCCATTGTCTTTCATGAAGTGAACAAAACAGCATTTCTAATCCAGTTTGCACGTGTTGTTATTTTGTCACCAACTAAAATGTTCTCATTGAATAGCACTGGTTCAGCAAGCAGTTTAGGAGACTTTTTTGGTTCTATTTCATGGCAAAGCTGTTTATATGCTTTGAACGTGTGTGTCCAAAATAGATTATTCCTTTTCTTTGAATGTGTGAAACTTAAACCACAACATTCTAAATGATAAAAGAATGAATACATGGTCAGACAAGTTTTTCCGTTTGTAGTTTGTATTTCTAAGCTTCTTTATCCAAGCGAGTTTTACAGCTGTATG